>JAPPVO010000014.1:145046702-145380263 GCA_030407325.1 Camellia japonica | reverse complement strand
GAGAAATGCCCTCTGCTTACAGTGCAATGGAGTGTGAGGCTAAACTTTTCCCCATTTTCTGCCAGACTACTTGCTGATTGCTACGTGTGTCTAGCTCCTTAGCTCTGTTTTGCTGAAGCCCTTGTTTATGCTTTCCTTTAGAGTCTGTATTTTGTATTGGACTAGTTAAGGGGTTGGGTTCTCCTTGGGCTTTTTCCCCTGCATTTTGAGCAGTCTTCCTACCCTTTTGAGCAGATCTAGGTCCATCTTGGCCCACCTCCAAATACCAAAAAGGATTAGTGCTAGTAACTGTGCTAGTGGGATTTTGGGCCCTTTTGTGTTGAGCTGGTCTCTTAGGACGCTTAGTCACTAACATCCATGGGCCAAAATCTTCATCTTCCTCGTGATGCTGGTGCAGGTGACCGTTATCGATCATAGGTGGATGGTCAAATTTTTCAATACCGGAAACGGCTATATTTTCCACCGCCGGTGGGGCACTGGTGGTTTTGAAACGACATGCCGCCTTACGGTGGTCAATTCTGCCACAGAGAAAGCAGAAAGAGTACAGAGATTCATATTCAATGTTATAAACCATACCCTCTAATAAGAATTTGGGCTTTAGCGGTTTGCTGAGATCCATCTCTACACAAACTTGAGCAAACTTTCCCCGTGTTGCCATCGTAGTATTCCAATCGATTTTAAGGGGTTTACCGATAGTTTTGGCTATCGCAAAAAGAACTTTTTCTTGATAATACTCAATCGGAAGCTCAGGAAACCGAACCCAAACTGTGGTTGTGGTTTCAAAGGCTTCCGATGGTCTAAAGTTAGGTTCCCAACGTCTCACAGTGAGGTAATGATCCATGTTAACCTAAGGTCCTCCTGTGAAGACATTAGCACAGTCAGTCTAGTTAGAAAATTTAAATAGGAAGTAGTTGCAACCCAGGTCAATTGCATTAAATTCACCCTGAAGACCCCAGAGATTTCTGACTCTGGAGCAGAGCATTTTGTAGCCAATATTCTTCCCTAGCAGTCGGATAATAAGGGCATTTTCCCATGGTTTCCTAATTTTATCCAGAAGCTTCTTAGGAAGAGATATTGTGGGGAGGCCCCGCTGCTCTGGAGAAGTTCCTTGTATGGTAGTCTGGCCCTTTGGATCTTCATCATCTTTCTCATCAGATGATAGTATATCCACTCTGCTGTCAAAGATGTAATCGTTGTTATGGACAAAAGTTAGGGCTTCTTTGAAGGACTTAGGAGGGGCAGAACCCATATCTGGGTGTCTTTGTTCTCCAAGATCATCCTTGGGAAGTTCTGTTTCCATATCGGTCACTTTGCCTTCGCTACCTTCCGTGATAAAATCTGAGCTTTTGATTTTCTTTGTGCTTCTGATCAGATGATCTTCTTCTTCGGAAGATTTTTCTTGAGTTAGTGATTCACGGTGAACAGCATAATAGATTGGGGTGGTGTCGGAATTGATGCTTGCATGTTGGTCCATGAGAAGCTAGAGAGAGTGATAAATCTCTGTTGTTGTCTCTCTTTCTCTTTCTCTTTCTCTTTATATTCTGTTTCAATACAATTTATACATCGAAAGACAGATCCCACTGTAATACTAGTTATAACGCCTCTATTTCAAATAGTCAAACAGTAATGATATATTTATCACTCATATTTTCAAAAAAAATGGTAAATGGTAATGATATTATTATTATTATTATAATTATTATTGTTGTTGTTGTTGTTGTTGTTGTTGTTTTAGTAATAAGAAATGTAACCTCATGTGTATATATATAACGTATTACTTTTTTTTGGCAAATTACAAAAAAAATAAATAAAAAACCTCAGAATTTAGCGTATTTTTCTCATGAAACCCCAACATTTTAATTTTAACAATTTAAACTCTAAAATTTTTAACTGTGTTCTAATGTTGACCCTCCGTCTGTTTCCGTTAATTTTTTACACTTAGTTGATACACTTGTCACTTTTTAATTCGTCAATAATTATTATAATTATTTTATTTCTAAATTCTTATTTTTTTCTATCAGCTATCTCTCTTTCTCTGTTCTTTCTCTCTCTAGTCTCTTTCCATCTTATACTCTCTCTCTCTCTACAAATCCATTTCTAACCTATACATACACACACATTACATATATATATATATATATTCACTCTTCGTTTTCTCCATTTTTGTCCAACAATGCCTTCACGCCCACCACCATTACCATTCCCAAATTTTTTGACGTCGCAACCGTCGGAACCACCCATCGACCTCCTTCCACATAACCCACATCCCCATTTCAACCTCATCCCACCCATCATCGTCGGAGCCCTCGCCATCGCATGTCTCTTCTTCCTCGCCATTCTCTCCCGGAAACGCACAGCACCAGCAGATAAAAAAGAGAGACCCAACGGTGAATGGATAGCCACGCCAAGCTCGGTAGAAGATGGTGGTGGTGGAACAATGAAGGGTATTGCTCAAATCCATCGCCCTCCGTCCTCAGATCTATCACTGGCCTCACCGTTTCACTCGAATTCGTTACTCTTACATCTCCATTTCTTTAGATCTATCACCCTCCTCTACTATCTCTCTCAGATCCGTCGTCGCATCTACTATTTCTTTTCTAAGATTTGTTCAATCTCGTCACCATATTACAACCTGTTGTGAAAGTGTAATCTTCACTCATAAAATAGTTAGAAAGAAAAAGAGAGAGAAAGATGATAGGGAAAAAAAAAAGTAATTTAGAAATAAAAAAAATTATAATAATTATGAACGAATCAAAAAGTGAAACGTGTATTAAATAAGTGTAAAAAATTAACAGAAACAAACGGAAACAGACGAAGGGTCAATATTGGGACATGGTTAAAAATTCAAGATTTAAATTGTTAAAATTAAAATGTTGAGATTTAATGTGAAAAACATAATAAACCCTGAAATTTTTTTTATAATTTGCCCTACCTTTTTTCTAGGCACATTATTTGTAATATCAAGTATTACATATGTGCTATACATGTGAAAAGACATTATATTAATAAGATAGGGTATTTATATGTTATATTTTTAAATTGTAAAAGCATTATATTAACTCAGTTTCTCAATCTTGATATTATGGATTCGAACTTGAAAACAACTAATTTATATATATATATATATACAAATAATGCCAAAAAAACTATTGTGTGTGTCAATTTCCGACCACACTGCCAAATTAATACTTAGCTGGAGAGCACTTGCAGAATAGATTAATCCCGAACAACTTGCAACAGAAAGAAGAGATTCTGGCGGTAGTTTGTCCATCCGGGGGCACTCCGATGATCAAGTCAGTTATCTCTCAAAGATAGCAAAAGAGCTTAACTCACTATTCAGAATATAAATTGCGTACCTTAGACCCATGGGAGTGCCTCCCTTTTATAGCCAATATAATCCTAGTCCCAATAGAAGCCTAGCTCTATTGGACTTAGGATTATTGCTAATCTTGGACTCCTAGTAGGATTGGGATAAACTCTCTAAGAGTCTTATCCTTACCCAAACTGAAGTCTCATTCAATCCAGGACTCTTGTCCTTTATCTACTTATCCCGAACGCCGATATCTTCAGAGATAACCTCGGCCTATCCGAGATAACCTCGGCGTCAAGACCAGGACACATGGCACCTCGGTTGACACTTCGGCGTCACCTGGTCACGTGTTGGCACTCAAAAATTATGTCCCCATAACTACCCTTCTAAATCTCAGTCAATTTAAGTATACTTTTTATTTTCTAATTAATAAGGCTTGAAGTACAAACAATTTAATGTTAAGACAGGTACAATAAGGTGGCTCAAGATTTCTAGTCTCACATTAGCCTTGTTTGGGACCTAAGTTTAGAGTTAAAATAATCCCAAACACTAAAAAAATCAAATACTCTCAAACAGTAGCCTAAGTCACTGACCTATATTTAAAAAATAAAAATAAAATAAAAAAACCTAAGCCACTGTCACGTTGATAGCCTATCTCACAGGTAGTAAATGACAATTTGCCTCTTTAGACCAATTTTGGAAAAAGTGAGATTAGGGACAAATTTTTCATTTCATCCTTAAATATCATTTCAAACACATTTTTCAATACAACAATCAATTAAAAAAATTAACCCAACTTCTCAAACACAAAAGTTAAAATAGCCAAATAATTAAAAAGTCAAAAAATTAGCCACTTCCCAAACGAGGCCACTATTTTGTGACCTAAAAGTGAATGTAATTAATTTAGCACCAAAATACCAATTTAGTCAAAAAAGTGCATATGAACAATTACAAATGGTAAGATCATAAAATAGCCCTACAATGTTGTTCCTTTGCTCTAAACTACTAAAAAATAAAATTAATAGTCCTAATAATGACAAATGTTAGATTACAGTTGAACCCACTCTCTTACATCATGGCCCTAATTCGGTGGATTTGAAAGTTAATAGGCGACTTAATTTTACATCTCTAATTAACCTACCTCATCGTCGCGTGTTCTTTACCTTTTTATTTCTTTGTTTTTTCTTTTGTTGTCGAATAAAATATGTTCGAATTTGTTTAGAGGGTGAGTTAATGGGTGGCTAATGACTTCACCTAATCCCACATCAATCCAAAGCCAAAATTCCAAATGGAATGACAGCTAAAATTTTGGTTTATAAGTAATGCTAACTAACTCCCTACTCATCTCCTTAAAGTTGATTTTACAATGTGAGTCACTAAAAAAAAAATAATAATAATATAATAAAATAAAATAAAATAGCCGATTTAATTGAAAAACAACTAAAGACTAAAATTAAATGAAAGTTTTAAAATGTCCACTGAAGACTGAAAAAGTCAATTTAATTGGGGAAAAAAATTTTAAGTTTTTTTTTTTTTTTGGCTAAATCTTTAGTGATTTTTTTTTTTTTTTAATTCATTCAAAAAAATTTTTTTTGCAGTCTTTTAGACTAACGCTGTGTTTGGTTGGGGATTTGAGGAGGAATTTGGAAAGGGAAAGGGAAAAGTTAGGTGAAATGTGAATAAAATATACTTACATTTCACCTAGTTTCACACACCTTTTCCCTTTTCCTTTCCAAATCCCTCCCCAAATCCCCCAACCAAATACAGCATTAGGCTCCCCAAAATTTAAATATATATATATAAGAAAGAATTTTGACAGCTGATCATTTGATTGCAAAATTGAGGATTGACAGGAGAATAAAATTCAGAATTTCACACTTACCTGCAAAATCCACAATTAAATGTATATTTATATAATATTAAATCCATTTCTTCTCTCCAAAAAATTAAAAAATACCCCACTAGTAGTTTTCTTTTGGTTTAAGTATTGGCATGTGTTAGAGAATGTAGTAGTTGGATTTTTTTAGCAGGCAGGTGGACAATTTGGTGTTAGGTATAAAATTCAAAATTAGTTGGAAAATGATAGAATTTATTTTTATTTTTGAATTTGTGCCCACTTAAAGGTAGTTAGAAATAGATTTAGATGACTTGCCCCATTAAAGAAAAGATATGTAAGTGGAAGGTAGAAGAAATTGTTGTGAAAGGCATTTTTTTTATAAAACAATATTATAAGACTTTGCATATATGTGTTTAGGCTAAATCATGTGGTATTTATGAAATTAATTAATTAAGGAAAAAACAAAAAATGTGTCAAACTCATTATAGCATAGTAGTGAAGTACCAGCATCACCATTGAAACAAAGTGGTAATTATTCAATTCTTATTTCCATTAATGATATTTGTCATGCATGAGATAAATTTAACTAATTTTTCTTTTTCATTTTATATAGATTTGTACAACAAATATATATATATATATATATATATGTTATATGTACGATTCACCATATTTAATAAAATAAAAACAATAAATCCTACATAACCATAATGTTTTATATTTGTTGCATGAATCCATGTAAAAAGTAAAAAAGAAACATAAAATTCTGTATATATAAAGAAAAAGTGCTTAAGATGCACTCAACTAATCGCCTTTAAATTGTACTTTGACTTAAAAACTGAATGAGTTTCAACATATATTTAAGTTTCACTTTGTTTATCTTTTAAGTTAATATCAAATAAACTTTGATCGAGCTAATTTTAAATGAATTTTAATAGAATCGATTATGAGCCAAACATGCATAGCTTGGTTTATTATAATGCATCTAAACTTGTCAAGCCAAGTTCGAGCTGAGTTTCTAAAATTAACAAATTTTAAAATATGTTCAAATTTGATTTCATTAGATAATTAGCTGATCTCAAATGTATTTTTAATAAACATAACCAATAATACTACAAATCTAGAAAAAATATTCAGAAAATACATCTATAAACCACAATCATTCTAAATGAGACTCACATCATACTAATTTTAAATCTACACTATAAAACTCATTTTTAGATCAATTTCAGAATATATTTTTGATGATCCATAGGATTTCTCAAATAGGTTGATTCCTTTTAGGACCTTTTAGACCATCTCCAACGCTTTAGCAAATCTGATATCAAATTTGAATTTTGATGAAAATGGCACTATTTATGACTCCAACGCTTCACCAAACCTGATACCAAAATGAGATTTCACCAAAATTTTCATCAGATCGACGACGAAGTAATGAATTCACCAAAACACTGTTGCGGACCGTTGGAGAGGAGGACCCGGTCGACCAACCGGTTGCCCGGCCGGTTGACCAACCGGTCAACCAGTAAAAGGTTCAAACAGTTCAGCAAAAAATTCAAAAAATTCAAAAAAAAAAAAAAAAAAAAAATTTTTTTTTGCCTAACCGGTCGACCACCCGGTCGTCCCGAAAAAAGTTCAAAAAAAAAGTTCAAAAAATTTTAAAAAAAAAATTTTGGGCAAACCGGTCAACCGGCCGGTCGACCGGCCGGTCGACCACCCGGTTGTCCCGGGACAAATTTGATGAATGGTGAACCGTTGGAGCATTTGTTATCAAATTTGATGAAATTGATGCTTTTTGACTCAGATTTGGTGAAAAATTTGAGTAAGCGTTGGAGATGCTCTTATAGCATCATTTTTAAAATTATAATAAATAATTTTTAAAAAAACTTTTCATGGGCTTTTAGCTAGAAATGGCAACGGGGCGGGGCGGGGCGGGGTGGACCGGGGATCACACTCCCCGTCCCCGATCCCCGATGGTAGAATTTTTCCCGTCCCCGGCCCTGATCCCCGACGGGAAGTCTACCACCGCCCCCATCCCCGCCCCCTAACGGGGATCGGGTTTCCCCGATCCCGAAAATTCTCCGACCAAAATATAAAAAAAAAACAAAAACAAAAACAAACAAACATATAGATTCAATAACAAAGATTCAACATATATATTCATCAACAACAACAACAATCAGATTTGCTTATCATCATCATCATCAACAACAACACAACTCTGAGCTCAAATGTATATTCAACAAAACAGATCTGAGCTCTGAGTTCAAATATATATTCAACAGCTCTGACCTCAAATATATATTCAACACCAGATTTAACATATATATTCAATAGATCGAACAGATCTGAGCCCAAATGTAAAAAATATAATATAAAAAATCTAACACATTGAAAAAGAGAGAGAGACGACTGCAATCGCCTGCAATGGAGAGGCAACGAACTCTGATGATGATGGAACGAGGGGCAGTAGTGATGGAGAGGAGGGACGACGACGATAGGGAGAGGGGAGGAGGACAGCGGCGATCGACGGGAATGAGAGGAAGAGAACAACGGCGATGGAGAGACGACGGCGACGCCGTGAGAGCAGCTGCGCTGAGAGAGAGAGAGAGAGGGGCTGAGACTATGAGAGAGAGACGAAATGCATGTGATGAAAGGCAGAGTCAAACATAGGAGTATATATATAGGGGGAATATTCGGGGAATATTTGGGGAGTTATGCGGGGCTAATTCGGGGCTGGGGCCGGGGCTGGGGAACCTATCCCCGTCCCCAGCCCGAAAACAGTCGGGGATTTAATTTTTAATACCATCCCTGGCCCTATGGGGATAATTTTCGAGAAAAACCCGTTCTAATCGGGATCAGGTCCCCGTCGGGCCGGGTTCAAATTGCCATCCCTACTTTTAGCATGGCACCATTCAGTGCCAACATAGTTTCGGCTCTGCTATAGATAATGTCAATCATTTGGTCACTTGAAATAATTTCTAGCCTTCGTTTGGCATGTAAGTTAATCTAGCTTTTGATTAAATTAGTTATGAAAAGACAAAATAGATTAAAAAGTCTATAAAATAAAATATCACATCTAAACCATAATTATTTTACTTTTTCTCTTACAAAAATCAAAAGAGCCAAAAAACCAATCCAAACAAACTTTTTAGTCTTTTTAGTCCCAGGCTAAAGTTAAAAAGCCAACTCACTACCTAAACGAAACCTTAGTAAATTATGATTGCTTGTCTGAGGTCCAAATTCAAACATGTATATTACCAATATGAAATAAATTTATAATTCAAACTCAAATTGAATTTTTAGTTTTTGGGTCTGCAGTATTCGGCCCACTTATGAGGGCTTTTTCAGGCCCATTAGAAAATTGGATATGGACATGCCCGCCAATTGATAGTGCAACTCAAAAAAATTTTAATTTTAATTTTAATTTTTTCTTTTGAAAAATTACTCATGGAATCCACAAGATCAGAGCATGCCAATGTCAATATTCTTAAGCCAAAAATGGAATAGAATATTATTTTATAGAGAAAAGTACATGTTAAATTTCTTATTTTATTTTATTTTTTGGATCAGACGATGTTTCAAGTTCCTCCCTAACTACTAACTTACTAACATCTTAGCTTGTGAAATTTTTTTTTTAAAATAAAACTAATTTTTATTTCTTATGTGTGAACTTCATTAGAGGATTACCACACTAGGTTAGCATTTAGGTCTTGTTTGGATTTTCAGAAAAGATTTTATGGGCATTTTGTTGACTAACATTCAAAATTTTTACTCTTTCTAAATAAGCATTTGGTGTGGGCTTTAGATTATTATTATTATTTACCTAAAACCAAAATTAAAAATAATAAAACTCAAAAGATAAATAATAAAGTCAATAAAAAAGACTGTCCAAACAAGAATTTAACACCTTTCAATCTATGAAATAGAAGTAGAGTTATGTCAGGAATCCCAAATAATTTATTAAATTTTTTATCAAATCTCTCACTAAACACCTATTGATTTGTGTGATTTCATACCCATATAAAAATAAAAAAATTGATAAATTATTTAGGTTCATAGCATTTTTCATGGAAATATGTTAAGAAGCCCCATGAGCACATAACAATAACGCTGACCGAATTCATTGGCAAATGATTGTGTCTCCGTTCAATAATATTCAATAATTCTTTTTTATTATATTTTTTTATCTTTGAGAGTGCATACAATCAACATAAAATTTCGTACATCTTTTTTTGTTAAAATATTAATTTATTTTGAAAAATCTAACCTTTTTTTGTAATATAATTATCACATTTTAAAAAAAATTAACTTTTCAAAACTACTATTTGGTAATACAATTATTATATTTCAAAAATATTAATATTAATAAATTTTAAAAAAAATGATAAAATATGAAATTATATTATTTTAGTTCTTCATTTTTAAAAAGAATTAATATTTTAAGATAATAAAAAATAGAATAAAAAATTAATATTATAAAACGGATTGAATATTTAAAACCCTCTCCATTACATTTTTTATTTTTGAGCGTGCATGCAATCAACATAAAATTTTGAAAAAGACAAAATAATTACTTTGATATTTTTTATTTTTTATTTTTTAAATTCTCATATCAGCCGCACAGAAGATTATCAGAGAGTAGCTTTGGGCCTCAACTACGCTTTGATTTGATCTGAACCCATTTGGGCCGACATATCAATATCATCCTCTCTTCTCTTGGACTCGGAGAAAACAGTTATCGAAAATTCAAAATTATTCGTAAATCCTGTTTGAATTATGTGTACATTATTTAATCTAATAATTTTTTAAGTGAACCCAAAAGTCTTACACATTTTCCTCTCTCTCTCTATGTTTTCTCTCATTCTTTATGTTTTCTTCCCTCTTTTTTTTTCTGCGTTTTCCTTTCATTCTCTTTATCATATCTGACAATCGGTGATCACACTTTCCTTATTCTCTTTCTCTTTCTAATATATAGTCACCGGTGACCGACGACCACCATTGATTGGGGTTCACCGGTAAGCACCAATCACCGACATCAACTTGTTACTTTATTCTCACCAATGACGAAAAAGATGAGTACATCTACTCAAATCTAATATAGATTTAATCAGATCTACATCAGATCTAAGGAGATCTACATGAGATCCGATTAGATCTAAACAAAAAATAATTGCCAGAGTACAATATTCTTTTTATATCTATTCTTTTCTTCGATTTCTCAATTTTTCTACTTTTTTTCTATTACAAACGTCTATTTTTCTGTTTTAATATAGAAAAATTTCAAGTTTTGAATAAGTTGCTTTTAAGTTTTAGTTACAGGCAGTAAAAATTGTAAAATTTTACAATTTCAGTTTTTTTGGTCCTGAAATAAATCATGCTTTAAAACTGCAAAATTTTGAAGTTTCATAATATTCTTTAGAACTGCAAAATTTTACAGTTTCATAACATGTTTTCCAGCTTAATAGAATAATGCTTTAAAACTATAACATTTTACAGTTTCAATGCTTACTTTTCAGTTTGATCAATATTACAGATTATTTGCTTAAATCCTACAAAAATTGAAAAATAATATATACTTTTTCCCATTGTTGTTTGTTATTGTTATGTTTTTTAACTATAATTTCTCCATTTATTCTTTTTTTTGGGGGGCAATATTTTGAATATTTCGGTGAGTCTCCGATGATATTCTTGACATTTTCCAGTGACGTTCAGAACACTCCGGCGAACTTCCGGTGATGCTCCCGCGACTTCTTGGTGATGTTGAATATTCTAGCGAGTCTTTGGTGAGTCTGACGGAAGTCGTTGGATGTAACAGCATTTTTAAAGTTGTAAAAATAAAAATAAAAAAAGAGTTTTTGGTAACAATTAATAATATGTAGGACTAATTGGTGCAAGTATTTTGTTTTGAAATTAGATAGATTTTGAATTTTATGTATGGGACTTATTGGTAAGTACCCTACTAAAAATATATATATATAAAAGAATTTTTTATGAAAATTCTTTTAAATTGTTTTCATAATCTTTTTTTTTCTTTATCTAAATGTTATCTAGATTTAATTTAATTTTGATTTTTTTTTTCTTTAAAAAGAAAATAATGACCAAATCACTGAGATTTCATAAAATTCAGAATCAAACCAAATTAAGAAAATTTGAAAATTAGAAATGAATGAGTGAAATGTTGTTTGGTTCAGTTTAGAAACTACAGTTTTTAGAAATCTTTCTTTATTTATAATATATTCACAAAATATTAATTATAAACTACTTAATGAGTGAAATGAATGAGTGAAATGTTGTTTGGTGTGTTTGGTGACGTTTACGTTTTCAGTTTATATTTATAAAAATTTTATAAACTGGTTTTTGTTTATTTTTAGACAAACATAAACTACAAACGCGTTTGGTAATTGACAAAATGTTTAAAAAAAATTAAAAATATAAAAAAGAGTGAGAAATGGCAAGTGGTGGCAAGTGGCGGCCGAAGACGGTGGTGGAAAATGGTGACGGTGGGTGGTGGGTAGCTGGTGGTGGCGGGTGGGTAGTGGTGGTGGATGGGTGGGTGACGGTGGTGGGTGGTAGCGAGTGGGTGGTGGTGGTGGGTGGTGGTGGTGGTGGTGGGTGGTGGTGGCAGGTGGGTGGCAGATGGCGGCTGGTGGTGGTGGGTGGGTAGGTGGATGACAGTGGCGGGTGGTAGCGAGTGGGTGGTGGTGGTGGTGGTGGCGGGTGATGGGTAGTGGTGGTAGGTGGGTGGCGGATGGCGAGTGGTGGTGGGTGGTGGTGAGTGAGTGGTGGGTGGTGATGGTGGGTAGGTGGTTGACGGTGGCGGATGGTGGGTGGTAGCGAGTGGGTGGTGGTGGTGGTGGCGACGGGTGATGGGTGGTGGTGGCAAGTGGGTGGCGGATCGTGGGTGGTGGTGGTAGTGGTGGATGGGTGACGGTGGCGGGTGGTAGGTGGTAACGAGTGGGTGGTGGTAGCAGGTGGGTGGTGGTAGCAGGTGGCGGGTGGCGGGTGGGTGGCAGGTGGCTGGTGGTGGTGGGTGGCTGGTGGTGGATAGTGGTGGCAGGTGGCTGGTGGTGGATGGTGGTGGCAGGTGGCTGGTGGTGGTGGGTGGCTGGTGGTGGATGGTGGTGGTAGGTGGCTGGTGAATGGTAATGGCAAGTAGGTGGCAGGTGGTGGTGGCGGGCGCTGGATAGTAGTGGCGGGTGGTGGGTGGAGGCGGGTGGATGGCAGGTGGGTGGTAGGTGGTGGTGGTGGTGGTGGCGAGGGGTGGGTGGTGGTGGTGGCGAGTGGTGGGTGGTAGCGGCGGAAGACGGTGGTGGAAAATAGTGACAGGTGGTGGCTAGTGTTGGGTGGTAAAAAAAACAAAAACTCAAAACTCAAAACGGAAACACATTTTTTGTGTTTTTATTTTTTGGCCAAATTTATAAACTAAGACCATTGATTTATAAATTAAAAATTTTACCAAATAAGTTTTTATTTGAGTTTTTTAAATTTTTATAAATATAAATAGAAAACTGAAAACGTAAGTGTTACCAAACGGCACCTAAGTAATATGCCTTATTTTAAAACAAAGAAACCTTTAGAATTAACTTTACCATTGTTTAAGAACACATTTGCATATGCAAGTCCATGTCTATTTTTCTTGAAGTCATGAAGCAATGTCGTATATATCTAGTTCCTATTTCCAGTAGTCGACAACCAAATGTGATGAGGGAGTCAAAGCACTGAGAAAACTAAATTATAAAATCGTACGATTTATCTATTTATTTTAAGTTAAAATAATAACTATACAACTATGGACTAAATTGTGAAGTTTGATTTATTTATTTTAAAATTTAAGATTAAACCGTGTATTAAGAAAATTAACTTATAAACCCATACGATTTAATTCAAATCGGATCGGCTTATAAATTTTTTTTTTTTTTTTTAAATTTGGTCAGCCTACCCAAACCCCCAAACCCACAAGACGGTGAGGGCTCATCTTGTGCCTTTTTGCAATTTGTTGGTTGTTTTCAAAATTAGAAAAATGAAGACAACACAAAATTTATGTCTAGCGGAAGTGTTTCTTAAAGCTGTTTTTAAACAATACAAATGCCTAATTTTAATAAGCTATTTTAAGGCATTTCCTATTTTTTGTTTAAACAATTTTGTTATGCAAAGAAAACAATCCGAATAAGAAAATGATTCACACTAAAATGGAGAGGTCGATTGATGTGTTTGTTGCATTGCAATGGTGGTTAAACAATGACCCCACTTTATGTGAATGTCCCAAAATATTCGTGTTTATAATCACACCATTTTCATTTTCAAAATGAAAATACAAAACAAAGGCGATGAAAAAAAAAGGTAACAATTCACAAGAAAAAGTATCAAAAAAAATATATATATATATCATCTGTATTAAAATTTTGTATTAAGAGGTCTACACTTAAAATAAATCTAAATCACATGTCATTTTTCTTAATGCTTTTCTATATCTGAGTTTTTAATTTCTAACATTATTGATGAAAGAATTCCAAGCATGCCATATATTTGGAAGGTTTCTAAGTAAGGGAGGACTATCCCGGGTTTGGGGTGGCTGTCGTGCGGGAGGCACAGTAGCCACTGTTGTGCAGCGAAATTGGCCCATTTCGAGACCCATTTCAATAATCCGAACCGTTCATATTTTAGAATACATCAAGTAGAACATACCTACAAAAAATCAAATTAATCGAATATCGTTTATTCATTCATCCGCTCACATTTGTATCTATAAAAATAAATAATAATTATGATTTAAAGTATTAAAATGAATACAAATGTGAGTAGATGAATGGTAAACGATATCTAATTAACTTGATTTTTTATAGGCATGTTCTACTTGATATATTTTAAAATATGAATGGTTCAGATTATCAAAATGGAATCCGAAATGAACCCATTTCAATGCACAGCAGCCACCCTAAACTCGGACTTATCCCATTGCGTAGCTTGTTACCAATATAGAAAGATAAAGTCTAAGAATGCAAAAATTGATTATAAAATTAGACGTAATTCTCTCACGGGTGGTGAGTTTTACCTTTTTGTAAGTCACACGTCCATATGAAAGAGATGTATTTGATTATGTGATTGATTTACATATTTTTATAAAAACAAATAGAGAAAAGTAAATGACACGGTTGTAATTATAACTTTTGTTGAGTGATCTATCACTAATGGTTCGTGAACTCAAAAACGGTTCTTCATAAAATATATAGATGATAAGGCACTTGTTTACCTTTTCAAATTTAACAATTTTTTTTAAGATTAAATAATCAAGAATTCGGAGAGAGATTTGTCAAGAGAAAAAAAAGAAAAGAAAAAAGGAAGACTTCTCTTTTATTTTCTCTTCATAAATTCCTTTTGTGTTTGTGAATGTATTATCTCCAAAAATTAAAAATTAAAAACCATTCACACCAACAACCCAAAAATAAAAGTTTAATATTCCTATAATGTTTTGATAAATAGAAAATTATTCTACAAATGATCTGCAATCTATCTGGTTTATTAATTTAAATTCAAATTTCATCATATGATGTTTTCAACGTGTGGGACACCTAAAAAAGTAGTTGAATTATATGTGGTACTAACAAATTGTCACTGAGGCTGTTGCCCACTTTTTCTTCGAACCACTCTCTCATGTTAGCCGTTTGGATGCTCACTATCTCTTAAAAAGTCTAGTTTTTCTCTTCTCAATTTTAAAAAATTTAAGAGACTCATAACGCTCAACACGGGTCTCATCTTATCATCTAGGAATAGTATATTTTCATTTTATTACATTTATCTTAAAAAAATAAATGGTCTATTTTGAATGCGTATTTGTTGTTCATTTTTTTGAGACAAATGTAATAAAATAAAAATGTTACGATTATTGAATCGTTCTAAATTTTTTCACGAATAACATGTATTGCGAGCCCTACAAAATGATTGGTTTAGGTCATCAAAACAAAACCCGTGTTGAGCCCTACAGGTCACTCAAGCTCTATCATGTTAAAAAACAAAAAACAAAAAACAAAAAAATAGTTTCACTTTTTGACTTTTAACCAACAAGTTACTCAAAATCAATTCATGTTTAACTTCTTGAAAAAATGTGTTGGAGATTAATTAGTTATGGCTATGTTTGCATGTGAGGTTGAGACTATTTTAGTCACAAAAAGATAAAATAAGTTCAAAAGTTAATTACACAAAAAATATTACATCTAAATCATAATCATTTTATTTTTTTCTCTCACAAAAATTAAAAAAGTCAAAAAATTCATCCCAGGCAAAATTTTTTAACCCAAGCTAAAATAACTAAAAAGCCAAAAAATCAACTCAATTCTCAAATGAAGGCTATATAAACAATTCAAATTTAATAATATTTTAAAACTCATTTACTTTGTTTGATTTTAAGTATTTTAAATATTTTAGGATAAATTACACTAATATCTCCTGAGATTTTTGTTTAATATAAATCCTCGCTCACATTTGGAAAATTACACTTACCCCTCTGTCATATTAAAATGACATATTTGTCCCTTAGCCTTTATACATATAAAATAATAAAATAATACAAATATTTTGTCCATATCATTTTAAGGAAAATAACAATCATCTTCTTTGGTTTACCTCACACAAAAAATTGAGTTTTTTATTTTATTTTTCATGTTTTTTTATTTTTAATGAATTTTTTAATATTTTAAGCATTTGTTTTTTTTTTTTAGATACACCTAATCTAGATATACTTAAGAAATATAATATTTTGTGATTTTTTTTAAATTCATCAAATACAAAAATAAAAAATAAAAAAATTCAATACATTATCTTATTTTGTTGTATTCAATGATTTTTAAAAAAAAAAATTTTATAACAAATTTTATACTTTTTAAATAGATCTAGATTAAATTGATCTAATTTGGATACAATTGTGGAAATAAAAATAAAAAATTATATTCATATATAAAAATTTATACAAAAAATATCATAAAAATGTTGTGATAGTGATATTATTGTAAATATAAATCATGTTTATGAGTGTTTTGTTTTAAAGTGAAATGCCATAATTAAGCTATATCATTGTGTTTAAAAATTCTATATAAAATTTATGTTTGTATATTATCACTCAATTAGAATATGTTCAGGTGGAATTTAATGATGAAAAGTCGTAAAATGTAGTTATGATGATAATAAGAAGCAATGGTATGAAAAAGGGTAAAATGGTTATTTAGAAAATTTTAGGGTATGATATCAACAATCTAGTAAACAATTTGTAATGAAATTACAAACCTCAAATAGAGAAATATAATTTTTCAAATATGAGAGGGGATTTGTATTAAACAAAGCCTGAGGGGGTGTCTGTGTAATTTACCCAATATTTTATTTTTTTGTATTTTTATATTTTTAATAATTTTTTTTTACTATTTTTCAATTATTTTCATGTAATTATAATTATCAAATTAATTTAAATTTTTATATCGATGTTCTACCTATGGGAACCTAAAATTAAACGGAATGAATCGTCAAAGTGAGGTCATTGCAAGCTCAATGTGCCGAACTAGACTTGATGAGAAAAATCAAATCCCTTTCAAAAATAAATAAAAATATCTTGTTTTTGTTTCAAAAAATTTTAAAATCAACTCTATTTTCTTAAAATAAGTTTTCAATTTAAAAAAATGAAATAAAAAAAAAAAAAAAAAGAGAGAAAGGAAGAGAGCCCTTAGGTCTCATTTGTTTGGCTCCATAAGATAGAATAAATTAAGAGTACGATAAAATTAAGTGATGAGATTATTAGTGTGGTGGTATTAAGTTGGATATGTAGGATAAAGAGTATTTGTTTGTACATCACGTAATGCTATAGATAGTATTAATATACAAAATTAATATTTTTATTTTTTAGTATTTTTTTAATATTATAATTATTATTATTTTTGTACTTTTTAAATTCACTTAATTTAGAAATACTTAAAAAATGTAAATTTGAGTAAAAATTATTTAAAAATTCACTAAATATAAAAGAAAATCACATTTTTTTAGTATTTATTAAAAAATTTAAATATTTATTTCACCAATAATATTAAAAATATTTTAATCCGTTAATTTCATCACTAGAATTTTAATCTCATATATTTTCCTAATCCAACTAAAGAAGGGGATTGGTATGCCCCTTGGGGTGCATTTGTTTGGACGGACTGGATAATGGAAGATTATAATCTATCGGACTATTAATTCTGGGATCCATTGTCCCGGGACTATTTAGTTGGACTAAATTTGTATCCTATGTTTGTTTAGTCATGGGATTAGATGTCTAGATTGGACTATTTTTAGTTACCCAATGTTTGTTTGGGATATTATGGAGAAGGATAAATGTTCAAATGACTATTTTATTATTTTCAATTATTTACTAAGTAATAGCAATATTAAACATAGCTTTAATATTTTAATTATTTTTAGCTAGATTAAATAAAAATTTGTTTTATTTTATTTTTTGCACAATATTTTAATTATTTTAATTTATTATTTTCAATTAAATTAAATTTATAATTTATAATTTATATTTTTTATTTAATATATAATTTTAAATTAACGACAATAAAAAATAATTTTATTTAATATATAAATTAAATTTTTAACAACACTAAAAAAATTTAATTTATAAGGCCATAATTTATAATTTATTATTTTTAAATAAATTTAATTTATAATTTATATTTTTATTTAATATATAATTTTAAATTAACAACACTAAAAAAATAATTTAATTTAATATGTAAATTTAATTTTTTAACAACACTAAAAAAATTTAATTTATAAGGTCATAATTTATAATTTACTATTTTTAATTAAATTTAATTTATAATTTATAATTAAAATTTTTATTTAATATATAATTTTAAATTAACAATACTAAAAAAATAATTTATAAATGTTCAAAAGACTATTTTATCCTTTTCTAATTGTTTGCTAAGTAATAGCATTGAGGATAAAATGGACATTTCACAAAATAATCCCATGGGATACCAATCATATGGTTTCTATCCCACCCCCTCCCATGGGATAGGATAGTCCCATATTCGTGGGACTAATAGTCCGGGGAAACTATTACTCCAGAGTAAAAAAAATGAAACAAACAATGGACTATTAGTCCGGTGGGACTAATAGTCCAATCCCACCCCCTAATCCTTCAAAACAAACATACCCTTGGAGTGTTAATCCCATTTTAACCTTTCACAACCAATCACTTTCTATATAATTCTCCCTTACCATTAACCAAATCTACTCACTCATAAGCTAAACAAACATAGCCTTAAACATGGAGTGTAATCAGCAAAAATAGAAGCGTGAGAGCATCTCCAACGGTGACTCAGATTTTTCACCAAATCTGAGTCAAAAATAACCCATTTCACCAAATTTGATACCACTCACTCCAACGGTGTACCAAATTCATAAAATATGCTTCGGGACAACCGGGTGGTCGACCGGCCGGTCGACCGGTTAGAAGGAATTTTTTTTTTTTTTTTTTTCAAATTGTTTGAACCTTTTTTCTGAACTGTCTGAACCTTTTCCGGGACAACCGGTTGGTCGACCGGCTGGTCGACCGGTGTGAGGAAATTTTTTTTTTTTTTTTTTTTCTAAACTGTCTGAACCCTTTTTTGAACTGTTTGAACCCTTTTGGTGGTCGACCGGTTGGTCAACCGGCCGGGCAACCGGTTGGTCAACCGGCCGGGCAACCGGTTGGTCGACCGGGTCCTCCCTCCAACGGTCCTCAACAGTGTTTTGATGAATTCATTATTCCGTCCTCAATCTGATGAAATTTTTGATGAAATCTCAATTTGGTATCAGTTTTAGTGAACCGTTGGAGCTGTGAATAGGACCCTTTTCATCAAAATTTAAATTTGATATCACTTTTGCTGAACCATTGGAGATGGTCTGAATAATAATAATAATAATAATAATCTGGTAAATAGTGTTTTTCAATGTATACGTGTCTTTGAATCAGCACCGCCCATTTGGTTGACTTGTCGCTCCATTGCCAACACACACACACACACACACACACACACACACCTTCATTGCTTGAACTTTATTACGAGGTTAACCGCCCAAACAGCCCTCCTTAAATTCCCAAATCTTGGAGAAGTTATCGTCTGCTCAGCACTGCACTCTATTGTTCCGGCTCTACCTTGTTCGGTATTTTTTTTAAAACAAATATGATTAAATAAAAATATTATGATTATTGAATTTTTATAATTTTTTTATATAAATGACATACACGAAAAATATTATAAAATAAATTATTTGAATCATTAAAACAAAACTTACAATAAATCTCTTGGACTCGAATTATTGTCTCAAGTTTAGATTTAGAAGCCTAATCTTATAAATAATAAAAGTGTAATCTTAGAGACTCTTAAGTTACCATTCCTGATTTACACATTAATGTTTCTAAATAAATTAACAATTGATAATTCAAATCATTGGTGGCAAATTTAAGAGTTGTCAGCATTTTTCTTGAAATTGTAGGTTATTTGAACTTGATTATTTTTCGAGTTTTAAGATGGGTTCAAAGTTAATATTTTTTTTTTTTTTTTTTATCAGCAAAGAAAAATTTTATTAAAAAACATGAAATTAAAGGTTCAGAAAGATGACAAGTAACGAGAGAGATTCGAGAAAATACAGACTATCCCTACTACTGCTACTCGCAACCATCTAACCAACCCATCAACCTCACGATATTGAAGACAAAAATAAAAAAATAAAAAATAAATTTAAATGAATTTTATCTTTCGAACCAATTTTAAATGAATTTTATCAAACCGTCCTTTTTAAATTTACGGTTGATATAATTTATTGAAGTCTAGTTGTAAGTCATTCAATTAGTTTGAAAGTTTTGTTAGCTTTAATTTTTTTTTAACTTTGACTTATTTATATAACGAGTCAATCTCAATAAAATTTTAACAAACCAAACACAAAGCGAGCTCAAGTAACTTGAATTATTTTACAGCTATTATAAAGTTGACTAATTACCAACACAAAATTAAAAATGATATAACTTGATAATACAAATAATAAACATGTGAAGTTAGTGTCAAACTTGTGCAACACAATAAATTTATTTAATTTAATTATAATATAAATTGCCAACCTCAACCTATAAATAATCATGTTACTTTTGTCATGCTCACATTGACATGTTTACCAACAAATATAAGTTATTATCATGATATTTGTGACATACTAATTAATTAGATAAATCAAGAATTTTAAGATGTCAACCCTCATTTATATAAGGGACTAGTGATGATCATCCACAGGTCTCGAGTTCGAGTCATCCCTTGGGGCCACTGGAGGTTTGCCCGGTCGTTAACTTCAGGGCCTTCAGGATTAGTCCTGGCTTTCCTTAAAATCAACGGGTTGGGGATACCTATGTTATCAAAAAAAAAAAATTAAGTAATGTTAAGAAAATTGAGATTTTAATATATTTTTATACTTATATATATATATATATATATATATATATTATATTTGTTCTTGGAAAATTCTATAATACACACCTCAACATATACTCCAGTTACAATGTTTGTGGTCTTTCGTTATGATATTTTACAGTATTAATTATGACTCATTTATAATTCATGAAAAATAAATAAATAATGAGTCATTGTGATATTAATTTTTAATTGTGATCCAAAAGGTCTTTCGTTATAAGTTATGACTTACTTTTTCTAAAATTATAATTAAAAATAATTTAATTATAATAGTTATGATAATTAACTCCCACAAATATCATCTTTTTTTTCCTCTGCTGGCCGAGGTCCATGCCCTCCCTCAAATGCAAAGAAAGAAAGAAAGAAGAGCAAAAGAGCCTAGCTTTTCTTAATTTTTTATTTTTATTTTTTGTGCATAACTTACCTTTTTCCCATAATATGACCCTACATGTTTAGATAAATTTTTACATATATATTAACATTAACCTGGTTAGAATTTCACATTATAGAAATCATTTGATGGTAGAATTTCGACGGCTTCATATTATATATATTGTGGGGGTTGGATATTTTGAATTTGAGAAAACACTTTGAGAATTTAAATCATTTATTTTATTGAATTTTTTACATATATTATTTATAAAATAAAATTAATTCAATAATTATAAATATCTTATTTATTACGTTTGTCTTAAAAAATAAATAACTTATTTTTAAATATATATTTATTATCTAATTTTTTTAAACAAATGTGATAAAATAAAAATATTATAACTATCATATTGATATAATTTTTTTTATAAAAAATATACCAAAATGAATAATTTTGATCATTGAAATTAGACCCATGTTAGGTCTCATGGACCCAAACAATTCTTTCAAATTCAAATTTTAACTTGAGAGAAAACCAACTCTATTGTGTCACAAGTGGTTAGTATTATAGTATATTACTCCACGCCAAAACTCAACAAAAAAGTATACTATTTTAGCCAATAAAAGTTGTTTTGTCAATAGGTTAAAATAGTTTTAAAAAAATTAAAAATCACTACAAAAAAATTAACTTTTTTTTAATTTCTCATCATTTGTTTTTCGTAAAAACATTTAAAAAATCAATTAAAATAATAGGAAATTGCATTGAAAGATAGAAGAGAATTTTTAGTAGCGTTTGGTAGAATTTTAGAATTATGATTTGACAATAAAGTTATATTTTGAGTTTGTGAGTTTTGAAATTATGATTTGAAAAGAGAAAATTTGTTTGGTTGTGAGTTTTGAAAAGAGTTTTGAATTTTAAATTTTTGATGTGACATATGAAATGAGAAAAGCTGTTTGGTTATAAGTTTTGAAAAAAAAATTTCAAAACTTAATTCAAAAACTTATAATTCATAACTAAATACACAACTCAAAATTTTATTGAAAAATCTTTTCAAAACACATAACCAAACTCCTTTTAACATTCAATTCAAATTTTTTTTTTTTTTGTCATTTTGGTCTAAAAAAATAATTTCTATATTTAAAAAATATCAAAAATAAATATAATTTTTTTTTCTTCCAAATAACAGGTGGTGATTGGCGATTGCAAACATAAAATAAAATAAATTACACTATTCTGGTCAACCGGCCAAACGTTCAGGGAGACGTCTGAGAGAATGACTGGGTAGATCCAAAATTCAAAAATCCTCTACTTTTCACTTTTCAGAATGGAGAAGACGAAAGAGAGAAAGTAGTCAAACGTGAAAGAGAAATATGTTTTGAAATGTGTGGTGGAATCACATTTCCAAAACTTCATCTAAACAATGCATGCAAATGGAGGGGTAGAATTATGATTACAAAGCTGCACCAAACACAGCCTTTTTTTTTGGAGGGGGGGTAAAAGATGAGTGGTGCAACTCTGTTGCCATTTGGCATTTGCCTTTTTTAGTTTCTTTTTTTTTTTTTTATCTATTTTAGTTTCGGCTAAAAAGTTTATTTGGATAAACTTTTTTGATTTTTTTGACTTTTGTACGAAAAAATAATAAAATGATTATAGTTTAGATGTGATATTTTGTCATTGACTTTTTAACATATTTTATCTTTTTGTGACTAATTTAATCCAAAAAGCTAATACCAACTTTATGTGGTGAGCTACAACTCAAAAATTGTAAGGATGCAAGTTTGAGTTGTCGGAAAAATATGGTTTTTATAGGCTTATTTTGGACTAACTTTGAGTCCAAATTTGAGTGGGAGCCACACGTCTTTTGGGGTGGATCTAAAGAGGTGACATGTTCCTTACCGTATGGCAAGTCACACAGTGAAGACGGTTCGTCAAAACCATTTATGAGTGAATGGGAAGTTGATGTCGTTTTCGGGTTCGAGGAATGAACAATTAAAGAGTAAAATGTGGGTTTCCTTGTAATAGATATCCCACATTGAAACTTGAAGAGAGCTTGTATGTGTTTATAAGCTCTAGGTGGACAAACTTGGGTTAGGCCTCAAGAGGCACCCTAAGTTTGTAGAAGAGAGGAACTATAGACAAAGTGAGCCTTGGCTCAAACCACTACACATGTGCGCACCGCTGCTGGGTAGGGCGCGGGTTGTGGGTTGTGGATTGGGTTCTACATTAATTTTTTGGACAAAATTTATTTGAATTTTTTCCAAAATTCTTATAGGAAAACTATTTTTTCTAGACGAAATTAATTCAATTTTTTGCACCAAATTTGAATTCAAATTTTCTGTCCAAAATTGTACCTCTTCCAGTCCGAAATTCCCAACAGATTAATTGTTCTAAACAGTTTGAAGACTACCAGTAGTTTCAAACAAATTCAAACTGGTTTTTCTAGCAGATCTGTTCAAATTTGAATTGCACCTGTTCAATTCAAAAACAGATCTGTTCATTTCAAATTATACTTGTTCGGACAGTCTCTTCTCTGCCTATAAATAGTAGAAGTTTTTTAGCATTTGGCATTATGAAATTTCTCTTCTTCACTTCTTTGTGCTCTCTTGCATAATTTTATTCTTTATATTATTTTTAGGGAAAATTCTGAGAGTATAGAACACAGGTTCTAGTTCGCTGTACATATTATTTGGAGTGCTACTACAATCTGTGTAGATCATTGTATCTCGGAAAATAGACGCCATTTATCTGTAAACACCGAAGAATGGCAAATTGTCTTAAGGACAAAGTGTCACACACTGGACTTGATCTTTTGTACTTATTCGGTTCGGTAAATAAATTCTGTAAGTAATTTATTTTTATTTGTTTGATTTAGTTTCAAATTATTTATTTTACACAGAAGATTTTGCAACATGAATTACATCCCTCCGTGTATATATATATTTATTTATTTCACTAACATATGTAATTTTCCTTTAAAATAATGGATAAATTACACTGACACCCCTAGAGGTTTCTATTTAAAAAATTACATTTTTCTCCTAAAGTTTGTAATTTCATTACAAATTACTCTTTTAATTGTTGATGGCATGACTTAAAATTTTTTAAATGACCATCTTGCCCTTTTTTTCTACCATTTATTCTTTTTATTATCATGACTACATTTTATAATTTTCAATCATTAAATTCTATCTGAACATATACTTATTGAGTGATGATATACAAATATAAAGTTTTATAGAATTTTCACACACAATGATATAGCTTAATGGTGACATTTCACTTTAAAACAAAACACCCACAAATATGATTTATATTTATAACAATATCACTATCATAATATTTTTATGATATTTTTTGAATAAATTTTTATATATGGATATCATTTTTCATTTTTATTTCAACCATTATATCACAAACTATTATACTTCTTAAATATATCTACATTATGTGTATTTAAAAAACAAAAAAAAAATTACTTAAAATATTAAAAAAATTCAGAAAAAAAAATACGAAAAATAAAAAAAAAACTCAATTTTTTGTGTGAGTTAAACAAAAAATATATGATTGTTATTTCTATTGAAATGACATAAACAAAATATCTGTATTATTTTATTATTTTTATATGTATAAAGGTTAAGGAACAAATATGTTATTTTAATCTGATAGGGAAGTAAGTATAATTTTTCAAATATGGGAGAAAATTTATATTAAATAAAAATCTCGGTAATGTCGGTGTAATTTACCCTAAAATAATTAAGAAAATGCCTTGTAACTGGAAAGGAGAGGGGTTTGAATGGCCTGAATTGGTGTTTACCAGACAACCGGGTGAAACACTTATCTACCATGATTATCACCTTGTCGACCGCGGCTGTCAGCCTTCTCGCTAGACAACTGACCAGACGACCAGCAAAACAAATTTCAAACTATTCAAGCTAAGATCAAAAATTCGAGTTACGCAACAGGGTTGAATAATCAATTTTCAAAACAAAATACTATTTTCCCCTAATATCACCGAATAATTTTCCATTGCGTCACACTCATGTTATAATCATATCTTCGTGTCGACACGTTAGCAAATCAAGACTACCTACTATTTTCCATCAGGTGATTTGATTGGTTGTTGTAATTCTACTCTAGGTCTCGTCTCACACCTCACTATTTTTGTATAAAAATGGATAAATTACACAAATAGTCCTTATAGTTTGGCGGTTGTGTCACTTTGGTCCCTGACTTTTCAATTGTGACACATTTGATCATGAATTTTGAATCTTGTTTCAAATAAGGACAATTGAAGATATCATTAGATTTTTCAAGGGTAAAATTGTCAATTTGATAAAATATAAACTAATTTGGCAAAAATAAATGTCAAACGAATATTTTTGAATTTTTAAGAATTATTTCTACATACTAAAAATAAAATTATATAAAATTGATAAATTTTTTAGACATTTATTTATTTTTTTTACCAAATTAATTTTGATTATGTGTTTGGATGATGATCATGTAAAATTAATTTTAAAAAAGTAATCATATAATTTTTATTAATTTTACATAATTTTATCATTGGTGGATAAAAATAATTTTTAAAAAATTAAAATATTTTTTTGACATTTATTTTTGTCAAATTAATTAATATTTTATTAAATTGAAAATTTTACCCTTGAAAAATCTAATAATATTTTCAATTGTCCTTATTTGGAACAAAATTCAAAATTCAGGGTCAAATGTGTCACAATTGAAAAGTCAGGGACCAAAGTGACACAAGTCCCAAACTATAGGGACTATTAGTGTAATTAATCCTATAAAAATTAAAAAGTCATTGAAAAAAAAAAAAAAATTCAATAACTTAGGAGTGTTTTGAAAAGTTGGTAAAAAATTAATTTTTTGACTTTTTAACTTTTTTGGTGACTTTTTTAGTCGAAAAATTGGCTTTTTTGGTGGCTTTTTGTGACTTTTTTTGAAGAAGTTGGTAAAAAGCCAAATTACCCCTTACATTAAAAAGTTTAAAAAGAAAAAATTCTCTACTCTTTTTACATTTTTTCGTAAAAAATTAAAAAATTATTTCAAACATATTTATTTTTAGACAAATTTTAATTTACCTCTCCTGTGATTTTGGCCGGGTGCGAATTACTTTCTGACATTTGAAAACCATCATATAACCCCCATGTTGTTTATGGACTAAAACGCACAGTTGACTTTTCCATTCAAGATAACACATTATAAGAGTCACGTACTTACAAGGAGAGTAACATTATTTTTAAGACAAAAATGCCCCTGACACATTTTCAAAATTATAAACAATGCTATTTAATTATTTCTCTCTCTACTCCTTTCGTCCTAACCATTAGTAGCCTTCTATTTTTTTTGTCTCCTCCTCCTTTTCTATTCTTTTTTTTGTTCTTCTTTTTTTCCAGTTCATCAACCTCCACTACTTGTAGCTTCCGCGATGATCAAACCACACCCACTGCATAATCACTTCACCAACCCACATACATTGCCTCCTGTGGGGTTATATTTTTGTGTATCAACACGTGGCAAGGCGACGCCGACGTGTCAGCCGAGGTCCCACGTGTCGCTATAAGTTTCTGCTGAAGTCATCTAAGTTTGCCGAGGTTATTCCCGAAGATATCTTAATCCGGATGAAAGCCTACAACCTCGGCTTAAACTGCAATGGCCGAGCTACCCGCAGAAGATTAAAGCCGAGGTAACTGTCAGACCGACCATACCAGCCAATATAAAATATTATCTTGGTAGGTGGATGTCCAACTATGTGGAGAAAGCCATCATTTCACCAACTAAGTGGCCTCGAGGCCATAAGAGTTGATCATGAGGCCACTAGAGGCCATGTGAAGGAATAAAGAGCTTTTTCCTGGAAAGCTGCCGAAAGTGCATCAGTGGGCTGGCAAGACAGCTCAAAAGTTAGTGGCCTTCTCCATTAACTTTCCACTGGTATATATATGGAGAGATCGGGGGACATCGAATCCATTCTGAACAGAGTATATACAACTATAAGCAATTGTAACACTTACAATTACATACTTAGAGAGTGAGAGAATTACAGAGAGTTAATTGTAATTTTTACCATTCATTCAATAGTGAATTACCTCGGCCTCCCGTGGACGTAGGCAATTATTGCCGAACCACGTTAAATCCTTTGTGTCTTTATTATCTGTGCCATCTATTCTGCCTGTGTTTTTACCGCTGAATCACTAAGATAGGCAGTGTGATCAGAAAATCACTCACACAATTTGGCGCCGTCTGTGGGAAAGAAAGACGAATAGATGGCCAGTAACGCACAAAACGAGAAGGTCGGGGGCAACACTCCCGCTGGGAGTGACAGGTCTATTGACCTTGATGTTGAAAGAGACAACCACAACAACAAAGCCCGTGGCCAGGGGCACGAAGGGAAAGACGCCATCCAGGAGGACAGATACTACAAGGAGGATAACCTCCAAGTATGGAGGGAACGGTGCATACGAAGGGATGAAGAAGTCAAGGACCTAGCAAACAAGTTGGCCGACCTGCAGTCGGTCGTCAACTTCATGATGCAAAATAATGTCATGCAACCACCATACCCACTGCAGGATACGCCGATCCCAGCAGTTAAAAATCAGAATGGAGGAAGAAAGATAATTCCTGAAGCATCCCAACATTCCAGGAGCAAGAGGCATTCTCAACCGCCCTCCGAGGAGGTCGGACGAGGGGAATCCAGACAAGAAAAGTCCCAGAGAACGTGCCATACAAAGGATCATGAAACCAGAGAACATCGGCATGTACAAAAGCGGGCTCTCTGCTTCGACACAACCAATGGAGGAAGATCAAAACGGGCACAAGACGAGGCCGAGAGCAGTATGCCAAAGGGACTCAAATCGACAGATAGCCGAGCTCCGGGGAGGAGCAAGGAAGATTTGAGAAACTACCTCAAAGAAGGGAACAGAATGCTGAAGCCGAGGTAACCTCACTCGTCAAGCCGAGGACACCATTCTCGGTAGAACTGGACAAGTTTGAAGCGCCGAAAAGATTCAGCATGCCGAGGTTTCAGATCTATGACGGTAAGTCAGACCCTAACTTCCATGTTGGATTATTCTTAAATTCAATGGCTTTATACAGTGGAAACGAGCCCTTGCTATGCAAAGTATTTCCTTCGTCCTTTGGGGAAATTGCATCGGACTGGTTCCACCGATTACCGAAGGGAAGCGTAAAGACGTGGGAAGGACTGGCCGAGATGTTTGTGGCCAGATTCGTGACGAACAAACTACAGCCATTAAGGGTGGACGCACTAATGGCTTTGAAGATCAGCAAGGATGAAGGCCTTAGGGCCTATGCAAAAAGGTACTATGAGGTGTTCAACCGCATACCCGAATGCAACCAGGAGGTGGCGGTCGTGTCTTTCAAGAACGGCCTGAAAGAAGATTGTTCACTCTGGAAATCTTTGGCAAAGACACTGCCAAAGAACATGGAGGAACTCATGGCGAGGATTGAAAAATATGCCAGAGCCGAGGAGGATACATCGGCACCAAAGCAGGTCAAACAGGAGCAGGGGAATGGCTCGCCGAAGCGAAGCTGAAGTAACAACGGATTCAGCAAGGCAGAGGTAGAGCTGAGGGCGAAACAAGCAGTAACAACCGTGTTCTGAATTCCGATTCAGAAGGTCCTTGGAAAAATTCGGGCGAACCCTATTTCAGAACACCGGCGAGGCAACCCGGGGAGTTTATGGGACGAAACGCGGATAGACATTGCTCATACCACGATGAAAACGGACATACAACACAAGGTTGCAGAGCCCTCAAAGCACACTTGGAAGATTTGGTGAGGCAGGGCCACTTAAGAGACCTTGTTGATGAAGCCAGAACAAGAGAAGAACAGACCAGACTGCCTCAGGCTGAAGCGGCCCCACCACCACCGCAACCCCGGGCAGAAAGACCTCGGGTGGTAAATGTGATTCATTCCAAGGTGAATGAAAATGACGTTCGGGGAGAAACCCAACGAGTAAAACATCTGCAGTATGTGAACCAGGTCGGACTGAAAAGACCTCGGCCAGAAGATTGCCAAGGTCCGATGATAACCTTCACCGAGGCCGACCTAGAGATGGTCCAGCATCCACATAATGATGCCTTGGTAGTATCCCTCCAGGTTGGGGAGTGCCAAGTAAAACGCATCCTAATAGATCAAGGCAGCTCATGCAACATCATGTACGTTAGATGTTACAAGGAGCTGGGCCTTCACTCTGATGACCTGGAGCAGTCGGACGGCCCGATGGTCGGCTTCAACGGAACGCCGACGTGGCCCCTTGGTGCCACAACCTTGGACGTACAAGCAGGCACAAAGATGATCAAGACTGAGTTCATTGTGATTGATACTCCATCACCGTACAACATCATCATTGGCAGGCCGTGGTTGCATGCAATGGGGGCAGTCCCCTCAACATTGCACCAACTACTGCGCTTCCCCACAGAACATGGGATTGAAGAAATCCGAGGAGATCAACTGCAGGCAAAGAATTGCTCCATGGCAGCAATGAAGACTACCTGCAATATTCGAGAACCAGCCAAGGCCGAGATTGAAGATGAGGACATGGAAGTCCTAGAGGATGTCGGCAAGGAGCCGGCCGGAAGAGTGAGGAATCACTGAAGAAAATCTTCGTTCAAAAGGGCGATGAAGAGCGCTTCTTTCTTCTCGGCTCAGGCTTAGCCGAGGAAGAGGAAAGAGAACTAGAGGCATTTTTGAGAGCAAACATAGAAGTGTTCGCCTGGACACCTTATGAAATGCCTGGCATTGACCCCGAGGTCACGTGTCACAGACTGAATGTCGACAGGTCGGCTAAACCAGTGGTGCAGCGAGCCAGAAGGCCGACGTTGGTACACGTCGACGCAGTGGAAGAAGAGGTTGACAAACTTCTAGAGGCCAGGGCCATCAGAGAAGTCAATTACCCGACATGGTTATCAAACACTGTGGTGGTGAAGAAGAAAAATGGCAAATGGAGGGTTTGCGTAGACTTTACAAGCTTAAATAAAGCCTGCCCCAAAGACAGCTTCCCTCTACCAAAAATTGACCAGCTGGTGGATGCTACATCGGGACATGGAAGGATGAGCTTCCTAGACGCTTACAGGGGGTACCACCAGATAGCCATGTACCCACCAGACGAGGAGAAGACAGCATTCATCACCCCAAAAGGCCTGTACTGTTACAGGGTGATGCCTTTTGGACTAAAAAATGCAGGAGCAACCTATCAAAGGCTGGTAACCAAGATGTTCAATCACCAGATAGGCCAAACAGTGGAGGTCTACATCGACGACATGGTTGTAAAGACCAAGGAGCCAAAAAATCATCTTGCGGACCTAGCCGAGGTATTTGACATACTCAAAACATATCGGCTCCGACTAAATGCATCAAAGTGCGCATTTGGGGTTGGATCTGGGAAATTCCTAGGGTACCTGGTAACCAGAAGGGGAATAGAAGCCAGCCCAGATCAGATCAAGGCCATCCTAGATCTACAGAGCCCCACCTCGGCAAAACAGGTTCAAATGCTCACTGGCAGGGCCGCAGCCCTAAACAGGTTCATAAGCCGGAGTTCAGACAAGTGTAAACCCTTCTTCAACCTGGTAAAGAAGACTGCAGACTTCCTGTGGACCGAGGAATGTGAGGAAGCTTTGGCCGATCTAAAGAAGTATCTGACCACGGCTCCAATCCTCTCAACGCCGGAGCCCGAGGAGGAGTTGTTTTTGTACTTGGCTGTGTCCGAGCATGCTGTGAGTGCAGTACTAATCCGAGAAGAGAAGGGAGACCAGAAGGCCGTCTACTATGTTAGTAAGACCTTAGCCAGTGCTGAAACAAGGTACTTGCCACTAGAGAAATTAATGCTGGCTCTAGTCATGGCCTCAAAGAAGTTGAACCACTACTTCCAAGCACACAAGATTCTGGTGCTAACAGAACACCCATTGAAATCCCTGTTACAACAAGGAGACTTGACAGGAAGAATCGCAAGGTGGGCAGTAGCCCTGGGACAGTATGACCTGGAATTCAGGCCCAGAACAGCAATCAAGGGCCAAGTTTTGGCCGACTTTGTGGCAGAATTCACGCCGGAGTCCATCGAACGTCGGCCTCCGATGTGCCGAGATGAACAAAGCTCTAGCAGGCAAGAAGAATCCCAGCCGACAGCGAAAGAGCAAAGGAAGGAGAAGCTCAGACCCTGCAGCATTTACATCGGCGACTCATTCAGACTCTTTGTTGATGGAAGTTCAAACCGACGAGGAGCGGGGGCAGGAGTACTGCTGATATCCCCAGATGGAGAAATAATAGAACAATCCATCCGTTTGGGGTTCAAGGCCTCAAACAATGAAGCTGAATACGAGGCATTGATTGCAGGACTAAAACTGGCAGCAGCAGCTGAAGCCGATGAGGTAATAGTTTTTTGTGATTCACAATTAATTGTTAACCAGTCAACAGGAGAATTTGCAGCCAGGGACGAGAGAATGTCGGCATATGCAAAAGAGGTGATCAGATTAGCCGAGCTATTTCAGAACTGCCGACTTCTTCAAGTTAGCCGAGATGATAACAGCCACGCCGACGCGTTGGCCAATCTGGCGAGTTCAATGCAGACTGGAAAGACGAGAACAATTATGATCGATTACATGTCGGGCCCGAGCATACAACCACGGCACGCAAAGCAAGAGGCAATGTGTGTGGACATGGGGCCGAGCTGGATGGATGCAATTGTTGCATTCCTGAAAGAGGGAAAATTGCCAGAAGATCGCAAGGAGGCACACAAAGTCAGATTGAAGTCGGCAAGGTTCAGCCTGACTGCGGACGGACATCTCTACAGAAGGTCCTTCACTGGACCCCTTTTAAGGTGCGTACACCCTTTACAAGTTGAAGATTTTTTATATGAAATTCATGAAGGGATTTGTGGAAGCCACACTGGGGGCAGATCGTTAGCCCATAGGGCCATTACCCAGGGATATTGGTGGCCATACATGCAAAAAGATGCCGAAGCATATGTGAAGAAGTGCGAACCCTGTCAACGGTTTGCACCCTTGATTCATCAGCCAGCCGCCGACCTGAATCCAGTATCCAGCCCTTGGCCGTTTGCCCAGTGGGGCATGGATCTGGTCGGACAACTTCCCCAAGCAACTGGGCAGAGGAAATACTTGTTGGTGGCAACGGATTACTTTACAAAGTGGATAGAGGCAGAACCTCTAGCTAAGATCCGAGATGTGGACGTCAAGAATTTCATATGGAAGAACATCATCACCAGATTTGGCATTCCCAGAGCCATTGTAGCCGACAACGGAACGCAGTTCGACAGCAAGCTGATCAAGAACTTCTGTGCGAAATTCAAGATCAAGAATTACTTTTCAACACCAAGCTTCCCTCAAAGCAACGGACAAGCGGAAGCATCCAACAAAGTAATTCTGGATGGAATAAAGAAGAGGTTGCAGGCAGCAAAAGGGAAGTGGGTAGATGAATTACCCAATGTGCTTTGGGCATATCGGACTACGCCGAGAAGATCAACGGGGGAATCTCCCTTTGCCATGGCCTATGGCACAGAAGCAGTCATTCCACTGGAAGTCGGCATCCCAGGGATCCGAACCCAGGGAGTTGAAGATGGGACTAATGACATACTCTTAGCCCGAGATCTGGATCTTTTGGAAGAACGAAGAGAGAAGGCTGCAATTCAGCTTGCAGTGTACCAGCAACAGCTTGCCAGGGCTTACAACAAGAAGGTCAACCCAAGAGATTTTCAAGTCGGCGACCTAGTCTTGAGAAAAGTGGTCGGCAACAAGAAAGATCCCAGGGAGGGCAAACTTGGCCCGAACTGGGAAGGGCCTTACAGAATTACCTCGGTGTTAGGTAATGGAGCATATCGTCTGGAGGACAATGAGGGCAAAGCACTGCCAAGACCCTGGAACACTTGTAATCTAAAATTTTTCTATCATTGAGAGATCTTCATTCTTGGCCGATGTCATATGATTGATAAAGATGCTGGAAGACATGAAAAATGAGAACCCAAGTGGAACTCAGGTTCACATTGGGGGCAGAGAAGACACAAAGCCTACCACTGGTCGAATAACAAAGCCTACCACTTGTTGAAATTGGTTGCAATTTACAAGCTGGTCTGGCCGAATAACAAAGCCTACCACTTGTTGAAATTTGTAGCGATTTACAAGTTGGTCTGGCCGAATAACAAAGCCTACCACTTGTTGAAATTTGTAGCGATTTACAAGTTGGTCTGGCCGAATAACAAAGTCTACCACTTGTTGAAATTTGTCGCAATTTACAAGTTGGTTTGACCGAAAACAAAGCTTAGCTTCGCTTGTTGAAATTTGTTGCAATTTACAAGTTGAGGTTAAGCCGAGAAGATTCCTTGGCTTCACTTGTTGAAATTTGTCGCAATTTACAAGTTGGAGTCAAGCCGAGAAGATTCCTTGGCTTCGCTTGTTGAAATTTGTCGCAATTTACAAGTTGGAGTCAAGCCGAGAAGATTCCTTGGCTTCGCTTGTTGAAATTTGTTGCAATTTACAAGTTGAGGTTAAGCCGAGAAGATTCCTTGGCTTCTCTTGTTGAAATTTGTCGCAATTTACAAGTTGGAGTCAAGCCGAGAAGATTCCTTGGTTTCACTTGTTGAAATTTGTCGCAATTTACAAGTTGGAGTCAAGACGAGAAGATTCCTTGGTTTCACTTGTTGAAATTTGTCGCAATTTAAAAGGTTGAAGTTAAGCCGACATGTTACCATCTGTTGAAATTTGCAGCAATTTACAGGTTGAGGTAAAGGTTAAGATTATTGCTTAACACTTGATAAAACTTGAGTAAAGTTTACTGTTTATAATCCTTGTTGAAATTTGTAGCAATTTACAAGTAAGTTAGACTGAAATTGTTGTTTAAACTTAAGAAAGGTTTGCAAAAGTTAAGCTTAAATAGTATATGTTTTATACTTGTTGAGAATTATGAAAAGATTGCAGGACAGTTCCTTGCCGAAGTAAAATTTGCAGGTGTTATACCCGAAGTATGTAACCCCGAGAAGATTGCACAAAGAAGGAAAAGTATGAATATCATGCAGAATATTCTAAGTATGGAACCATTCAGAAAGCAATAAGAAGAAATTAAAAGACTACCACATTCAGAAAGAAACAAGTTGCAGTTATATATGAAGAAGGCACTATGGCCTAGCAAAAATAAATTGCTCACAAGCAGCAAAGGAGTACATCGGCCACAAAAGAAGAAGCTTACATTGTTCAAGAAACATCAAAAAAGAAACAAAGTACAAAAAAGAAAAAAGCTAAGTTTCTTGAGCTTCAGGAGCAGGATGGGCTTGGACCTCGGGTGCCTCTTGGAGAACAACCTCGGTATCTTTCTCCACCACAGCATCTGCAACCTTCTCAACCGCAACTTCGGCCTCCTTAGCTGCTGAAACCTCGGCTTCCTTATCCGCCGCGACCTCGGCGTCAATTTCAGCCAGAGTTTTCTCCACACTTCTATCAGCCAACAGAAGATCAGATGATGAGTGGATGGGGTCAGCTACCTTGGGCACCTCCTCAACCTCCTCATCCTCCTCTTGGGTTAAATCCATCACTTCATCGCCCTGAGGAGGTGACTTGGTTTCGGTGGCATCCTTGGGTTTCCTCACCAAGGCTGCGTCTTCATCTTCACCTTCATCTTCAGCCTCAACCTCAGAATCAGCTTCTTCTTCGACTTGGCTTGGAGATGGAGGAAGGGGACAGGGAAGACGAATGGCTTTGGTTTTGCGCCAGGGCGAGTCGGCAGGAAGATCAAGCTGTTTGGCCAAAGCATTCCAACCTAGGGTAAAACCCCTGTTGCATGCCTGTTTGACCTGAAGCTTGTAATCTTCCACGACGTCGGCCATACCCTGACTGTAGCCCTTCGCATCTGCAGCATTGATCTCGGCATTCTTGGTAGCCAGGGCTTCTTGCAGCTCTTTCTCGGCCTGGGCCGCTTTTTCTTCGGCTTCCTTCTGCTGAGCTATAGCAACAGTTTTAACAGCTTCAGCAGCCTCAGCCTTTTCATCGGCTATCTGTTTAGCCTTAGTTGCCTCCTCGGCCTGATCCTCCAGTTTTTTCATCTTATTTTGGAGGCTCTTGTTTTGCTTCTGAAGGGCGGCAAACTCCTTCTTCATCTCAGCCTCACATTCAAACGCCTTCATGCCAAAGGAGTGGGCGTGTTGGATGGCCTGAAAAAATACAAGGCAAAAGTTATTACAAAAAATTTTTTCAAAAATTTTACAAATATGAAAGACAGGTTCTCAAATTCAAAAACTTACTTGGACGGAACGCTGCAGCATGAGGGCGTAGTTCTCATACCCGCTCATTTTGGCGTTATGCTCCAGATCGCCCTCTAGAAGGACAGCAGTGCTGAGTGCCACGCCAATGTTGACATCGGCTGCACTTTCGTTGATGTAGACTGGCCTGTTTTCAAGTGTAACTTTGGGCTCCCAGGGAACTTTGGGAACCCTGGATCCCGAAGTCGTGGCAGACGAAGACCTCGGCTTCTTTTGTTGACCAGACCCTGACGGCTGGGCTTCTGCTGGTCTTTTAGCAGGAGCAGAAGTGGTCTTCCTGCTCTCCGCTAGCTGGGAGATTGGCAGGGCATCTTCAGCCTCGGCGTCAGCTTCAGTAGCCTTGGCCTTTGGTTGAGCCTTCTTCACTCTTTTTGGTTTCTGAGGTGGCAGAGGTTGAGCTGGTTCAGCGTCCATGTCATCTGGAAGATTGGCCAAAAGATCAAGCACCACTTTCTTCGGTCGTTCCATCTCGGCTGTTTTAACAAGTCTTCGTCGGCGTTTCTTTTCTGTCACTGGTATTAAATTCGGAGCCGAGGTTGAAGGCTGATCGGCTGGCTCAGATGTGGAGGCAGCCTGTTCTGTAGAAGCAGTTGATGGAGAGGAGCTCTTCTTTTTCTTCTTCGGAACGTCGGCCAATTTGGATGTGTATGTTGGGATGAAATTCAACAGCAGTGGGGCTTGCGCTTCTGGAGTGGAAGGTCCAGGAGCTTCTTTAAGCCTTTCCCAGGATAATAGGACTGGCGGAAGGACTTTGGCGGCTTGCGAACGACTGCAAAAAGAAACACAACATCAGAAACAGATAAAATTTTTGGAAAAAATTGAAGAAAACAACAGCTAAGCAGTTAATGATGGGCTCTTACCCTTGCCCTCCCTGACCGTTCGAGGTAGAGGGAAGAGGTGAACTTCTTCATCTGGGCCAAATTCCCAGTTTCCAGAAGCGATCAGGTAATCGTCCCCAGCCCCTTTGTTGGAGTCTGGAAGGTCAGCTACTATTTTAAAGGCAGTGGACCTCGGCTTAAGGTAATAGACAAAACCCTTTTCTTTGAGGTCAAGGGCACACATGGTGTAGCAGTACTGGATGTCGGCAAGAGTGATCCTAACACTCTCCTGCCGAGCTAAAGCTAATATACCATTAAGGGTTCTGTAAGCGTTAATGGTAAGCTGCATGGGGTTGAGGGTGTAGTAATGGAGGACTTCGCGGAAGAGAGGATCAAGAGGAAACCGAAGTCCACATTGGACGAAGGCTACTATAGGGAAAGGCATCTTATCACCATCAGGCATTATAGAGTCTTCCTCCCCAGCTAGTCTGAGATAGACATCGTCTGGGATGGAGAACTCTTGCCTAAAGTTTTGTAGCTTGGTTGGGGTATCAACCCTATCTCTCCAAACACCCATGGTTTTTGGTATACAGGTACTTGACTACAGAAACAGAATGTTCCTAAAAGGGTTCTAGGACCTCGGCTTAAACCTAGGTACAAATTGTTTCAATTTTTCCTAAGGACTGATGGTTCTACAGCAAATCCCAAGCCTAAATCTACGAAGAATGAGTATGAAGGGCAGAAAATCTGGAAAACAGAAAAGCAAAAAGAAGTCTCAGATTCAAGAACACGAAAGAGTGGAAGGCCAAAAACAGAGATGAAACGGTACAAGTATTCGCAGAATAATGAGATGAGATACATGATTTACAAATCAGATGCAGAACAGTAGAAGCAAGAAATTTCAGAGATAATCAAAGAACTGGGGAAGAAGAGCCAATTGCTTACCAGAAAAAGTGAAGGCTGGAATGAGCTTCGCCGAGGTCAGATGGTGGATGCTACAGTGACGGAAGCTTCGCAGAAATGGCAGATGCAAGGCAATAGCAGGGTTGAAAGCTTCGAGCGATGGCAGATTCGAAGAGAAGGAGCTTTAGAGAGAGAGAATGCAAAAGGAAATTCGAATGCAAAAGTGAAAGAGAGAGAGAGAGGCAAACGTTTTTGCCAAAAATTGAAACGGCGGCAAACACAGCAATTATGGTGCCTTGGTTAACGCACGCGTCAGACGGCGCAGCAGAAACAGACGACTTGCAGGCGCGTCATCAGCACGGACCAATAAGGAAAAACGCGTCGGTGGAACGGTCGAAAAATGGTGCATGACAGCTCATGCGCGAAGAGTGATGATCTAAATTCTTGTTCTTTTAAAAGACATGTCGGCCTGAAGTAAATGACCTCGGCTAGAAAGTTTTAAGCCGATGTACGAGAAAGAAGTTCAATGTAAGTTCCATCACCTCAGTATGCCGAGGTAATAGAACTTAGGGGGCAGTTGTGGGGTTATATTTTTGTGTATCAACACGTGGCAAGGTGACGCCGACGTGTCAGCCGAGGTCCCACGTGTCGCTATAAGTTTCTGCTGAAGTCATCTAAGTTTGCCGAGGTTATTCCCGAAGATATCTTAATCCGGATGAAAGCCTACAACCTCGGCTTAAACTGCAATGGCCGAGCTACCCGCAGAAGATTAAAGCCGAGGAAACTGTCAGACCGACCATACCAGCCAATATAAAATATTATCTTGGTAGGTGGATGTCCAACTATGTGGAGAAAGCCATCATTTCACCAACTAAGTGGCCTCGAGGCCATAAGAGTTGATCATGAGGCCATTAGAGGCCATGTGAAGGAATAAAGAGCTTTTTCCTGGAAAGCTGCCGAAAGTGCATCAGTGGGCTGGCAAGACAGCTCAAAAGTTAGTGGCTTCTCCACTAACTTCCACTGGTATATATATGGAGAGATCGGGGGACATCGATCCATTCTGAACAGAGTATATACAACTATAAGCCAATTGTAACACTTACAATTACATACTTAGAGAGTGAGAGAATTACAGAGAGTTAATTGTAATTTTTACCATTCAGTCAATAGTGAATTACCTCGGCCTCCCGTGGACGTAGGCTATTATTGCCGAACCACGTTAAATCCTTTGTGTCTTTATTATCTGTGCCATCTATTCTGCCTGTGTTTTTACCGCTGAATCACTAAGATAGGCAGTGTGATCAGAAAATCACTCACACACCTCCCATTGAGAAATATGGCAACAAAAAAAAAGTAAAAGAACAAGAAAAATGTTTTGTGCCTCAAAATTTTTGCCCCCGAATGCCCCGAATTTCTGAAACGACGTCGTTTCAGAAATTCAATTTTTTTTTTTTTTTTCTTCCTCCTCCAGTTTCAGACGCAGTGAGGAAGACGGAGAGGGAGAGAAAGAGAAAGAGAGAGGGGAAGAGGTCGCCGATCGCCGCGCCTCCGCCTCCGTCGTCGATCGCCATCCTCTGCTCGATCGCCATGCCTCTGCCCGATTTTTTTTTTTTTTTTTTCTGGATCTGAAATGGTTGATGATGTTGATGATGAAGATGAATGGTTATGGCCCCCTCCAGTTCCTGTTCTTCCTCCTCCTCCTCTTCTTCTTCTTCTTCTTCTTCTTTTCTGAGCCTTTTTCCAATTCGGGGGATTCGGGGCCCCCTCCTTTCGAGCTCTCAATCGGAGCTGAAGAACAAAAATTATACATAAAAAGCTACTAAACAACCTCCCCACCATGAAATCTGGCAAAATTTTTCTTTATTCTTTTGCATTTCTATTTTTCTGCTACTCTAGTTCAACAAATGTTTAATCAATTACAACTTTTAAAGGGCCAATACCCAGATGTGGTCTTCCACTCCTCCGTTGACATATCAATCTCTCACTCTCTTTATTTTTCTATCTATTTTTGCTTTGATTTTAGTTGTCTAAATCTAATACTTCTTTGTATATATGTATATATATATGTATGTATTTAATAGATAGAAAACAATTCTTTCACTACACACAATGTAGACAATTTATTTGGGAGAGTGAAGATAGTGTGTTATTACCGTCATTAGAATTTGGGACAATTTATTTGTTGGTGTGCAGGTGCTGCTTGGGTGCTTGCCAAAGTTGGGATAGAATTTGCTAGAGTTAGCAGCAATGACAGGAAGAAGAAAGAATATATGTGTGTGTGTGTAAGTTTTGTTCTGAAGAGAGAGAAAGAAGATAATTGTTCTGTTAGTGTGCGTTTTAGTCCATAAATCATATGGGGTTTATGTAGTAATTTCCGAATGTCATGACGGTAATCCGTATCTGGCCCAAATCAGAGGAGGGTAAAGTGAAATTTGTCCCTTAATTTTTTTATCTCATATTTTATCTGAAAAAAATTAAAAATTATTAAAATAACGTGCTTCCAAAAAAGCAAAAACCTTCCTCGCATCGGCTAGCTTTATTTGGTGGTTGGGATTTTATTTTTAAAAAGTTAAAAATTAAATTGATAAAAAATAAATATTAAAAATTATTTTCACTTCAAAAAAAAAATACATAAAAATAAGAATAAATTACAAATGCATTGTATGAGATTTGTTTAAAATATGAATTATCTCAGTAGTTCTAGAAATTATATTTCGTCCCTTCATATTTCTAGCCGCATAACAAATGACCATATCTATTAATAAACTATCAAGTCAATTAACAATTTTTAATGATGTCAGAAGCATATATCAATTAATAATTCAAGTAATCTTATTGGGAGACTTATTTATAAGTCCTTTTTCAGAATCTTATGCTAGGTTAAGTCCTGTGTAATTTCTTATAGAGTCTCAAGTCCTATTTTCATAAGAATGTATTCCACAAGATCCTAATCTTTTTACCCCTAATCTTTTTCAGAATTCCTCTCTCTCAATAGGTTGCTGCTATTTGATGCTGCTGCAGATCGCATAGCCCGATTCTCTCTGATGTTGGATTTGACTTATTGAACCAACTTTTAACTTATGACCCTGAGAAGGTAGTACATGCCTATAGCTATGTTATCATGCTCTTAAGCATGAGTGGTTTCGTGAAGTTCCTCTTCCCAAGTCTAAAGAGTTCATGCCTACTTTTCCAGCTCAACATGCACAAGACAGGTACAGTAATCCTCGAAAAATTTGGTGACCAGAAGTTCACATCTGTTTCCAGTTTATTTGCAAGCTATAAAAAAAAAAAAAAAAAAAAATCACTATAAATTGACGTGGCAGAGAAAAATCTCTGAAAAAAAAAATAAAAAAACCCAAAAAAATAATGAAGCTTCTGGTTTTGTAATCGTTGAGAATTTGTACCAAAAGAAAAGAAAAGAAATTGAAGTTTTGAATTTTATATTATTTACTTTGTGCAGCTGGACTTGGGAAGACAATTTATGTGCTCAAGTATACATAAAACGATTAATTGGCCTAATTGAGTTGAAATGAATTGCCTAAGATTCGGCATCTAGATTAGGCGAAATTGCTAATGAATCTTAAGATTATATATCTATTTCAAAACAAACGGATTAAAAAAATAAAACTTATTAAGTTTGCGAAACGTAACGTGACACATTACGTTACGTTTGTGTAAATGTCACATTACGTTACGTTTATATGTCACGTTACGTTACATTTATGTAGGTGTCACGTTACGTTCATATTGGTGTCACGTTACGTTACGTTTATGTAGATATGTCACGTTACGTTTATATAGGTGTCACGTTACGTTTATGTAGGTGTCACGTTACGTTACGTTTATGTATATATGTCACGTTATGTTTATGTAGATGTCACGTTATGTATAGGTGTCATGTTACGTTCATGTAGGTGTCACGTTACGTTACGTTTATATCAATTTCCCTATATATGGTTTTATTATTAATTATGATATTAACAATTAATATTGAGGGTAAATATGTCAAGAAACTTCCCATAGGACTTATGGGAACATAAGTTTTTTTGTGGGACCAAATGTAGCACAAGTCTCCCTAATAGGACTTCTAAATAATTTTCCCAATCTTATTGTTATATTGGAGAGGAGTTAGAAATTTTATTTTTTCTATCAATTTTGTTTTTTCAAAAAAATTCAGAAAATGAAATACTTGTAATTTTCAAAATAACAGGGAATAATATATATTTTAAGTGAACTTTAATAGATGTTTTTGTATTTACCCTAAAATAATGAGGGTTTCTTCATTTTTTAATTCATTCACAAAATTAATTTTTATTTTCTTTTACAAAATTTAAAACTCAACCTGACATAATCGGAGTATTTGTTTTATTATCAAACCTAAGTTTATTTAAAATATAATTATTAAATTAAAGTAATTTTAAAATACAACGGAAAATTATAAATAAAAATCTCAGGATTAGACATTTAAAACAAAATAAGCATTGAGTTTTTAATTTTATCGACTTAAATCCTAACTTTTGATTTGTTTTCAATTTGAACCATTATTATTTTCATTAAGTAAAATTAAAAAATATATATATTTTATATATTTTATGTACACCTATATTGAGATGACTAAAATATTATTTTTCGTTGGTTTTACTTAACGAAATAAGTTAAAAGTTTCTATTGAAAAATAAATAAAAAGATTAGTATTTATTATGTTATACAAGGGATAAATTTTGATTTTTTTTGTTGTAATTTTCTCTAAATATACTTACTAAACTTTTATTGATTTTAAAAATATATTTTTAAAACATAATTTCATAAAAAATAAAAATTTAAAACAAGATTAAAATTTACACCCAAAGTCATGGATCAAAATCACCAAGACAGTGGTTTCGCAAAATCGTTTAGCAACTTGAAGTTTTAGTCAAAAAAATTAAAATGTCATTATAAATTATTACATTATTCTTTCTATTTTTTTACATATTTTTTCGTAAAAAACTAAAAAATTACTAAAAAGCATGTTCCTAAACCAAAATAAGTTATTTATTGGCTTATTTGTTAATTTTTGTCACATTATCTCTCTTTTTTTTTTCTTCTTCTTTTGCAAGTCCATTTGTAATAACTAAAAAAATCAAAAAATAAGTCATATCCAAACCACCCATTGACATTTGCTACAAGTTATAACATCACAGTTTTACTTCTTTTTTTTTTTTTTAGTATTTTCATAAAAAGTCAAAAAATCACTAAGATTGTTTTGGGAAGTGCTTTTTTGCCTCTTTTTTGGGCTTATTTTGGTCTTTAGGGAACTTTTTTTTTATTTTTCAAAAAATTTTAGATTTTTAGACTCAGTTCAACAAGAAGAATCGAAAAATTATAATTCTTTAAAAAAATCCAATTTTTTTTGAAAAAGATAAAAATAAACCAAAATAGGCAATCTTTTTGGCTTTGTCTTTAGTGATTCGTTTTTGGAATTTAAAATATATTTATATACTTTTTAGATTCGTCTCAACAAGACGGACAGGAAAAGTAAAAAATTTTGACATAATTTTGAAAAAAATCACTAATGAGAAAAAAAAATAAAAAAAAGATAGTTTGTTTTGTTGCCAAAATGGGCCTAATAGGGTTGTTTAAAGTATGACTTATAAACTGATTTTTTTACTTATTATGAAGAGACGTGTAAAAAAAAAAAAAAGATAATGTGACTTAAATAAATCAATAAACTATTATTTTTTATGTTAGCAAAAGAGCTCAGTCATACTCAAATAGTCCCAAGAGTTCCACTTACGGTTGGTTTGAGATGTTCTAAAAAAGTGTACTTTTTGACTTATTGGCTTATATGGGTTAGGTTTGATGTGATGTGTTAGAGAGGTGATGTGATTTAAATAAGATGATGTGACTTAAATAGGATAGTGACTTTTTGTATTATTTAGTAGATGTCAAACCAACCCTCAGACGAACATGTGAAAAGATTGAAAGATTTCGACGTATTTTGAGAAGTGGCTTTTTATTATTATTTATTATTGGCTTATTATAATAAAAAAAAAATATGTAAAAAAATAAAGAGATAATGTGATCTAAATAAACTAATCAATAAATTAGCTTCTTTTCTTTTTTTTACCTTCTCAAAAGAGGCTGAGGAAGACGCACCTTATCAATCATTATTATTTTTAGTTGAACTATAAATATTATTATAAATTATTATTGTAGAGAATTATTGATTGATGTAATGCTGTTTGGGCATAAAAATTGTGAATTCATCACACCATTGAAATTAATATTATAACTTTCCTTTCAATTGTTTTTAATTTAAAATTTAAAAAACAACATAAAATTTTATTTTGAAAGAACGTTTTTAAAAGGAACACATGAGTTTTAATAGCAATTCATAGAGATTATTGACAATATTTTTCTAATACATGCATTACCTATGGAATATTATTAACAATATTTGTAACAATTTAAAATAATTGAGTTTTTTAAAATAAAAGTTCATATCAAAATAAATGTTTAATAATTTTAAAATTTGTTAATTAATACTAAAATCACTTGTCTATGAGGCCCATAAGCTATTTTAAGTTCACTAAGGGTTGGTTTGGGAAGTGGGTTGGCTTTTTGGCTTTTTGATTTTTTTGGCTATTTTAGTCTGGGCTAAAAAGCTTGGTTTGGGAAGGACTTTTTGGATTTTTGACTTTTTTAATTTTTTTTGTGAGAGAAGAGTGTAATGATTATGGGTTGTATGTAATGTTTGTTTGTTATGGCTAAAATAGCCTATTTTGTCTTTTATGACTAAAATAGCCAAAAAAGCCCACAACCTATCTTCCCAAATGGAGCCTTAATAGTTGTTTTAATTAATAAAAATTAGGGTTGGTTTGGGGTGTCTTAAAAAAATGTACTTTTTATCTTTTTATGAAAAGATGTGCAGAAAAGTAAAGAGGTGATGTGATGAAAAAAAGATAAAAAGATAAAAAGATGAATTATATAGGTTAGGTCAAACAAGGCCAAACAAATATTTAAAAAGCATCTTACTCTTGCATACATGTTTCACGTGGCTTGAAAAATATAACTCAATTGATATAATCCAATCAACTTGTTAATAAATTTGAAATGATTAAACATGAAAATATATGTCCATAAGTAACATATAATAACCATCTAAAATTCGTTAACTAATTTTCTCAATGGCACTAGTTATTATAACTCTTCCAAAAATAATCAATTACCTTTTGGACTCCCATCGAAAAAAAGAAAAAAGAAAAAAAGACTCACTTAATAACAGTTGAGCAAGATGGGCTTAAAAAACAAAACACTTTCACTCAAAAATAAGTAAAAGTTTTATAAATTTTTTATTATTTTTATTAATTTGTTTCTTTAATACACATGTTAAAAAAAATTTTGTATGAAAACATTTGTAATAATAAAAAACGTACAAAATTTTATAATATTCTTGGGCCAAGTTTGGCAATTCTGAAAAAAGTTAAAAAGTTAAAAAAAATTTTAAAAAATTAAAAAGTTATCACTGTTATAAAAAAAAATATTAAAAAAATAATTTCTCACACATCATACAACTCAGCCATCATAAGAAGTGAAAGGGGCTATGCAGCGTTTGTCCCAAGTATTAGATAGTTTGGGGCAATTTTCCACACTTTTTTATACAGCCCGTGGGGGCCTATCACGGGTCACATTTTGATAATCTGAACCGTCAATGTGTATAAATCGTCGAGTACTATACGTCTGTAAAAAATCACATTGATCGGATATCGATAACTACATGATCAAATCAGTTTTGTATGAAAAAATGGATGGTGTTATAATTAATGATTGAAAAAAAACAAATCTAATCAGATAGCTATCGATATCCGATCAACGTGATTTTTTATAGGCATATAGTGCTCGACGAGTTCTACACATTGAACGGTTCAAATTATCAAAATGGGACCCGTGATGGCCGCCACAGGCCGAACAGAACAGTACACTACAATGCCCGAAAAGTACCTAATAATTTCTTACCAAGAATTCGGCTGCCAGATTGTACAACCGTCATTCACTCATCTCCAATTTTCTCCTACATACTTCTTTATATAATTTTTTAATACACAATTTTCTGTAAAAAGTCAAAAAATTAACTCAAACATTTATATTTTTTTCTTCAACTTTTTTAGTCCAAAAAGACAAAAATTGCACTTATTTAGTTTAGGGTACACTAAAAAAGCCAAAAAGTCACTATCCTATTTAAATCACATCATCTTATTTAAATCACATCACCTCTCTAACACATCACATCAAACCCAACCCAAATCCAACTCATATAAACCAATAAGTCAAAAAGTACACTTTTTTATAATATCCCAAATCAACCCTTAACATGTATTTTAAAAACACAAAATAGAACTTGGATTGTCTCCAATCCAGTTTATCATGCCCGACACAGAGAGTTGAGATTGTTCATTCCTTTTATTTTTTAAGTTTGTGTGGGTAAATTATTTATACAAAAAGAAAAACTAAATTGATCGTGAAATAATTTTATTATCTTAGTGTTTTACAAAAATAAATGATTTACTTTTAAAATCATATTTAATAATTCATGCAGCTAGAGTTATAGGATCACTTTGATTTTTTTTATTGATGATCCATATAAAAAAAACTTAAAAAATACAAAATAAATACCAAACTAGATCCATTTCATCGCAAACAAAACTTTTTTAGTTGAGTTAAAATAGTTAAAAAGTCAAAAGGTCAAACTAAAAATGTTCTTTCCAAATGAAGCCAAAGTAAAGCAGCCTACTGTGACTTCTCATGGGGGTTGATACAAGGCTAATTTTAATGATCGAAATAGCTTAAATTGTAAGATTTATTGAGCAAATTTTCATATAAAAAATCAAATTTACCGAGCATTCCTAGCTATATGATTAGTGCTTAAATAATAAATAATCTATTATCAAAATCATGATTAGTGCTACAGGACCTGCTGTACCTTAAAACACAAACAGTATCTTCATCACTACAGTGGCAATTACAACAACCTTATCAATCATTATTATTTTTAGTTGATATATCAATTAATATTGTAGAGAATTATTGATTGATGTAACCTTTTTTGGGCACAAAAATTGTGAATTCATCACACTATTGAAATTAATATATAACTTTTGTTTCAATTGTTTTTAATTTAAAATTTAAAAAACAACATAAAATTTTATTTTGAAAGAACGTTTTTAAAAGCAACAAATGAGTTTGAAAGAATGTTTTTAAAAGCAACACCTGAGTTTTAAAAGCAATTCAAAGAGATTATTGACAATATTGTTCTAATACACGCATTACTTATGGAATATTATTAACTGATGATACAACGTGTTTCAGATGGAACGAGTCAGACTGATCCACGCTTCAAGAACCCACGTCCGAATGACCAAGCCCACCAGAAGACCTGCACAAGAGTCTAACGGGGAGTCCCATAGTGAACCCTCCGACGAGCAAGTTAGAAAGAGAAGTGGGGTATAGAGATAGATTAGAGATAGAAAGCTTAACTTTCTTCTTGTCTTCGACGTCTGCTTATATCATTTGATAATCATTTCGTTGTCCCTTCCGACCTGCCATCTTGGCCGAAAGTCTATGCTCTACCTTGCCTTGTTCATGGTGAGGCCGTTCTATCACGAAGGGGAGGGCTTATCGCAATAAATGCTGTAAGGAGCTTCATTAATGGCTGATGTGCAGTGTAATAACTTTACAGGATCTTTGTCTGCTTATGTGGCTTGTCCTTCACCTGCCACGTGTCTGAGTGTCATTGGTTCTTAATGCCATGTTGAGTTCCAGCCATGTTGGGCCTCATTAGTTGAATTATGTATTGGGACCTAAGTGATGGGCTTGGGTTATTTATAATGGGCTGTAGCCTTTATGGGCTAACCCATATCAGTAGTCCCCCATTCCCGAGTGCAGCTTTAGTCCAATGAAGGGAATAAGGAAGAAGACGGTGGTTGTGAAAGACTGGCGGGGTGAGGACCGACCGAGAGGTGGGTCGAAGGCAGTGTGACCGCAGAGGAGGGCCAGGTGAGGGGCTGACCCTGAGGAGGGCCGACCGCAAAGGGAGACCGAGTTGTGGGGCCGACCGTGAGAAGGGCCGACCGCAGAGGGTGGCCGAGTGGTGGGACTGACCATAAGGAGGGCCGACCGCGGAGGGTGGCCGAGTGGTGGAACCGACCATGAGGAGGGCCGACCGCGGAGGGTGGCCGAGTGGTGGAACCGACCATGAGGAGGGCCGACCGTGAAGGGTGACCGAGTGGTGGAACCGATCATGAGGAGGACCGACCGCGAAAGGTGGGTGGCGTGGCGTGGGGCTCGAGGGGCGGTGGGTCGCGTGATGAAGTGAAGTGGAAAAGACATGGAAGGGGAAAGGGGGCAGTGGATCGTGGGCGTACACGTGGCGGAATCCCGTGATGGGAAAGGTTAGGTGTTGAGCAAGAAATGAAAAGATAGGTCAATATAGGGTGTTGAAAAGACAGTTTTGGCGGATTTTTGAAAATTTTCAAATTGGCAAAATTTAATTATGACTCTTGGAATATAGGCAAACCTTGGGCTTTTGGTATTATCTGTTTTACGTATCTCTTTGCAAACAACCAAAATATTCCAAGTGTAAACTCCTTTGTGTCGAGTGATACACCGTTGAAACATTTTGTGAACTATCTCGCACCAGCATCTGAAGCTATTCACAGACACACGAGAGAGATGGCCCAAGAGGAAGCAACAACCGCAAGGGTTAATTCATTGGGCGACGACGATGCGGTAGATTTGGCGGAACAATACCGTATGGAAGTGTAGGGAGGGGGAGGGAACAAGTCAAGCTGTGCGGGCTCGCCCTAAGACAATAATCTCGGCTGTGAGACCTATTAGCCAGGTAGAGCCGGACCATTGGCACACCAAATCGGACAGATCCGTACTGACAGCAGAGGAGTTGGAGGGAATAAGGAAGAAGTATCAAATTCCCTCGGAGATAGGGCTAAGATTGACCACAACCAAGGAAAGGGCATCAGATGTGCAGCCGGGCGAATTTAGCTTGTACGAGGAGGCGTTGCGAGGGGGTTTGAGGCTACCTCTCCCCCAAGTAGTGGTGGATGTGCTAAACAAGCTAGAAGCGGCACCAGGGCAACTGATGTCGAACGCTTGGAAGATAGTAATGGCGTGCGCGAGTGCCTGGCCGCAGGCGACCGGAGGGACGACGATGACAGTAGAGGAGTTCTTCTCCTACTACAAGGCCTCTGGTCAGCAGGAGACCTGGGTGACGCTGCATGCAGTGGCGGGGCGGGGTCTGGTGGCGGGTCTTCCATGGTCGGTGAAGGGGTGGAGACCGAGATGGTTCTTTGTGATGGCGAACGGTGGGGCTGGGGTGCGTACAACGTGGAAGTTCCCTACCAAATCAGTCGAGCCGAAGTTGAACGGGGTGGCCGAAGACCGAGTGAAGAGGGTGAGGGAATGGAGGGAAGAGAAGGGGGTGAGGTGGGACGAGCTGGTCCTGCCTTTAACGTTGTTTGCCTTGAACTTGGGGCCGCAACCGTTGGAGAAGGACCTAGCAAGGAAGGAGCTAGAAGTGTAGAGGAAGGCAAAGGAGGAGGAGGAGAGGAGATTGTTCGCCCAAGCGAACAAGTATAAGAAGACACAACTGGGGCCTGCTCCCAAGCCGATCGTCAAGGAGCGAATCCGACCGCGCCCGAAGCCGCTAGAGGAGAATGATCTGAGCGACTTTGAGCCACGACCGCCCCCAGTGGATCCTCTGAAGGAGAGGAATAAGAAGGAGATGGAGGCGTTATTAAAGAAGAAGAAGAAGAGAATGAGGGAGAGTGAGGAGGAGCCCGCCTTGAAGAGCAGGAAGGATGTGACGGTGGAGGAGGCCTCCGAAGTGGAGTTGGAGGAGGCATCAAAAGAGATGATGAGTGGGGCGACTGGGTCTGAAGAGAGGGCAGAGCAATAGCCAGAGGGAGGGGCTGCTCCCCAAGGAGAGGGAGAGGGGGTCAAATTGAAAACTGCTATCTACCACGCTCCAGCAGTTTCTGGGCGATTGGAGGGAGAATGAGGCCCAGCCAGGACTGCTGTCGACCGGTTTTTGGGCGTGGTGGAGGAAGCGACAGTGCGTTCGATGGCCAGTTGCATTGAGGCTGAACTGCTAAAGGGGTTGTGCTCTGCTCAGATGGAGGCAACTGTCTTAACAGGAGCCCTACTGAGAAAGGCTGCGGCTGCCAAAGGCGAAGTGGGGCCACTGAAGGTAAAGTTGGAGGAGGCGAAGGCCTAACTGGAATGTTTGAGGAGGGAAACTATGGGGTGGAGGAGGACCGCACAGAGCGTATGTGCTAGGGGGTTGGAAGAGGCCCAGAAAGCCAAAAAGATGGAAATGTTGGCGATTGTGCAGGGCTATTCAGCCGACTGAGCCAATGCTGAGCTGCTCGCAACCAAGTTAGAGCTGGAGACGGAACGCCGTAAGGCGGTATCGCTTGAGTTCTAATTGGGGAGCGAGCAGAAGAAGCTGGAAGAAGCGCAGAAGGCCTACACCGTCGCCAACGAACGGTGGGATGAGGCCATGACTTGCAACGAGGATCTGTGGGTCCAGTCGATCAAGGAAAAAGAAGAAGCAGATTTGAAGATCACTAGGTTGGAGAAGGAGTTGGCAGACGAGCGCGCCAAGGAGGCGGCGGAGAAGGCAGGGCTGGAGAAGGCCTTGGAGGAAGAAAGGAGCAAGCTAGCATCTGAGAAGGCGGCGTACCCCGACCTGTTCGTTGCAGCAGTAGAACAGTTCAAGGGGTCCGCCGACTTTCAGATGGCTATTGATGCCGCAATCGCCAATAGCTTAGCAAGAGAGGGGTCTGCGAGGGCTGGCCCATCGGGAGCAACCGCTGGGAGCATGAGTGAAGAAGAAGTGAAGAAGAAGTGATTTAGAGCTTCCAGCGGTCGGACTTCTACAAACATGAGATGGCTGAGTTCTGGGACAACAGCTGGAAAACGTTCAAGCGAAAGACTGAAGAGCTGTTCCTAGACTCGGACTTCAACAATGTTAGAGTAGAGGAAGACGATGTGGCCCAGACCCCCTTAGATGAAGGAGTTGACGAAGAAAATCTTGTTTCGAGTGAGGAGGAATGAAGAATGTAAAATTTTTGTACTTCGTTTGTAAATAAATAAATAAATAAAAATTTTGTTGTTGCGTTGTTTGTTGTTGTTTTTTTGTCTCTCTCTTTTTTTTTTTTTGTTGGGCATGTAACTTCTGTAGTAAACTTATGTATAAGTCTGTGAAGAAATAAAATTCTGAGTTGTGTTTGTCACATTGTGGCCTTTATTTTTGTAAATTTGAAAAGAATGAGAATGGTTGTGCAAATAAGGCTGGTGTATAAATTGTAGTGAAAATTGAGAAGTAGGGAGCTAAGTTAGCTTGTGAGAAAATTATGTTGCAAATGGTGTTATCAATAAGAACGTTGTAATGTAAAGGTCTTAAAATGTGAAGTTTTAATGCGTGTCGTAAGAGTGTTGAGAAATGAAAGACTGGGTTGGAAAATAAAAGTAAAAAAATGTAAAGAATGTTCAAATACGTGCAATCATGGACCTGGAATCCGATTAAGTATGGCAATTATGCCACAATCATGAAATTGCAAGAATGGCCTTGGCCGAGCTCTTCATTCGTATTCAGTTTGGGTTGAGGCATGATTAACTCGGTCGGGCTGACTCTTCAAGTAACTCAGTCTGGCTGAGCTTTTCACGCTCAGTCTGGCTGAGGCTTTAATTGACTCAGTCTGGCTGAGGCTTTTCGTGCTTAGTCTGGTTGAGGCTCTTCATGCTCAGTCTGGCTGAGGCTCTTGGCTGAGTGCTGCAATCAGGACGTTATTGAAATACCACACAGATAACTGAGATGTAAGATTGTTGTCATTTAAAGTGTAGCCCATTTGATCAGAAATTTAAATCATGCGAGAGAAGAACAAGAACATTCAAGTGTGTAGATTGTTAAAAGGAAAATACAACAACCGATCAATACAAAATAGGGCTTTATTGAAAATAACGCTTCAAGTGCTCGGCGTTCCATGGGTAGGGGAGGTCTTGTCCTTCCATGTCCTGAAGTCGGTAAGTACTCGGACGAGGTCTGGCCTTGACGACGTAAGGTCCCTCTCACTTGGCTGCCAGCTTGCCCTCAGTCGAATTTTTGGTGGCAAGAGTTGCTTCGCGCAAAACAAGGTCCCCCACAGCGAACTCTCTCGGTCGGCTTTGCGGTTGTAGTGTGTCCTCATTTTCTGTTGGTATGAGGCCCGCCTGACAACAGTGGTCTCTCGGAGCTCTTCGATTAGGTCTAGGTCTGCCCGACGTAGCTCTTCAGTTAGTTCTGGATTCGGGTGTAGAACCCTCGGGGTAGGCAGACCGATTTTCCACTGGGATGACCGCCTCAGCGCCGTATGTTAAACGAAAAGGGGTCTCCCTAGTGGGGGTTCGAACGGTAGCGCGGTAGGCCCAGAGTACATTTGGTAATTCCTTAGCCCAGAGTCCCTTAGTTGCTTCCAGCTTAGTTTTGATGATCTTCAGAAGAGAACGGTTGGTAACCTCAACTTGGCCGTTGGCTTGGGGATGACCTGGGGAAGAGAAACATGGCTGGATTTGAAGTTCTGCATAGAATTTCCTGAACTTGGCATCGTCAAATTGTTTGCCGTTGTCGGAGACGATGGCTTGGGGGATGCCAAATCGGCACACGATTGACTGCTAGATGAATCTGGTTGTATTCCGCTCTGTAATTGTGACAAGGGGTTCCGCCTCGACCCATTTAGTGAAGTAATCAATGGCGACAATTGCGAATTTGGTTTGGCCTCGGCCAGTGGGCAATGGTCCAACTAGGTCGATCCCCCATTTGGCGAATGGGTAAGGGCTGCAAAGTGTGATCAATTCTGTAGGAGGAGCATGAGGGATGTTGGCAAAACGTTGGCACTTATCACATTTAAGCACGAATTCGGCGGCATCTTGGCTGAGAGTAGGCCAGAAGTAACTAGTGCGGAGTATTTTGTGTGCTAGTGACCTGGCCCCCGAATGTTTGCCACATATACCCTCATGGACTTCTCTCATCACGTAGGTCGCTTGAGCAGGATTGAGGCATCGTAGGTATGGGCGTGAAAAACCACGTTTGTACAAGAGACCACTGATAAGAATGTAGTTGGACGACCGGGCCCTGACTTTGGCGGCCTGCTGTTTGTCGGCTGGCAGTTCCCCCGTTGTCAGAAATAGAAAGATGTTGGCCGCCCATGGAATAGGTTCATCTTGGAGGAAGTGGACTTGCTACTGGTTTGGGGAAATGGCGGGGTAGGCCAGGTACTCAAGGCGGACACCGTGGCTGAGGTCTGACTGGTCGGTAGAAGCTAATTGAGTTATCTCATCTGCCTTGGAGTTTTCTGCCCGTGGGATGTGCTTGATATAGAAAGTGTTGAAGAGGCGAGCAAGGGGGAGTGCAATATCCCTATAAGCCCGCATTGTGTCTTCCTTGGCATCGAATTCCCCCGTGATTTGTCCAACAATGAGCTGGGAATCGCTGAACACTTGGATATGGCTAACACCAATGTCTCTGGCTAGGCGGAGACCTACTATCAATGCCTCATATTCGGCCTCATTATTGCTTGCGTCGAACAAGAAACGGAGAGCACATTTGAAGTAACCACCCTCGGGGGCGGTGAGGATAAGACCAGCCCAACTGCCTTCTTTGCGGGATGATCCGTCAACGTTGAGGGTCCAAGAGTGGGGGTCTTCCGCCTCAGTCGGGGGTCGGGTTTTTGGCTGTAGGATCTTGGCGAACGGCTAGGGAATCTTCGGCGTTCATGTATTTTTGGGCTTTGGAAAGTAGGGTTGCCATGGAGGTCGGGGGGTTTTTGGAGAGGGAGAAAAAGAAATCAGATGATCGTAGGCCGGCCATGAATGCCGTGAGGATGACTTTGTCATCGTTTTCTGCCACATGCAGGGCTTCGATATTGAAGCGGGTGACAAAGCTGTGCAACGACTCCCCCTCAGTCTGACGGATGTTGAGGAGTTGGGTTGCCGGACGCCGCTGGCGCTGGGCTCCAATGAAATGGCTGAGAAAGGAGTCACTGAGGTACTAGAAAGTGGAAACAGAGTCTACTGGCAGTTGACTAAACCAGAGTCGAGCCGACCCCTTGAGTGTTATGGGGAAAGATCGACACATGATTTCGTCGAGGAATGCATGGAGGATTATGAGGGTTCTGTAGGCCTCCAAGTGATCGATCGGGTCCGATGTACCGTCGAAAGAGTCGATTGTGGACATTTTAAACTTGGGGGGTAAAGGTTTGTCCCTGATGGAGGTAACGAATGGGAAGTTGGCTGTGGTAGATGGTTTATGCTGTATGTTCTGCATGACTCCTTGGAGCTGGAGCTTCATGGCTTGGAGTTCTGCATCCCAAAGGGGAATGTTGTCACCACCGGAAGGCAATTGGGGCTGGACGCTACTGGCCTCTCCTTCAGGGGTTGGTGCCGAGACCGATGGATGCGGGGCCCGGGGTGGCGGATTTATATCTGGGGGAGGGGGTCGCAAGCCTTCCAAGTTGGGTGGATAGGGCTGCTGGATAGTATGGCTCGGGGCTCGTTCTTGGTTGGGTGGAATATCTGGAGGTGGTGGAGGAGGCATGGGAAGGTTTCTTTGGAGTAGAGCATTAATCAGAGCTTGGTTTTGCTCGGCCAGGCGGTTAATGCTGTTGGTGGGCTCGGTGAAGTACTATGGTGGGTTGTTTGGATTGGGAGGGTCGGCTTGGTGGTCAGGAACATTAGGGTGGGAAACCATGGATCTAGTTGTGACCATCCACCTTCGCAGGTGGTAGGAAGGGGTTATTGGGAAAGGGTCTCCAACGACAATGAGCACAACTGCCGCGTGGAGCAAAATGTTCCCACAGACGGCGCCAACTGATGATACAGCGTGTTCCAGATGGAACGGGTCGGACTAATCCACACTTCAAGAACCCACGTCCGAATGACCAAGCCCACCAGAAGACTTGCACAAGAGTCCAACGGGGAGTCCCCCAGTGAACCCTCCGACGAACAAGTTAGAAAGAGAAGTGGGGTATAGAGATAGAAAGCTTAACCTTCTTTTTGTCTTCGACGTCTGCTTATATCATTTGGTAATCATTTCGTTGTCTTTCATTTCGTTGTCTCTTCCGACCTGCCATCTTGGCCGAAAGTCTATGCTCTAGCTTGACTTATTCATGGTGAGGCCATTCTGTCTCGACGGGGAGAGCTTATCGCAATAAAATGCTGTAAGGGGCTTCATTAATGGCTGATGTGCTGTGTAATAACTTTGTAGGATCTTTGTCTGCTTATGTGGCTTGTCCTTCACCTGCCACGTGTCTGAGTGTCATTGGTTCTTAGGCCCCGTTTGGGGACTTACTAAATTAGCCAATTAGCCAAAAAGTTACTAAATTAGCCAAAAAGCCAACAACCCATACCAAAAAGTCAAAGATTACGGCTTCTCTCTACTTTTTGCACAGCTTTTCGTAATTAGCCAAAAAGTCATCCTAAACATACAAGTTTTTTTAGCTACCTTTTTAGCCAAATAGCCAAAAAGTTACTAAATTAGCCTGTTCCCAAACGGGCCTAATGCCATGTTGAGTTCCAGCCATGTTGGGCCTCATTAGTTGAATTATGTATTGGGACCTAAGTGATGGGTTTGGGTTGTTTATAGTGGGTTGTAGCCCTATGAGGCCCATAAGCTATTTTAAGTTCACTAATAGTTGTTTTAATTAATAAAATTTTTATTAACAAACATTTGAAAAGCATCTTACTCTTTCATACATGTTTCACGTGGCTTGAAAAATATAACTCAATTGATATAATCCTATCAATTTGTTAATAAATTTGAAATGATTAAACATGAAAATATATGTTCATAAATAACATATAATAACCATCTAAAATTCGTTAACTAATTTTCTCAATGGCACTAGTTATTATAACTCTTCCAAAAATAATCAATTACCTTTTGGACTCCCATCGAAAAAAAGAAAAAAAGAAAAAAAGACTCACTTAATAACAGTTGAGTAAGATGGGCTTAAAAAACAAAACACTTTCACTCAAAAATAAGTAAAAGTTTTATAAATTTTTTATTATTTTTATTAACTTGTTTCTTTAATACATATGTTAAAAATTTTTTTGCATGAAAACATTTGTAATAATAAAAAATGTACAAAATTTTATAATATTCTTAACATGTATTTTAAAAACACACATTAAGACTCAATAAAAAAAATAGAACTTGGATTGTCTCCAATCCAGTTTATCATGCCCGATACAGAGAGTTTAGATTGTTCATTCCTTTTATTTTTTAAGTTTGTGTGGGTAAATTATTTATACAAAAAAAAAACTAAATTGATCGTGAAATAATTTTATTATCTTAGTGTTTTACAAAAATAAATGATTTACTTTTAAAATCATATTTAATAATTTATGCAGCTAGAGTTATAGGATCACTTTGATTTTTTTTATTGATGATCCATATAAAAAAACTTAAAAAATTCAAAATAAATACCAAACTAGACCCATTTCATCGCAAACAAAACTTTTTTAGTTGAGTTAAAATAGTTAAAAAGTCAAAAGGTCAAACTAAAAATGTTCTTTCCAAATGAAGCCAAAGTAAAGCAGCCTACTGTGACTTCTCATGGTGGTTGATACAAGGCTAGTTTTAATGATCGAAATAGTTTAAATTGTAAGATTTATTGAGCAAATTTTCATATAAAAAATCAAATATACCGAGCATTCCTAGCTATATGATTAGTGCTTAAATAATAAATAATCTATTATCAAAATCATGATTAGCGCTACAGGACCTGCTGTACCTTAAAACACAACAGTATCTTCATCACCACAGCGGCAATTACAACAACCTTATCAATCATTATTATTTTTAGTTGATATATCAATTATTATTGTAGAGAATTATTGATTGATGCAACCTTTTTTGGGCACAAAAATTGTGAATTCATCACACTATTGAAATTAATATATAACTTTTGTTTCAATTGTTTTTAATTTAAAATTTAAAAAACAACATAAAATTTTATTTTGAAAGAATGTTTTTAAAAGCAACAAATGAGTTTGAAAGAATGTTTTTAAAAGCAACACCTGAGTTTTAAAAGCAATTCAAAGAGATTATTGACAATATTGTTCTAATATACGCATTACTTATGGAATATTATTAACAATATTTGTAACAATTTTAAAATAATTATGTTTTTTTTAAATAAAAGTTCATATCAAAATAAATGTTTAATAATTTTAAAATTTGTTAATTAATACTAAAATCACTTGTTTATAAGGCCCATAAGCTATTTTAAGTTGATTAGTTGTTTTAATTAATAAAATTTTATTAAGAAATATTTTAAAAGCATCTTATTCTCATGTTTCACGTGAAAAATAGAACTCAATTGATATAACTCTATCAATTTATTAATAAATTTAAAATGATTAAACATGAAAATATATGTCCATAAATAACATATAATAACTATCTAAAATTTGTTAACTAATTTTCACAATGGCATTAGTTATTATAACTCTTCCAAAAATAATCAACTACCTTTTGTGAATAACTATCTAAAATTTGTTAACTAATTTTTTCAATGGCACTAGTTATTATTATAACTCTTCCAAAAATAATCAATTACCTTTTGGACTCCCATCAAAACAAAAAAAAAAAAACTTTTGGACTCACTTTATAACTGTTGGAGTAAGATGGACTTAAAAAAACAAAACACTTTCACTCAAAAATAAATAAAAGTTCTATAGAACTATTATTATTTTTGTTTACGTTTTTCTTTACTACACATGTTAAAAAATTTAAATATATTGTATATTTTGCATGAAAATATTTGTAATAATAAAGAATGTACAAAATTTTATAATATTCTTAACATGTATTTTAAAAACACACGTTAAGACTTAATAAAAATAAATAAAACTTGTCTCCAATCTAGTTTATCATGCCCAACACGACCAGTTTAGATTATTTATTTCTTTTATTTTTAGATGATTCATTCCTTTTATTTTTCTTTTATTTTTAGATGATTCATTCCTTTTATTTTTTAAGTTTGTGGCGTGTATAATGGGAAAAGTAAACTAATTTTTTTTAAAAAAAATTTAGAGTGTCATATTACCTGTCATGTTAGAATGTCACATATCACGTTTGAGAAAAATATACTAAGGAGTTTTAATTTTTTTTAGAGTGTCACATCATACTCGCTACGTTTCACGTTTGAGAAAAGTACACTAAGAAGCTTTTATTTTTTTTAAGTGTCATATCATACCCGTCACGTTGTATATTAGGGAAAAATATACTGAAGAGTTTTTATTTTTTTTGAAGTGTCACATTATACCCACCATTTTGTCACATTAGGAAAAAGTATATTAAAGAATTTTTATTTTTTTGGAGTAAAAGTTTTGGAGTGTCACATCATACCCACCACGTTGTCACACTTAGAAAAAGTACACTAAGGAATTTTTAATTTTTTTGGAGTATCACATTAATACCTGCCATATTGGAACATCATAACATACCTGTCACATTAATAAAATGGTATACCTGTCCACCAAAACACTATTAAAATAAAAAATAGGACCATACGGGAAAAAAACTCTTTACTAATAAGACTTAACTAGAGCTGCAAATGAACAGAACTGTTCATGAACAAGTTCGGCTCGACTCAGCTTGGCTTGGTTCGTTTAGTAAACGAGCCGAGTTCAAGTTCGCATAAGCTCGACTCTTCAAGCTCGGCTCGTTTATCTTTATTTAAATTAATAATAAATATATTAAATAATAGTATAAATATATTATTTATATATTAAATAATATAAATAATATTAAAAAAATATTTTATTGAGCCGAACCGAGCCGAGTTCGAGCCCAATTCTTTATCGAGCTGAGTTCAAACTCAATAAACAAGCTCAATAAGTAAACGAGCTGAGCTCGAACTCATCAAAACTCGGCTCGATTCATTTGCAGCCCTAGACTTAGATTTGGTTTGGGAAATGAGTTGATTTTTTGACTATTTTAGCCTGAGGCTAAAAAGTTTGATTTGGAAAAGGTTTTTGGCTTTTTTGACTTTTTGTGAGAGAAAGAATACAATAATTATGGATTGGATGTGATGTTTTGTCTTATTGGGGTTAAAAAAATCTATTTTGTTTTTTGTGACTATTTTAGCCCCAAACCTACTTCCTAAACAATAGCTTAACAGATCAATAGAAAAAAAAAAACTTGAGACTAATTGGAGTACTTATTTGTGAGATGAAATTTATTAGTAAATATCCCTTTATTTAAAAAGAAAAACATGATAAAGTAAAATTGTTACAATTATCGAATCAATTTATTTTAATTTATAAATAATATATAAAAAAAATCTTTAAAAATAAATAATTCAAATTATTAAAATAACAACTGTTATAAATTGCATGGCCTGAAACTCACCAGCCATCCAAAACATATAACCCAACAACAGTAACTTGGACTCCGTTTGGCAATATGGTTAAGATTAATTTAACCTACTAAAAGATAAAAAATGGGTTAAAAAATTAATAAAATAAAATATTATATTTAAATTATATTTATTTCATTTCTTCTTTTATAAAATTATAAAAATATTAAAAATTTACTCCAAACAAAATTTTTTTAAACAGGTTAAAATAATCAAAATGTTAAAAAAGGTAGACTAAAAATATTCTTTCCAATGAAGCCAAAATAAAGTAGCCTATTGTGACTTCTCATGCGGGTTGATACGACACTGGTTTTAATGATTGGAATAGTTTAAATGGTAAGATTCGTCAAGTAGAATTTTCATATAGATTTATTGAATATTTCTACCTATATTATTAGTGCTTAAGGGAATATTTGATATAACCTATATAAGAGTATCTTTAATGTTGTATGTTTTATTTTTATTTTTATTTTTATTTTTATTAAATTTGAATAAAAATTCTATTTGATATTATGCGTTTCAACGAAAGATTTTGAACATTTATCAAAATACTGGTTGACTAAGCAGACAATCGGACAGATGTTTGACCGACCTATCGGCCAGTGTTATTGTTTTACAAATTTTTACAAAGAGGTAGTCATTCGGGGGATAATTGGCCGATCGTCTGGTGATAAAAATAACCTGCAGTTCGAAAAATTATGAATAATAATTTGATGAAAGAAATATCCATCTTCAATTTGATGAAAAATTTAAGAAATCCTAAATTTAGTGAAAGGGTTGGAGCAACAAAAGGCATTTGTTTCTATTAAATTTAAATTTAATGAAACAAAAGGTGCTGGGTTGGAGATTGTCCAAGTGCACTTATTTAGATAAGTGTATCATCTCTTTATTTTTCTACACATCATTTCATATAAAATTAAAAAATATAATTATATCTTAAATACCCTTAAATAAGAGATAACCTATTATCAAAATCATGATTAGTGCCACAGATCTGCTGTAGCTCGAAGCACAACAGCATCTCCATCAATATCGCGGCAATTACAACAACCTTGATTAGTAAGAAACCAAAACGAAATCCTGGTCACTCCCACACTGGATTATACCACCCCGAGAAAACACCGTTACAATCGAAGGCCATTTAAACTTATCGTCTAAATCCGTCAAAAAACGGCAATCGTCAAATTTTCTTTTCACCTGCACCCCTACACCCCCACCGTTTTAACTCTCCGTTACCCCATCCCCCATATAAATTCCCCTCACAAAACTCAAAAAATTCCCAATACTCCATAAACCACGCAAAAAAAAAAAAACTCAATTACCAGACCTCCAATGGCGAATCCACCACAAAAAAACTAGGGTTTCGAAAAATTCAAATTCCAATCGATCGATAGATCATCCAAAAAATGTCTACGAAAAAGGAAGCTAAATCTCTCCTCCTCGGCCGATACGAGGTCGGAAAGCTCCTCGGACATGGAACCTTCGCGAAGGTCTACCATGCCCGAAACATCCAAACAGGCGAGAGCGTGGCGATCAAAGTCATCGACAAAGAGAAAATCCTCAAAGGCGGCTTAATCGCTCACATCAAGCGCGAGATCTCGATTCTCCGTCGCGTTCGACACCCAAACATCGTCCAACTTTTCGAAGTCATGGCCACAAAATCCAAAATCTACTTCGTCATGGAGTACGTTAGAGGCGGCGAGCTCTTCAACAAGGTCGCCAAGGGGCGCCTCAAAGAAGACCTAGCTAAAAAATACTTTCAGCAATTGATCTCAGCAGTATCGTTTTGTCACACTCGCGGCGTTTATCATCGTGATCTTAAACCTGAAAATCTTTTGTTAGATGAGAATGGTGATCTTAAGGTGTCTGATTTCGGACTCAGTGCTGTTTCCGATCAGATTAAGCAGGATGGGTTGTTTCACACTTTTTGTGGAACTCCGGCGTATGTTGCGCCCGAGGTTCTCGGCCGAAGAGGGTATGATGCGGCTAAGGTGGATATTTGGTCTTGTGGGGTGATTTTATTTGTTTTGATGGCTGGGTATTTGCCTTTTCATGATCAGAATATCATGGCAATGTATAAGAAGATATATAAAGGGGATTTTCGATGTCCTCGGTGGTTTTCGCCGGAGTTAGTTCGATTGCTTACTCGTCTTTTTGATACAAACCCTAATACCCGGATTACAATCCCCGAGATTATGAAAAACAGGTGGTTTAAAAAGGGTTTCAAGGATATTAAGTTTTATATTGAGGATGATAAGTTGTGTAGTGTTGGAGATGGGGTTGAGGAGGATGTTGGGTCTGAGTCTGATAAGTCATTGTCTGAATCGGATTCTGAATTGGAGTATCGGAGGAGACCCACTTGTTTGCCAAGGCCGGCAAGCTTGAATGCCTTCGATCTTATATCGTTTTCGGCTGGTTTTGATTTGAGCGGTTTGTTTGAAGAGGGAGGAGAGGGGACAAGGTATGTTTCAGGGGCGCCCGTGTCGAGGATTATATCAAAATTGGAAGAGATTGCGAAAGTTGTGAGCTTTACGGTGAGGAAGAAGGATTGCAGAGTGAGGTTGGAAGGGTCTAGGGAAGGTGTGAAAGGGCCATTGACAATTGCAGCTGAGATATTCGAATTAACGCCCACATTGAGGGTTGTGGAGGTGAAGAAGAAAGGAGGGGATAGAGAAGAGTATGAGGAATTTTGTAGCAAGGAATTGAAACCCATGTTACATAACCTTGCCATGGAAGAATCAATACCTACTTCACAATCTCTACCAGATTTTTCACATTTGCTTTTGGATAATTCAGAGTCCCGTGCGGGTTCTTCAAACTCGCTTTTGGATACTTCACTGTCGCTCCCGGGTTCAGAGTTGCCTTCGGATACTGAATAAAAGAGAGAAAGAAAAGGGTAAGCTTTTCTCTCTTTTTTTCTCTCTTAATGGCTTATGTATGATAGAAGTTGATTGGTCATTTGTATTTTGTGTTCTTGTTTTACAATATGAAAATTGATTTGGGTCTTTTGTTTTTCTGTTTCTGTTTTACAATATATGAAATACACGATTGTACCTATCTTTCCTTCTTGGTGGATGACTTTTTTTTTCTTTTTTTTTTTTGCCCATAAATTGCCTATTATTCTTCTTGTTTCAAAAATTCAACTACTGGTTTGTGTTCCTTGTATGTTGGGGTGTCTTTTTTACAGTATTCTAATAAGGCCAATTTGAGGAATACATTATCTAAGCATAAATGTTGAAGTAGAGCTCCATACATGTGTTAGATTGTTAACTATATAGCAATAATGGACAAAAATAATAGCTTACAAATTATGAGTAATTCAAGTCTCTAACATCCCCACACTATGCATTTTTTCTGTACCGTGTAGATGACGCCAATGTTGAAATACCTGAAGATTGATGTGAATTAAAGTTTTAAATTAGAATAGTCAAGAAAAATTAACTGAATAATATAATTGTTGGTTTGCAATTTGTGAAAAAATTATTTCATTTGTCTAGTTGGGGGAGTACAAAGGAGAATGCAAGAAAGTTTGTAACCAAGCTGGAGCCAGAGGGTTGCAAGTTTTTTGTATTGGATGATTTGGATGTTTCTTCACATTGGCCTTTGTTGAGTACAGAGAACGAAGGGAGAATGGTACGTCTTTTCTCTCTTTCTCTTTGTCTTTGCCTCGGCTTCGGTGGAAATGCTTTGCATTTTTTTGTTTTTTTGGTTTTTGAAGCTCAAGACTTCTCTAGATCATCTATGTACTTTTTTTGTGAGGCTAAGTGACTGAAATATAGAGAAGGGAATGCATTCTTATCTTGGCTTCTTGATGAGTGATTGTATCTTTTTCACATGTTTATATCAAGAAATGAGGAAATCATGTTATTTATGGTAATGATTCTCTTTCAAGTGAAAGATCCACTGCTAATTATTAATAGGAGCACTGCAGTTCACACTAATTTATGTGAAAAATCTTCTCCTCAACATTAGTTTCCCTCGGTGCCATATTCAAAGTTTCCAAAGCTAGGACGAATACTTGAAAAATAGTAGGGCTACCTGTAGAAAACATTTTCAAATTCCTTGATGAACTTGGAAGAAACATTTCAGAAATCCTTAGGTTAATGCCAAAAACACTTATTGGGATGCACTATCATTAAAATTTATAGTTTTTAATGCTTTATTTTTAGTTCAACAATTTTTCTTTTGTTGTTCCTGAAGTTTAAAATTAAATAAGAAAATGAAAAACTAACTATCCAACAATGTTTTAAAAACCGGATCGGTGAGTGAACCGGAAAAGGGACCGGGTGGACGGGTCACCGGTTCAACCGGAATCGAACCGGAATCGAACCGTGACGTAATAAATATATTAAACTTATATTTAAATAAAAATATAAGTAATAAAATTATAAATTAAAAATATTAAATTATCTTAAATATTTGTCCTAATATTTTTTTTACTGAAAAATATAATAATATATTTTAAAATATTATTAATTTCAATTTTGGAAGATGAAATCAAATATTTAATATTCTCTCCATATGATTTTAATTCAAATAATTTGATTGAAAGGAGAGCAAAAATTTTGGAGGGATATCAAAATTTCAATATTCCCTCCAATGCATTTGATTGAATCCCACATGGATTTTTTGAGTTTTTTTGAAACAGTTTTTTTCTTATAAATAGGTGAAGACTTTCACAATAATTTCATCAAGCTCTTAATGGGATTCCTCACAAGAGGAGACCCTTGAAAAAGAGTTTCAAATTAAAATTTTCTTATATTCTTATATTATATATATATATATATATATAAATAAGAAAGAAAGAAAGAAAAGAAAGAAAGAAAATAAAAAAACAAAGAAAAAATAAAAAAAAAAAAATTTCGCACCGGTCCGGTTTGATCAACCCGGTGCCGGGTCAACCGGTTCACCGGTTTAACCGGTGGGTTCACCGGTTTTGCATAAATAGGCCGGTTTTTGCTGATGGCCGGTTTTGGTGGGCAGACCGGACCGGAGCCCCCTCCGGTCACCGGTTCAACCGGTTGAACCGGCCGGTCCGGTCCGGGTTTTAAAACCTTGCTATCCAACTCTCTTAGGCTCTGTTTGGTTGTGAATTCAAATCACAATTCCACACCTGAATTCAAGTATGGTGTTTGGTAAGGGTTCTGAAATAATGTTTTCAAAACTCTGCATAGAACACCTGCGTTTTCTGTTTTGACAGATACGCTTTTCCTTTTTTTTTTTTTGAAAATTTTGCTTGGCGAGACGTCCGGCCGGTTGACCGGAATAGTATTTTTTTTTTGCAATTAATTTATATAATCGAAAAAAACATTTTCTGAAAATTTTAAAATTTTTTATGTGCTTTAAAATAATTTTGAGTTGTATATTTAGTTATGAGTTGTAAATTTTTGTATCATATATTAAATGTCACATCAACAATTTCCTACTCAAATCAAAACTTTTTTCAAAACTATTTTCAAAACTCTTTACCAAACAAATTTTCTACACTCAAATCATAATTCCACAACACACAAACTCAAAATACAACTCATACTCTCAAATCACATTTACAAAATTCTACCAAACACTACCTTAGTGTTTCATGTTACTTTATCAAAGTCTATCAGTAAGTTTTCATACGGCCTTTATGTTTGATTCCAAATTATCTGCCAAATCTTGATATTTTTTTACCATACTTCTCTTTTCTTTTCTGCTTTCCAATTCCCTACAAGTCACTTCCATTTTGGAACTTTGGTTCACACATGAACCAAGGTTGAAACCTGTACTTTCTGGGCTTGAAATCATATAAGCTTTACATGTACTTTACATTGTAATTTGTTGTATATGTTGTTATATTCTTTTCAATCTCTCTTTTTTATTTCTAAATCCATGTTCATTGGCTCTTAATCTCCGTACATTTTCGTTATTGTTCTTCTTTGTCACTATGGTTGTGCTTATTTTTGCTACTTTTGTGATCACTGTGAACTTTGCTCCTATCAGTCCCTTCATTTCAACTAGATTATAATGTCATTACTTTGTTAATTTCAAAATATTTCCCACATTATTGGAGGTAGACCCCATTTTGTCCTTGGAATGATTAATCAAAATTTGATCCCTAGACTTGAGGCCATTGTCTATTCTTGTGTCAGGTCCCATTGGACGGTTAGTTGTGAGCTGACTGGTGGGTTCCATTTAAACAACAAAAACTGAAATCACATTCCAAACTTTGGTTAATCAAATTCCACACAAGGAAGAGAAAAGTCCATGAAAGGAACAAGAAGTTTTCAAACACAAAAATCAATCACAGAATCATATACATACAAATAAGATTATTCAAAATAAACTTCACACTAAACAAACCTTGCAAAATCTTGTTCATTGGTATGTATGATGTGTTTGGTTTTGTGAGGCCTATTTTGGAAAGTAGGAAAAAAGTTAACTTTTTAATTTTTTTTTGATATTTTTTGAAAAAACATGCAGAAAGTAGAGATGTGATGTGGTCCAAACAAGCTAATAAACTGATTTTTTTCCTAATTGTCAAAACAGAGCAGAACTGGTAGCTTTTGAGTATGCATATTCAAACTTGGAGGTACTGATTCCTCTAGATATTTTGAAGGTTATTTCATGGTTGTTTCTTTGCCAATAACACTCCTTTTAAAGTCATGTGAGTGGGAAACATGGAGTTTAGTGTAATAAAATTCCACATTTGTTTTTTTAGGTGGACAGACTTGGAAGGTTCAAATGCATAATTTTCTACGAGGACTTGGTGGACCAGAGATTGCTTTTGTTTTGTGTAACGTTGTTTAAGATTTTTCGTGGTGTCATTTCCTTTCTAGGGTTTTTAAAAAAAATTTGTCAAAATTTTCACGCACTGTTGTTGGTAATGGATTGTGATGTGAAAAGAATTTGAAAAGAAGTGGGAGCTGTTATCACTGATATCTTATCTGTCAAGTGGGGCAAGTGTTAGATTTATTGGGGGTTTTGCTACCCCACTAAACTTGGTCAACTTTTCTTTATTTTTAATTTTTAAATTTTTAGGGGCTTTTTAGTTCATCCAAAAACTATTAAGATTTTTAAATAAATTCACTCAAGAAAAAAAAAGAAAGTAAAAAACCGATAAAAAGATGGAAAATTCAATTGTCACCTGTTAGTGAAAGAGAGGATTTGATCATCTCTCTAAGAATGGAAGTTGTGGATGGTGATGGAAACTTGTGAGAAAACACTTCGAAATTTGGTTTTAATTTAGTTAATTTTTCTAACTGAAAGGTGAACAAGATTATAATGCTATTCAAACTAAACCTTCTCATTTACGGTAGTAGTTTGTCCTTGTTTGGAAACACCAATTTCAACATTATTGGAGTTTGGATGTAAACCCCAATTTGTCCATTGGATGAATAAGCAAAAAACACATGAAAAACATGGAGAGTAAGGGCATCATTGTCTTTTCATGTGAAAGTCAAACACCATAACTTTTTGCGGACGAGTATCTAGGACCTGTAAAGCACGGCACCCTGTTGTGACGTCCATAGGGCCTTCTTTTGAGTCTATGTGGATAATTTGAGTTGTACAAATTATAAGATTCATTGCGGACCCAAGGGTGGGTGACATTGTGGTTAAGGCTTAGGATTTAAGTCTCAAGGTTACAAGTTCAATTCCCTCTCTCTTGGGCTAAGTTCTTGGACGAAGCACAGTTGGTTAGGAGATTGGATTTCAAGTTGTCTAATCAGCATTTGTGTGGATTCAAGCTCCCCCGTTGTGCGAGTCCGTTTAAGGTTAGGAGGTTGGATCTCAAGTTGTCTAATCAGCACTTTGTGTGAGTTCAATGCTCTCCCGTTGTGCGAGTCTTGACTTAAGCGGAGCATGTCTTGGGAAGTCGGGGCAAGTTCTCAGGTTATAGTCTCCTCGCTCGGAACGGCTAATAGGACACCCTAGTGATCTCTGCAAGGGGCGCTGCCTTGGACCGCGGGAGGGTAGGAAGGATTTTCCTGTAACACAAAAAAAAAAAAAAAAAAAAAAAAAGATTCATTGCGTAGATTATTGATAAAAAAAATCAGATTAATTTGATATTTGTGGCCTCATAATAAGACTATATTTGTTTTTAAAAAAATAAATGATTAGTATAATTTTAATAATTTATTCTAAAAACAATTAGGTTTTAATCATGGGATTAAAGATGTCCGATTAACTTGATTTTTACTTAATGAATCTAATTTAGATTATCAAAATAAATTTATAACACGTTTTCACGGGATCTCGGAGCTTGTGTGCTGTGCCTTAGTACACAACACACTCTCCAGACCCGACATGCAATGGGCATATGTTGTTGACCCATGTGGACTATAATTAGTGGGGATTTTACAACCAAAAATGTGAATCGCAAATTTTAGGCATGTTGAAATTATGGGAGACATTAATAGTACTACTTAATCTAATGTTTTATAATTGGATAGTATTAGTACATGTTAATGATAGTAATAGCACATGTGACAATGTTAAAAATAGTTTTGGACCATTCATTTATGTGAATAATGAATAACTCAAATCTATTTGTAATATGACTATGTTGTTGTCACATGTGATAATGAATAACTGATCAGTGGAATTTTTTTATGATTCTTTGGTGGAAAGTAACAATTGGGTTTTTTCCGTGTGTAACGTTTAGTAACTTGAGTCAAATCCCATTGACATTTGATTTTGATGCTTAATCAAAAGACTTAATTCAATTGTAAAATGGGGGTTGTTGGTGATTATATACCATGATACACTTGGAAAATTAGTTGTAGTGATTTCATCATATGCAATTATCAATAATTGCATATGCTTCCAATGTCAAAATTTCACTTTATGATCCCTCTAGATTTTGTGATGTCATTCCATGGTGATTTGTTTGTCAACAATAGTTTTGAGTCATTTGAGTTTGTTTTATTGCCATTATGTATTTTATTTGTTTTTTTATAATGAGGGAATTTAGGTAAATTTATCACTGCTAGCCTCAATCATGTACTAACATGAAATTCAAACTTGTAACATATATTCGAGAGACATCCTTTAAAAGTTAGCTAAAAAAACTTATTATCTGCAATGAAGATGTTGAAATGTTAATTAAAAGTGTATCACATGACATTGCTAGCTTTTTGGTTTTTCCATAAAAATAATGAATTTACCCCTTGTTAAATTATCCATTATAATAGACAGATAGATAAGGGCAAAATAAATAAATAAATAAATCATAAAATATGCTTTTTGGTAGAAAATTAACCAATTAGTAGCTAAAGTGTGATTTTTTATTTTAAATTGTAAAATTGACATTTTTATTAAAATGAACATTTTAAAATTTGGCAGTTAGTATATTGATTGAATGGCACATTTGTGTTTTTTGGTGGTCGGTAAGACACATAGGGGTCAATGCACAATTTTCTACAAGGACTAAGGTAGCAATTATAAGTAACTAGAGGTAGGCACACACACTTGTGATTGAATTTTGATAATTATTATAGTAATTATTTGAAACGGTTTATAAGAGTTATGATTTGAGAATATTTTTAAATTTTTTTTCTTGTAATATGTACATCAACTTAAACTTTCGTTTCATATATTAGGGCGTGTTTGATAATATGATTCAGTATTTAAAATTGAATATATTAAATGATAATCAATTAAGTTCGTTTGATAACTGTAATTAATAATATCATTTAAAAATTTAAGTATCTCTTAAAATGTAGGTTAAAACTTAAGAAAATTTTAAATCATATAAAACTTATTTAATTTTGACTGAATTTATAAGTACTAAATATAAGTATATACGATTATAAATTCACTATCACTACCACCATTATGCCACTGCTGCCACCACCACTACCAGCATCGCCGCCGCCATTATCACCACCACCACGACGATCACTACTGCTACTACTACCACCACCACCACCACCACTGCCAGCACTATCGTTATCACTACTACCACCACCACTATTGTTACCGCTACTACCACTACCACCATAACCACTACTACTACCATCATCATTATACTATCACCACCACTACCACAATATAAAAATTAAAATATATAATTTAAAAATAATAAATTTTAAATTTAATTTTATACATATCAAACAATTTATTTTTAATTCAGCACTTAAATTTTTATCAACCAATTTTTTAACTTAATAAATTTAACATTCAATTTTTAATACTTAATTTTTAATCTTTAGCTTTATCAAACAGTAAGATGTAAATCTTAACAGACCACATTGCATGGGGTAAAGCTTATATACTAAAGCATTTCTTTGACGGTATTTTCTTGAGTTGCAAGCACAAGTTCTTCATTTTAATTCGACTATGCTTTCCTCAAACATCATTTCCCTAGATACTTTATTAATTTTACCAAGAACTTATGCTTTTGGTAAATTTAAAATAATAATAAAAAATAATCTAGTGGGATTATTATTTTACAGCTATGCGCCTAGTGCTCAAGTGCAAGATTTTTATTTTGAATTTCCCACTATTATAAAGTGATAATCAGTTTGTTTGGTTTGAATTTTCAGGATTTATTTTTTAGAAAATTATTTTTTTTTTTAATTTTTCGTATTTTTTTTTGTTTGCACTGAATTTTTTTTAATATTCTAAGTAATCTTTTTAATTTTTTGATACACTTAACATAAATATACTTAAAAAGTATAATATTTGTAAAAAAATCTTTAGGAAATTCACTAAATACCAAAAATATAAAAAAAATTATCAGAATTCAAAATATATTTTTCATATTTTTGTGTATTTATTGATTTTTTAAAATATTTTTTACAAATATTTTATTTTTTAGATATATCTAAGTAAGGTGCATCTAAAAAAGTAAAAAATTACTTAAAATTTTGAAAAATATTCACTAAAAATATATTAAAAAAAAAAACGAAAAAACTCAATTTTTAAAAAATTGAATCTAAAAAATTGAAACCAAACTCATAAAATCCATTGCTAGGTCAGCATAGACCGACGTAAAATTAAAAAAATAAAAATAATTGAAAATGACTTCACATTACGTGGTAATATCATACACTTTTTATGATATAAAATTAACCAGTTGTTCTTGTAATCAGCATCAACTTTGATTTTTGCTAAAAGAAAGGTTATTTGTCATTGTATAAGAAAAATCGTCTCAAAAAGAATAATATCACGTATGAATATTTTTTCAACATAACATCATATCTAATTAATGAAAAAATAAATAAAAATCTGCAGTGCATCTTCCAATATTTTGGTACCCAAATTACTGTCAAAATAGCACGCAAACCCTGATATTTTTTAAAATTACACATTTAAAATTTGTATATGTGATCTTTAATCTTCACATTTGAAATTTAATAATTGTACATTTTTTTATGACATGTTCTTTTATATTTGAAACCTATTAAACAAAATCCAAAGACACGAGCATGGATAGGACATGACATATTTAAAATTAAAGCTAAATTACACTAAGATTTCTTAGAATTTGAAAAAAAAAAAAAATAGTAAGCAAAGTACCACATATTTAATATAATTATAATGGACTCTCCTAAATTTTTAATTCACTTGATACTAAACCTTATTTTCATCACTAATTCGTTAGCTAATATACATAGAAAAATGATATTATCATTTTTTTATATTGAAATGTACATTTTATTTTATTTATCTTTGTCTTTTTCACACTATCTGCATTAGTTTCAGTCTCTTTAGTCTTACTAAAAGGGAAAGTCACGTAATTATATCAAAATTGTAAGTTTTGTTTATGTTCGCCAAAATCCAGGAAAGATCAATGTGATTTATCCTAAAATTTACTATAACAAATAAACAATTGTGTTAAATGTTTGGGCACAAGGCCATTGTATCTATTGACAGCTCCAATTCTGGGTCAACTAATAAGCTGCGCCCCAACTCTCTATCGAATGGGCTGTGTCGGCCTGGCGGGCCATCGGCCCTTATAGCAATATTTGCATCAAAACAAGTTCATTTTTGGTAATTACCAACTAGTCTCGTCACATAGATTTAAATATCAAATCTTATTATTTTTTAAATGTATCAATAAGTTTTAAAATACCTATACCTATCAAGTTCTTTCATTTTCTCCCCCCTTCTTTTTCTTTTTTTTTTATTTTTATTTTTATTTTTTATTTTTATCTCTCTTCTCATCATTTTTCTAAAAGCTTTACACCCACATTGTCTACAACCACTGTCTCCGTCTACCCACCACCACTGTTGTTGTCATCGTCCACCCACCACCATCACTGTCATTTATTCGGATATCATCACTGTTCACCAACTATCTCTACCATCATCGCAAATTTACACTCTACCTTCGACGATCTACACTTTATCATCATAAATCTATACTCTATTATCACCGATCTACACCACCACCATATCACCACCACCTCCTTTGTTTCAAATTCATATTTTTTCAGTGATAAATTTATCAGTCTCTTTTGTTCTTTGTATATGTGGAAGAGGATGATGGATTATTTTATGTGAGTGAGTGAATATGAGTAAGGATAGTGGATATTAATGAATAAATTTATACTCATAAATTTATTAGTCAGGATTTATAAATAAATCTAATTAATAGGACTGATTTGTAAGTGCCCATTAATTTTAACTTTAGAAAAACATCTAAACCCCAATTTGTTTTTACACATAAAAAATTTTAAAAAAAAAGAAAAAAGAAGAAGCTAAAATCTAAAAAGTATTTTGCTTTCACTGAGAAAGTGTTAATATATTTTTGGGCAAAATTTATTTTATCATGTAATTTGAAGCCGGAATACTTTACCTTGTGCAACTGATAATCATATATGTGAAATGATATTGTGATACGTTCAAATCCTATGTCATTTTTGTTATCTCTCTCTCTCTCTCTCTCTCTCTCTCTCTCTCTCTCTCTCTCTCTCTCTCTCTCTCTCTCTCTCTATATATATATATATATATATACACGTAATTTATAATTTTTAATATTGATTTAATTAAATTAAAATTAATCATAAATTCTAAATTATTTATTGTAATTCTTAACTTTTTAATCTAATTATATTTTAGATCACAATTAACCTTAAATCATTTATTATTTACCTTTGAACAAATGATCTATTGTCTGTTCTGATAGGCCAAGTTTGGCTACTACAAAATAAATCTTTTTATCTTTTTTCCATCATATCATATCTCTACTTTTCTGTACATTTTTTCATAAAAAAATAAAAAATACATTTATTTAGGTCATCCCAAACAAGGATTAAATTGTTGACCCTAACTCATTTAAAAACGTAGGCTATTAAAGAAATGAACAATATCATTATTTATATTGCGATTAACAATTTAACATGATATCAAAATTAGATCTTAAATCGTCTCTAGTGGATAAAGGCTTTGCCCGATTCTAATATTTTGCCTCTTATCTCTCTATCATCTCCGCTTATTTTTCGAACTGCATATTTGATAATGTGTCAGATTTGTCTCATTTCATCTCTGTAAACCATTTGAACTTGATTAATGTACTCGAGTACACCTGAGAACAACCAAGTTTCACTCACGAGAACCTCACTGGAAAAGGAACATTGCTTTGCTAGCCTCTCATATAGGGAATGTTTGGGAAGTGGATTTTTTTGTAGATTTTTTTAGTTATAGGATATTGGACTTGTTTGGTAAAGCTGTGAGAAAGTGCTTATAGCTTATACCTAAATAACTTATAGCTTACAACTATGTACATAAGCTGATTTCTGACTTATAAATTAAGCATCTCCTGCCCCACTCAAAGAATAAGCTGATTTCTGACTTTCAAAAAATTATAAGCTATAAGTTATAAGCTATAAGCTAAACCAAACACATCAAAATAGCTTAAATTAAGCTGAAAGCTGAAATAAGCAGCTTTTAAGCTGCACCAAACAGACACATTATTAGAGAAATTTTTTTTTGTGTTTGGAAAGATAGTTAGGTTTTTTTGTGGTTAGATGTGATGTTTGTGAGAGAAAAAGTAAAATGATTATGGGCAGTGGCGAAGCCAAGAAAATAAATCAGAGGGTGCACTTCTTAATTACAACATTGAAAATATTTACAAAAATATTTCACATAAATTTTTACGATTGACTTTAAGAAAGATTAAAAAAAAAATCAGTGTGTTTGGTTTGAGTTTTTTGAATTAAGTTCTTTGAAAATTAAGTTTTTTATTTTTTATTTTATTTTTTTTGTTTTTAGTGAATATTTTTAAAATTTTAAGCATTTTTTTTTTTTACTTTTTTAGATGCATGATGTATCTAAAAAAATAATGTTTGTGAAAAAATATTTTAAAAAATTAATAAATACATAAAAATACAAAAAACGTATTATTTTTTTAAATTTTTTTATATTTTTGGTATTTAGTGAATTTTTTAAAGTTTTTTTTTCTCAAAAATTATACTTTTTAAGTATATTTATGTTAGGTGTGTCTAAAAATTTAAAAAAAAAATTGCTTAAAATATTAAAAAAATTCAATAAAAACAAAAACGTAGAATTTTTTAAAAAGTGTTTTTAGAAAACTCAAATCAAACGAAGTAAATATGTTATTTGTAATTAGTGTATCATGGACAACATTAAAAAAAGTCATGGATATAAAGTTTTAAAATAAATTATGTAATGGTAAAGTAATTTTTTATACAAAATATGCGTAAATATTTAATATAATAGTCATATCACGTAATGATTGACATGTGGTATTACCAACCAATAATAAAGAAACACATAGAGGATGAACCCTGCATATTAAATGTAACTAACAATTCAATAAATTCTATATTTTCATTGAGATTAATTATGTTTGCATATCAATAATGATAAAGATCACCATTATATTAAAATTTTTATAGATAATAATATCGTAGTCTCTTTATTTTCAATCAAAACAATCATTATTGTTCTTATAATTTTAAAAATATCATTGACATTTCATTCTAAATAATATTTTTATAAATTTTTTTATATAAAATATTTTCTTTATGTTTGTTAAAAAAAAAAAAATCCAAAACTCGGGGGCACGTGACCCCCCTAGGCCCTCCTTCCCTCCGCCCCTGATTATGGAGTTTAATGTGATATTTTGTTTGAATTTATTTTTTTAATTTTGTAACCAATTTACCTTTTAGTAAAAAAAACAAAACAAAAAAATCCTTCTCAAACACCGCCATAATATGATGAATATTAGTTTGATGAAAAAGCTTGTGAATATTCTCGTGAACCCTGCAGTGCAGTTTGCACTGGCTGGTTAATTAAACTTTAAACACACGCGAAAACACACGCCATTTTGAGCAAGTTAACAGAAGTTGCAAGACACCTGGAAGGAAGCTAAGGCTTGTGATTCCTCGAAACAAACTGCTTCACACTTCACATTAAGGAACTTGTTTAACATGCAGGCCCTGAGCTACTTTGCTGCACACTAATCTCTACTTTGCTTGTTCAGACCACGCCAATCTCTACATGCGTACTGAAAGCCTCTCTCTCGAAGTTGGTAAACTAATCAAATTAATGTCCATTATTGATTACAGAATCAGACACGATCATGGTCGTATCTAATTTTGTAATTGATTTTCGTGTTCTACTCATGTGAGAAGGTTGTATCTAGTTCAGTGATAAATTTTTCTATTCTACCCATGTGAGAAGATTTTGACCCGTTTCGTATTCAGGATTTATCCATATAAAATTTTTGTACTCATGCATAGAGGAGATTGTGACCAATTTATATGTGTTTAGGGTTTAGTTTACCCATGTAAAAAGATTGTGATTGTTTCTGTAATTGGTTTCTGTATTCCCATTGTATGAAAAAGTTATGTTCAATTTTGCATACCTAATTTTTTCATTTCAAACAAGCAGGTATAGGGTTACGGATAGTTCATTTCAAAATCAAAAATATTAAAGACTTCAAAAATTTTATCAAAATTTTTATCAAATGTCTCACATGTTGTGAGATATTTGGTAAAATTTTTAAAACTTCTAGCATTACTTTTTCAAAATTCTTTGTTTTCCTTGTGCCAATGTGTGTTTTGACTTAAAATTATATGAGAATCGTGAAACTTTTATTTTGAAGGCATAAATTTACGAATAGAGTGTTGTTGGGTATTTGTAGAAGTATTTGATCACTAAAATATAAAAATAATGCTATAAAATTTTATTTTTTTTTTACAAAAAAATCTCATGTAAAATTATGGGCATGGCTCTTGAGAATAAAAAATTGCTTATAAATTATTTTTATTAGATTCAAGTGATCCATGGCTCTGGGGGATTTCAAATGCACAGACAAATAAATGCACATACACACCCTTATTTAGCCTTCGTCTTGGAAGCCCAAACTTGGGTTTTTTATTTGTTTATTTATTTTTTTTATGGCTATTTTAGTCCAAAAAAAAAAAAAATTTTTTTGATAAGATAAAACATCACATTTAACTCGTAATCATTATATTCTTTCTATTACAAAAAAATCAAAAGTCATTCTCAAATCAAACATTTTAACTCTAGACTAAAATAACTAAAAAAAATCAAAAATCAATCCACTTCCCAGATGAAAGCTTTGGCAAGAGTTGTGTTTCTCTTTACTTCTTTTAATTCAAATAAGAGGGTCTATCACGGTTTTACTTTTTGACAATTCCACCTATTTATTCCTTTTAAAATGTCTGTATGTAGATTATTTATAAAAATTAAAGGATAATTTATGTGTACGTCATAATAAGTAGATTTATTATTTAATAGGTTTTATAATAATTAATAATTTTTTTTATCAAACACTATTAAAAAAAGTTATTAATTGTTAATTTTTAACGTCAGTTTGAAAATTGTCATAAAAAACGTCACTAATTATAAGTTTTAGTGATAGTTTTAAAAAATCATCACAAAAACGCCATTAATTTTAATTTTCAGTAATAATTTAAAAATTGTCACAAAAAATCACTAATTGTAAATTTTAGAGACAATTTATAAAAATCATGACAAAAAAAAGTCATAAATTGTCAATTTTTAATAATATATGTAAAAAATCGTCACAAAAAAATTAGTTTAGCGACGATGTTACAAGAACTTGTTTTCAATAGTACTTAATAGAAATTAAGTTTAACTATTAAAACTTATTAATAGTTCATCTAAAATTAAATTGATTTGATAATCATAATCATATAATTTTGATATATTTATTTTAAAAATAAATAAGGGATTTTTTCAAAACCATGTTTGTAGTTTAATTTTTTAAAAAGAAATATGATGAAATCATATAACTAAATTTATCTTATCAATCTAACGGCTTACATGCAAGTCATATTGAATGAATAGATGAAATTATCTAAGACTTCGTTTGGCAAGTTAACATTTTAGTTAAAAAGTTAAAAAATTACTAAAAAAGTCAAAAGGCTTATAATTTATACCAAAAAGTCAAAGATTTCATTTTCTCTCTACTTTTTGCACATTTTTTCGTAAAAAGTCAAAAAGTCATCCCAAACATACTAATTTTTTTACTTCATATTTTAACTAAAAAGTTACTAAAATAATTTGTTCCTAAACGAGACCTAAGACAGTTGTGATGGACTAATGACGGACTTATGACCTAAATTTGACCCGTCTAAACTACAGACAATCCTAGCCTTTTATCAATCTAACGACTTACACGCAAGTCATATTGAATGAATAGATGAAATAATCTAAGACAGTTGTGATGGACTTGTGACGGACTTATGACCTAAATTTGACCCGTCTAAACTACAAACAATCCTATCCTTTTAAGTAAACAAGGGTTTTGTTCACTATGCACAAAACAAGTATTAAAGCATCTCCATCCAAATATTTAAAATTTGGTGTGTTAAATTTTTTTAAAAATTAAGTGACAAATTGACATATGCCAATTTGACATAGAAACTCTCCATTTAATATATCAAATCTATTATTATATTATTTTTAAAAAATAAAAGTATTTCATTAGGTGGACTCAACATTTGATATCAATACGAAATATGTCAAATTTAACATGTTAAGTTTATGTTAAATGTCAACTCAGCATTTAATATATCGGGTAGAGTTGATACTTAATGTCAAAATATAACTATTAAAGTGCAATATTAAATTTGAAATATCGAATGGAAGTGCTCTTATATCAATACAAAGCAGTAAATCTATTTTGGTAAAAAATGTATTGATCCCACCGCATGATAGTAGACTTCATTCCTCCAAAGGTAGTGAATAAGTAGAAGGTAAATTCCGTTCTAATAATCTTAGGCATCATGAAAGCAATATAAGGAGAAGTTTTTATGAAAATTCTCTACTATTTAATTAATTTGTAATGTTTTATTATATGCTATACAATCACCATTGAATTAATTTTCATTAAATTTTTCATAATGTATAATATTACTCATTTTGTTCACACACCTATTAAAATATGCGAGTAAAAGTGAACTCAATTTAACTTTTTCACACTTAATAGGCTAATTTAAGTGAACTCGTTTGGGAACAGACTAATTTAATAACTTTTTGGCTAATTGGCTAAAAAGGTAAATAAAAAAAACTTGTATGTTTGGGATGACTTTTTGGTTAATTACGAAAAGCTGTGCAAAAAGTAGAGAGAAAATAGAATCTTTGACTTTTTGGTATAGGTTGTTGACTTTTTGGCTAAAAAGGTAACTTTTTGGCTAATTGGCTAATTTAGCCAGTCCCCAAATAAAAGTAATTATTGCACCCAAAAACTATTATCTCATCTAAAAATTAAGTTGTTTAAAGGCAAATGAACTTGGTTTGTATACCTCACAAATTTCCTCATTAAACACATTATGATATCAAGTTACAATGCAGTGCTCCAGCAACACATTAAATTGTTGACTATTTTTTAATATCTTATTTTAGGTTATTTAATTATTTAAATGCTAACTAGTATTTTGGAATATTAGTTTAAAAAGTTTTAAAATAATTAAAATTTTATTATAATGATAATAACACTACATTATCTATTTATATCACATTTCAAATATATATTAACTATTAAGGGCTTCTCCAATGATTTAATTTTTTTTTTTTTTAAAAAAAATCAAATTTGAGTAAAAACTCCATTTGACATTAAGTGATCCAACGGAGATTTTCAAAACTTCATTATAACACCAGTCAATTGAACGGATGACTGAGAGAATGTCTGGCCGGTTAACTAGTCAGTGTAATTTTTTCATAAATTTTTGCCTTGAGGTGGTCATACGAGGATGTTCGGTGATGAAAATCTAATAGCTATAAATAGTGATTTGATAAAAGACATATCCATCTTGAATTTGATGAAAGATTTGAAAAATCCTGAATTTAATGAATGATTTTGTGTTGAGTTGGAGCAACAAAAAATAAGTTTTTTCATCAAATTTAAATTTGATGAACAATTAGAGATAGTCTAATATGCCAATTAAACTATTATAGAACTTTATTTTTTAATTAAAATTAAAAAAAAAATTGACCGCAACATTAATTTTCAATGCATTTAAATACTCTTAAATCTATTATTAGTGGTCCTACATGTATTAATTAGTATACCAACTAATGTATCAACATATGTTATGACATTATTACTGATTTCACTTATTATACAAATTATAAATAACAAAAAACTCTAAACTTATAACATACTATCAATTAATACACTAATTAATATACCAATTAATACATATAGGATTGTTCATCTACTATACCGTACCAATACGTCTTCCAACATCATTATCTAAAACAAGTCACCGTCTATAAAGTATACAAATACAAATATAGCCGTCTCTCCCTCGTCATATGTGTGAAACAGTTAAATCAATTATGACGATCATAACAATTAATCTCTATTTTAAATAATAAAAAAATATATATGACAAAACCTCAAATAACAGTATGCATTATATAATAATACAGAGATATATGACAAACACAAACCACTTTGTTCCAAAACCAAACAAAAACACACATTTCTGAAGCAAAAAAAAAAAAAAACAAAAGCACAAACTAGTTACAACACAAGAAGAGCCAAATACATACTACTACACAAACTGCACCATAGCACAGGTCTCGCTGTGGCTCTGGCTCTGGCTCTGGCTCTGGCTTTCATGGCGTCTACTACTGTGACTCTGACTACTCTCTCTCTTCCTCCCCCACCTCCTCATCTGAATTTGCAGCATCGATGTCGCCACCAAGAAATCCACACACTGAATCGGATTCAACACCTCCAACAGCCCCTTTAAAGTCTTTAACCTCACACAATCTGCCATTTTCATCACTTTCTCTAACCCACCCAATAGCCCTTTCACTGCCGCCTCCACCAACCCATCCACCTCCGCCGCCACCCCACCACCGCCGCTCTTCACTGTGCTCGTCAGCCTCGCCAGCTCCACCATTCGGCGGTCCGCCATCGCCACCTGTACCATAAAATATATTAACAAGAAAAATCTTTAAAACAAAAATTAAATAAATGAGTGATGTTAGGAGTCTAAATAATCTACTAAACTTTGAGACTTACACATATGTGAATTTATGTGTGTTATATGTTAGGTAAAAAATTTGATAAATTATCTAGAATATATAACATTTTCGTAAATAAATATGACTCCAACATGTAACTTGACTCAGAATCTCACTCTTGTGTCTGACACGTGTACAATCAGTAGCGGACGGACAAGAGGGTCAGTATCAAAATACCCAAAATATATACAAAATAATAGAGTATATAACAAACATAATATCTCACACCAAAAAGATGAAAAAAAGAAAAAATAAAAAATGTAAAAATCAATTATAACTAGACACCATCTCTTCTTACAGGTGTGCGCAGCGGATATGACGATCCGCTAAAATCGACCGAATCAAACCGATCTGCCGCATTTTGGACGGATGCGTGATAACGAGCGAACGGTTGCGGATTGATTTTCTCCAATCTGCCAATTTGGCGGACGAATGGCGGATTTGAGATTCCTTTGGCCGCAACCGAACCGCCAAACCGCGAGCACCCCTAGTAATTTATAAGACTTTGTGTTTTCAATTTGTTTAAATATTTTGTTTGTGTTTTCAATTGAAAAAGAGTTTAAATATTCTGTTGAAAAAAAAAATTTCAACTTGAATATATTTTTTGAATTGAAAAAAATAAACGTATTATTTATCTATATTTTTTGATTTTTAAATTTAACTATATATAGATGTAACAATACAAAGACATAAAATCTCTACTACTACTCTGTTTATGATTTTGGTGATTTGAATTGTTTTTATATTTTAAGAACCACAGATTATAATAATTTATGTGGATGAATCATGCTGTGATTGTAAGATGTGGATGAAGCATGTAGTGATTGTGATATTCTAAAGTTTTAAACTTTCTTTCTTTAGATGAGACATACAGTGATTGTAATACTTTTTTAAGTCATTGACTGTAATACTTTTTTTTTTTTTTGGGAAGAAGTGCACAAGTTGAATTATGTTGAAAATTTATAAAATTTTGAACCGCCAAACCGATTCGCATCCATCCGCCATACCGCCAATCCGCTCAATCCACATCCGCTGGATTGGCGGACGGATGCGGATTGATTTTCTCCAATCCACCAATCTGGCGGATGGATGGCGGATTGGAGGTTCCGTGGCCACAACCGACCTGCGCCCACCCATATCTGCTTAAATTGTGTCTGATTTTATAATTAATTTTTTTATATAAATAAAAGAAATTTAAATTTAAATTTAGATAAATTATAAATATACTCTTAATTGTTACAGATGGTTTACAATTTATATTTTAAACAAATTTCAAGTTACCAACCTGTTGCCTTTCCATCTCCCTCTCCACCTTCTCTTCCTCCACCCTAATCTTCCCCTTTAGCTCCTCCACCTTCCTCAACTGACTCTCTGACATATCGGCGAGGCTCGAACCTGGAGCCCTCACTCGGAGCGAGTTGACGAGTTGGAACGCCATTGACGGCTTCCAACCCGTGAACCAGAGGTAAGCATTCTCGAGTGGACTCAACCACACCGGAACAAAAAACGCCAAAACATCCTCATGGGCCGAGGCCCATTTAGCGGTGTAGTAATCCTTGTGATGGGCCGTGAGTTTGGCCACAACAGTCTTGAAATCTGATTCGTTTGAGCTTTCTTTGGAGATCTTTAAGAGGAGTTGGAGATGGAGCTCCAGCTGACAGACCCATTTCTCAAAGAAGTCTGAGAACCTTTCTTCAACTTGGGTTTTCATGTTTCTAGAGAGAGAGAGGGATGAGAGAGAGAGATGAGTGTAGGGGATAGGTGAGGGTGGGGGTGGGGATTGTATGTATATATAGGTGTGTGAGTGGACACGTGGAGGGAAGGGGGTTATGCCACGATGCAAGTGAGGGTGGTGAGTTTGGGAAATGATCTGCATGGCTTACGCGCAGCAATCAGCGACCGGACCCCTGTTCACAGTTTCAACTCCGGAACGGTTGGCTGCTATATTTGGATTAATATTGGTGCAATTTATTGCAAGTTAAAAGGGTAATTTATAATTTGTATTTTTATATTTGGACAAATTATATTGGTAATCAGGTGAATATTCGGTAGTTTAAGAGTATGGTCACATGGTGTTTTATGATAGTATGATTGGTGGAGAAATAGTATTAATTATTTGTATTGAGTGATTGAAGAATATGAGAGATATAATAAATAGTGATTGAGGAATATGAGAGACATAATAAATGGTGATTAGTGAGAGAGTATGGTCAAGTGATACTCCGGGACTGTTGTATAATTTCACATTGGTAGTCTCTATATTATGGCCTTTGTGTTATTTTGGTTATTGTAATTTTAATTTCATCCATTGTGACCATGAATTTATAATTTTGTTTTAATTTGCTCCAATTAATTATATTTGTTAGTATTTTTTGATGAAAAATGTTCACAGGAACAATATGTGTCATGCTTGTATAGGTAAATTTTTAAACATGTTCAACTTAGTGAATTAAACTCAACTAATTTAGTGACATTTTCTTTCAAAAAATCTAATCGGCACTATCAGTTGTACTAAATTAATCCAAAATTTAAAATTAATAGTTAAAATCAAATTGATTGACATGACAAGAATTAAAATGACACAAGAAATAAAATACAAAAACTACTAATGTAATTTACCCTTTATATTTTACATTGATTTCTATTTTGGTTACTATTTTTTAAGTTATTACAATCAATTTCTTGTCTTTGTTTTTTTATTTTTATTTTTATTTTATATCAAATTGTAGTGTGATCTTTTTATTAATTTGGTGTTAATAAAGTTAACGAAACTTATTATGTGAGCAATGTGTGACATTTTTCTAGCCTTATTATTACGCCTTACATTTTCATTAAAATCTCACCAAAGTTTCACTTTTAATTTTTGTCAGTCCATATATGGATGAAAGTATAATATTGTAACTTGAGTAAAAAGTGTAAGAAGTTTGACTTCCAAAATTGAAAATAGAAGGATCAAAGTGGGATTTTGTTAAAAGTATATGGTTAGTATGTGTAGTTAACCCTAAGTTAAAATATTATAATAAAGAAAAAATAAAAAACACTACTTTTCTAGATTTCAAATAATTATTTTTGCCTAATAAATGATAAGCAAAAAATAGTTACATTTCAGCATAAACTCTCAGAATAAATAATATATATAAGTTGGCTCGCATAAGTTACACCAAACAATCTCATTATCGCATCTTGAGATTTTTAAAGATTCAATGATTTGTATAAAAATGCTAGAGACTAAGAAATCAATCACAGAAAATACGAAGAAAAAAAAAATGTGATGTCCAAATTCAATACTTGTATTGTAGATCCGACATTTTAAATGAATCTGAATCACATATTTTATTTCTTGATATTTTTTGTGTTTGATTTTATTGTTGGTGATTGTGACTGTTTTGAAATAAAGAGACAAAAATTTAAAAACAAAAGATGCTTGACTTGTGACAATGCTTGCATTTTACAAAGTATTTAAATTTTAAATTTTATTAAGTTAAATTTAGTTTAAGTGCGATTTAAAAATGAATTCTAATGACTTATAATGAGCGGGTAAAGTTGTGTTTTACATTGAGTTGGTGATGAATTAAAAATTAACATGTAATTGGTTACGTCATTATGAATAAATTAAGAAATATTTTTTAAAAGTCTTGTCACATGGATAGTATCCAAAAAAAAAAAAAAATGTTAACTCATATATCAAATAATTGTAAAATTTTAAAAACTGAAATAGAATTTATTTTAATTATATGATAAGAATGGCATCATTAAGTAAAAAAGATTTGTAAAATTACTCATTTCACATTACGAGACATGTCAAAATAAGGGTTCGTTTGGGATGTGAGTTAAATTTTCAATTATTTTAATTTGGAATTGAAAAGTTTCATTTGGGATGAATTATTAGTTCTTTTACTTTTGTAAGAGAAAAAATAAAATGATTATGATTTAGATGTGACATTTATCTTATTGACTTTTTAATATATTTTATTCTTTTGTAACTATTTTAACTCCGTAATCTTATACCAAACGAGTGTTAAGTAATTGAGTGTTAAGTAATTGAGAGTAGGTCACATCATCGAATTGGGAAGTGTTTGGAAAAGAGAAAAGAGTAATGTACTCTAAAAATTTTATCAATTTTTTTATTATATATTTCACATGAACGTGAGACTCATATCATATGAATCTTATGTAAGTCCAATACTTATAAAAAATATTTAATAAAATTTTCAACATCTCTAATATTTTTTAAGAGAAAAAAGACCAGAAAAAGAAAATGAAAATGACGAGTGTGTGTGAGATATTTCATATTTTTCCCACTAATTACACACTTGTTGACCGGCGTTTGAAGAGTCATGCAGGGGTGGTACTACCACCACCTGGTGTTTTTAAGGTATGTCTTGCAAACGCGTCATGAGCTAAGAGAATCTGTGTCCTCCACGTGGAGGAAGCCCATGTTGTTTCATACTACTTCATGCTTCACAAAATTTCCCTAACTCTTGAGAAAAGAATAATACTAAGGCCTCGTTTGGAAACCCTCACTTTTAGTTAAAAAGTCAAAAAATTATTAAATTAATTAAAAAGTCAATAATCCATACCAAAAAATCAAAGATTCTCTTTTCTCTCTACTTTTTGCACATCTTTTCGTAAAAAGTCAAAAAGTCATCCCAAACATACTAGTTTTTTTTAGCTCATATTTTAGCTAAATAGCCAAAAAATTACTAAATTAGCATGTTTCCAAACGGGGACTACACAAACTCATTTATGGAAATTCCTCAAAAACAACTCATTTATAGAAATGTTTTAAGAAAATTATTATGTGGCTTTGATTAATTTTATATGTAAATTTTATAATATGAGTTAAAATTTGAATTATACAATAATTTTCTGTGTATTTTTCTATACATATATCTTTTTCAATCGCCATTGGGAGCTCGAATTTGAGTTCCCCCGAATGTCCCAAATTCCATTTTTTTTTTTTTCAGAGCAGAAGAAGGAAGAAGAGGGAGGAGGAGGAGTGGACTGGAGGGGGGCCATATCAGTGGGAGGAGGCGGAGGCGGGGCCGGAGGCGACGGCGGTGGTGTTGCGACGATCGGCGGTGGTGAGCAGACGATCGGCGGCGGCGAGGCGACGGCGGTAGTGAGCAGACGACTCTCCTCTCTCCCTCTCCCTCTCCCTCTGCTCAGTCGACTGCATGAAGAAGAAGAACGGGGAAAAAAAAAATAGAATGCCCAAAACGACGTCGTTTTGGGCATTCGGGGCATACGGGGGAAAGAAATTCGAGGCACAAATCTTTTTCCTATCTTTTTTATTTGAAAAAAATTTAATATAACGGTGACACTATGTCATTATTGATATGTAATATCACTAAGCGTAAATTACACTAACCTCCTCTAAGATTTGGAAAAAATATTATAAATCTTACAATTTTGATATAATTACACCGATCACTCTTTTATTTGGCTAAAAGGACCAGAACTATTGTAGATAGTGTAAAAATATAAAAATAAATAAAGTAAAATTTTAATATAAAAAAATAATAATATTATCAGCAATGCTAGGTGGCCACAAATTCTGTGGCTCGAATGGCCCGAAACTGCCAAAACGACATCGTTTTGGGTGCAAAACAAGCCAAAACGACGTCGTTTTGACAGTTTCGGACCATTTGAGCCACAGAAATTGTGGCCACCAAACATTTTTCAAAATAAAATATAATTATATCAAATTTATAATGCTTATTATATATATTTTTAAACCTCAAAAAAGTCCGCGTAATCTTCCCAAAATAAAACTATAAACCACCCCCACCGCGGCTGCGGCGGCGCGCACACATCTATATATATTAGTCACATGTTATTATTATAGTATATTTAAGTTTCATATTTTGATAATTTTTTAAAAATTAAAGGGTAAATTACATTGACACCCCTTAAGGTTTATATTTATTATAGTTCCCTGCCTCACCTTTTAAAAATTACATCCCTGTCCTTGAGGTTTAAAGTTTCATTACAGATTGCTCCATGAGGTTTAAAGTTTTATCACAGTTCCTCCTTACCGTAATGATCATCATAAATTAAATTAAATTAATAGGGGGGTCAGTGCAATTTTCCAAATGTGAGGGGGTGAGCTATAATAAACATAAACCTCAGGGGGTGTCAGTGTAATTTACCCAAAATTAAAATATTATTCTATGAAATTGAATAGAATAAATCGGTAGATATATGATAGAATTATGTGGTATGATATGTATCATTTTTTAATTTGTTATACACGTAATGATGTCGACTCCAATTCTATTATCATATCATTTTGGGTGAATTTATGAGTCTTTAACATTTCTTCCGAATTTATAAAAAAAAAAAAAAACTATGGTGTTTAGTTTTTCTCAATAGATAAATATAAAACAAATACTAAGATAATTTTTTCATCTAAAAAAAATTACTAAGATAAGTCACTGAACTAATAAAAGAAGCAAAAAAATACATACATACACACATATATATATATATACACAAATGACCAATTTTATCAATACATATATCATACCCGCACAACAAATGATCAATTTTGTTAATAAGTACATCATTAAGTAAATTAAGGGTAAATTACAAATACACCCCCTAAGGTTTGCTTAAAATACAAATTGCTCGCTGTAGTTTGGAAAATTACAAATACTTCCCTGTCAGAATTTTTTATTTAACAAAATTAATTGAAAAAGTGAAATTTCTAACTGTTTACCTATACAATAATAAAATTATCTGAATTAGTAACTGCAATAAAATTTTAACATTATTAAAAACGGTTAATTAACTTGATAATTTATTAATAAAATGATCTATTTGTTATGAAATTTAAAACCTTAGGGGACATAATGTAATTTCTAGAACCACAAAGGGATAATTTGTAATTTAAGTAAACTTCAGGGGCGTAAATTAATAATTTTTAATAATATGAAAAATATATTTTAGTTAACTATTTTGTTAATAAATAAATTATTAAGTCAATTAACAATTTTTAATGATATGAGAAATATTTTTCAATAAACAATTTTGGTAATTTATTATTGCATAGGAGAATATATATATTTTTTTTTCCTTGAGTATTGTGTTAAATTAAAATTTATAACAAATGATAGTTGTAATTTCTAGTATTATAGGACCGATTCATATTTTAAATAAATTTTAAAGGTGTATTTGTAATTTGTTAAAAAATAAAAGATTTATATTTCATAATTGACTAAGAATGTTTGCGTAATTATGAAAAAATCTATTTCATAATTGACTAAGAATGTTTTTGTAATTATGAAAAAACTTGTTGCATAATTGACCAGAAATATTTGCGTAATTATGAAAAAAATCTTCAATCAATATATAAGCCACCATTAATAAATTATTCAAAATGAAATGACAAAATTAAAAAAAAAGGATGAATTTTAAGTAGTTAAACGGTTCATATATACATATAGTGATTGTAATTATATATTTAATTATTATTGAGGGGCTAATATCACGTATTAGGTCAGTGATGAGGTGGTATGTAAATTTTGATTTTTTTAAAAGTTTTTTTTATGAAGAATAAAAATGAAATATCAACAGTGGAGTGGTCACATTTAATACTCAAACGTAAGCATTGTGACATAATCATCCTAAATTATTATTATTATTATTATTTTATCAAAAAAAGTAAAAATAATATATATATATATATATATGTATATCATTCCAAATTATACATATTTGTCTCTTGAAATAATGTATATATCATTGTAACATTTCTCTTTGTGACCAAATTTTCTTTGAATTTGACACCTCTCATGTGATTTCTAACAAAATGAGTGACACATTATTTATTATCAAATATATCTTATTTTATTTTAATTTCTTTTAATCTACGTAAAAGAAGGAAAAAGTTATAAAATTCATTTGATAACAAATACCATTTTTTAATTATATTTGAATTTAACAGTTGGTTGATCTTAAATAATATATCTATTTAATTGCTCTATATTATTTTATTTTTAATTTTTTGAGATACAAAAGGCCATCAACTAAACTCTCTTTAAGTTTAGAAAAAAATGCAAATAGTTCTATAATTTTGACATAATTTTATTGACTCCCCTTTTGATAAAAGTTAACGAGATGAAAATTAATATAAATAATGTATAAACACAAAGATAAATAATATATATATATATTAATATAACACAAATAACAATATCATTTTTCTACCGATATGACCAACATATTGTTGATGAAAATGGAGCTAAATATTATGTGAATTAAAACCTTAAAAAACCTAATGTAATTATGTCAAAACTGTACAACTTGCTATATTTTTTTCAAACTTTAGCAGAGGTAGTATAATTTACCCAATACAAAAATTAGTAGATGATACCAAAATTTAGAGCAAATATCAGAATAGTAGACTCAACTGATGATATAAATCAAATTAAGGATTCAGCCTTTCGTTTGACATGGGGCTAAAAGGCTAAAATAGTTACAAAAAGATAAAATAGACTAAAAAGTTAATAAGACAAATCACAATCAAACCATAATCATTTTAATTTTTCTTTCACAAAAGTCAAAAAGGTCAAAAAATCCAACCCAAACGAGGCTTTAGCCCAGGCTAAAATAGCCAAAAAACTAAAAAACGAACCCACTTCCCAAATGAAACCTGAGTTCTGTTTCTGTAACAAATCCAAGATTTACACCAGAAATCCTAATGCCGATAACAATCCGAATACCCAAGAACAATAAAAAAATAATGTATATTGTTCGATAAACTCTTTAATAAGAATGTTTAGAAAATTTGCGACTTCACCATGGAACTAAAATCACAAACTCATTTTATTCATTTTTACATAACAAACTTTGTAGCAGTCGAACAAGAGCAAACAATAAAAGAATGGAATAAACGAATAATCACAACACAAACATAGTTAAAAATACTAGTGATAGATTTTTTAGTCAGGAGGGTGCACAAAAAGGTACTCTTTTGCATAATGATACAAGGTAAGAGATAGACTTGACTTACAAGGAATGAAAAAGATTTCAAAGCGAATTTTAAGCTGCCTCCGCGGATAGGATCTCAAGTTCGGCCCACCAGAGGGGAGAGAGTCTTGGAGTTGCTGCATCGGGTGATATAGCAATCACTTCCCTCAGTTTTGAAGTGACTTCTTCCATGGTTGGTCTCTTCCACATGTCTTGTTGAATGCAATCTTGGATTACCTCGCAGATGATGTCAAGCTCGTTGTTTTTGAAGGACTTCAATGTTGGATCGATCATGTTGCCGAATTTCTTCCTATCGTTCAAATATTCAGCAGCCTGCCAAAGTCAAGAAAACTCGTGTTTATAAGATTACCCAATAACTTACATATAAGGTTGCCAACAAACTAAGTTGTTCATGAACAGTTCAAGCTCGGCTCATTTAAAACTTGTTTAAACTCAAGCTAAAGCTCGGTCTCTATTTTTAGATAAGGCTCGTGAACACAAAAAAATATGAATAAATATTTATTTCAAATAATATATCAAAATTATTTTTATTACTTAATTTTATTTCTCTATATGTTTGGTGTTTAAGTAAATTTACATATTTAATTGATAAGATTTATTATTAATATGAGCATTTGTATATTTTGTTCATAATTTTCTTCATTTCCTCTTAATATGCAAATTAATTTCATTTTTTTCCCCCAAGCTCGAGTTTCTCAAGTACTTGGAGAAATGAGCTGGAGTTCGATTTTTTAAGCTTGACTTGAGCACGGCTCGAACTTGAGCTTGACTAATTCTTAGTGAACCAAACTTGAACACCCTAAAGCTTAGCTCGATTCGTTTGCAACCTTACTTACATACAACACCAATCTATGCAACAAGCACAGAAATAGGGCAGTGAGAATATTTGGTTGAAAGTGTACCCAGTTCACAAGAGGCCCTTGTTCATCCGAATACGGGAGCTTCCCAGAAATGAGTTCAAGCAACAATACTCCGAAACCATAGACATTTGTTTCAGGATCAGAAATTGGTGGCAGTTCAGAATGTTCCGATTCACCTTCCCCTGAATTTTTATGCCTGGAAGAAGCCTCTGCCCAGAAACCAATCTCCGCAATCTGAGAAAGCAAAGGAAACATATAAAATATATATACACACACATGCACAAAAGATATAAAGAAAAAGGTTACGATAACATATCAGAATATGGGATAGAGAAAGAAGCCTACTTTAGCCGCATAATCATCTGTCAAAAAGATCGCATTTGAATTCACATTGGAATGTGGCACAGGTGGATTCAGGTCATGCATGTACTGAAGACAGTATGCAGTTCCCATAATAATCCTTGTCCTTGCGTGCCAGTCAAGATGTTCCATTTCTTTAACTGAAAAAAAAAGGGACAGATTTGCACGAAGAAATGAAACCTCGAATTTTAACTGTATGAGCAACATTAAAGATACACGTGGCAAGTAGTATTACCGTGCAGATGCTCGAAGACGGTTCCGTTGGGAGCGTACTCAAACACCATCATTCTAGTAAAAGGTTCGTCGTCCTCACAATAGCCAATAAGATTAACGAAGTTCTTGTGGTTTACTCTTGACAGTGAATCAATCTGCACAAAGACCACAACAAAGAAAATTAAAACCCTTTTATGGAGAAGAAGATAGGTTGTGTTTCCATGAAACATCATGATCGATGCAATACTGACAAACCTTTTTCCGGTAGGCCAGTACTGAGCGCTTTGACCAGTCTTTGGCAGAAGATATTGCAGGCGATGCAACAGCAATCTCGACTCCACTTGATAGCGTTCCCTTATATACTGTGCAACCATCAACGGTATCAATAATGTTGCTGAAATCCTCACAGGCCGTTTCTAGCTCTGCCCGATTCAGTTTGGGAACCCCTACATTTTTAAATAAAAAATATCATTCATTTCTTACACCAAACAGGGCCATAACTTACAGCAAACAAGGTTCAAGATTGTGCTTGCTTGATTTGCATTTGTTCAAGTACTGGGAATGGGGGTTAAATCAGTCACAGTGAAGTGACCAATTTACAGTTTAATTGGCCAGCTCTGTCTACAGTTTAAAATGAGTGGATTACATTAGGAAAACTTACCTGTTACAAATGCCTTCTGCAACTGTCCGCTCAGTCCAGTTTTCCAAGGGCCAATAGTTGCCACTGCTCGGCTCCGACACATAAAGAACATAACAGCAGCAACAGTAAGTAGGAAAGCAATGCCAGAAATCAAAACTAAATACTTCCACGTATCCCCAGAAATTCCACCGGACGAAGGTGGTTGTTCGGCCGGTTTAACAGTTGAACCAGAGGACTGGTGGCTATCAGGATTCGATGCATCGTGATTCTGTTGGGTCGATGGATCAGTAGGAGAAGGTACAGGGGGAAGCAATTGCCCTTTCTTCGCATTCGGTACAGCGGGGAAAGATCCACTACTATGGGAACTCGGAAGAGCAATGGTCTCCGCAGAAGGGAACCCGCCAACAGCTGGGGCAGCCGCGAGATTACTCGACTGTTGAAGTAGCCTTCGTCTTACTGTATTTACTAAATTTTGTATGTTTTGGACGGTGTGCATCTCATGCGTATCTACGGAATGCAGAATCAATGTCATCTCTCTTAAAAGCATAATAAACTGATGATCAATGAGAGAAGACTGAATAAATTTCAAGGGTAAATTACATTTTCACCCCTCTAGTTTGACCCTAATTTCATTATGGTCCCTATTATTTTAATTTGAAGAATTTGGTTGTCTCTACAATTTGGTCTCCAATTTGACCAAATCGAAACTATACTTGAGTTGCAGGGACCAAATTGTTAATTCAAAACAAGGACTAAAGTGAATTTGAGACAAAATACAAGGGTTAAAAAAAAGAGTGTAATTTACCCAAATAAATTGCTTTTACTTACCTGGTTGATTGTCACAGCAATTATATGCAGGGTTCTGCAACGAATCGTCTCCAGATTTAAACCTTCAAGAAAGATCAAGTAGTTACCATCACGAAAATATACTCTGAATATTATGATAAAATAAAAAACAACAAAATTAAAAGAGGTAAAAGAACATGTTGATTCCATACAGTGGCAACACATTGAGGTAATGTTTAAGTCTCCCCTTAATTGGGATTATGAAGGAATCTACTTTCTTTAGTTGTTTCAAACTGCTCTGCCAGATGCTGCACAAGATACATTAGAAGATTAGAAAAGCAGTAGAGGAGAAAAAGACGTAGAAATACTATGTCATAAATTATAATCAATCCTATAAAATGAGATTTCTGATCAATCCTCCTAAAACCATAGCATAAACTCAGTATGTTTATAACAAAAACCAAAATTTGATAGTAGAAATCTCTTACCAGTGCCCAAACTTTCTATTCACGCAGCCAATCCCAGCAGACGTAGCGGACGTAAGGTTTTCATCAAACTGCAATTCGGAGAGTAAATTCAGCTTCACAAGCTCCAGAGGAATTTCTCCTTCAAAATTATTGTTACAAAGCAACCTGGAGTACAACATTTAGTTTAGTCTAGGTAGATAAAATTTTAGCCTATAGAATAAAGATCCAAAATATCCGTAAACAATGAACTCACAAGCGTTTCAGTGACTGTAGTCCTCCAATTTCTGCTGGAATAGTCCCGGTCAACTTGTTATTTCTCAAGTCCAATACCTCCAGCTTTGTAAGTCCTTTAATCTCTTTAGGGATTGTACCGAAAAAATGGTTGTTGTAAAGTACACTGTTAAACAAACATAAGATGGAGAACCAAAAAAAAAAAAAATTTGTAAGATCCTGAAAATGAGCAAGTGAAAGTACCAAAGCTGCGCATGTAAATGCTAGTCATATCCATTAATCAATGGGAGCCAAATCAAAAGATATAGAGAATATATAGATGTCAATACAGATTTTTAAAGAAAAAAAATATAGTCCCAAAACTTGATATATTGTTTTTATATGTTATAGTTGAGTCAAATAAAAGAAAAATAAAAAACATTCACCCAAAAATACCCCCGTCACCCAAAAATACCAGGTGACGTCTCTGACTTTTTATTATTATTTTTCGATTAGACATGTTGGGGACACTGCACGGACATGCGTGTCGTGTCCAAACATTCCCCAGATGCGTTTGTAATATCCATGTTTGTACCATATAAAAATATTTTCTTTTTTTCTTATCCGTATCCTGATTTTTTTAAATCGTTGTGTCTGTCCTGAGAAATGCACATTTGTGAAACTATATTACAATAAGTGTATCAAAGTTCGTCAGACCAATTTCTCGAACACAATGGAAATTTCATGGTCACACTCCCAAACTCTCTCTCTCTCTATGTATATGGGTAAATTCATTAAAGAGCACCAAGTTTAACCCATAAACGTGAAGTTTAAAAAAAAAAAAAAAAAAAAAGACACTAGTAAGAGCTATATGTCTCCTAAGAAAATGAACATAAGAAACCTTAGACAAAGATACCCTCCCCCAACAGTCATGAAAAATGAACTAGCCATGACATGCTTCAGCTAGTTAATTCCAAATACACATATATGCCCAGGTATGTAATCGCTTTTTGCTCCATATGCAAATATCATTATGCACCACAGATTAATTTCTGAAGTGACCCTGCATTTTACAAATTCCAATCTAAAACTGCAAACCATATAGGGGCCACCAACCAAGCACCCATTCAGATTTGTTTCATAGAGAAGATTAGACCAACTTGACGAAAAACGCAATGGAATGAACACAAGTTGACGCAATACTCTCAACATGAATAATATTAATCCACATGAAAAGTTTACAATAGAACCAAAAACATTGGAAAATAGTATGTGAATCAAGAAGCTTCCTAAGATGACTTGCATATGTAAAAATTGTTGGGAAAAATAATACTGTGTGTGCTAGTGGAAGCATGCCCAAAATAAATATGCGCACGCATGCACACATAAAAGAGACACCAATATTTAACGTGGTTTGGCCCACACCGGCCAACATCCACAAGCAAGAGAGGTAAATCTACTGTAAATAATAGAAAGTATAATGGTGAGATCAAAAAAAAAAAAAAAAAAACAACAACAACAACAACAAAACTCTAGTTCCTTGCTTAAAGATAATTGAGTCCTTGACACCCAAACCCAATAGGGTTCCCACTCACTGGAATTTTTACATCTCACTTCCCTAACATCTATCTATCACATCCCCCACTAGCAGCTCTCTTCACTCCTTAAGGCAACACACCTCTCCTAAATATATTTTTTCTACACCCAGGTACTAATACTCATAGAAACCCCTCTCCTACTTATAATTTTTCTACACTCACGTATTAATACTCGAAGAAACCCCATGTCATAGGATACTGCCTTAGCTTCCCTTTTCACATAGCTGTTTGTCACTCATTAAATGAACGTAATGCTCACTTTTTCAACTTGTTCAAGTGCTGCTGACACAAGGCATCTAATGTTACTTTAATAATTGTTAAATGATTCATCAAACTGCCCAAAATTGCTGATCAATTTTCTTCAACTATCCAAAAATTTTAACTTAAAATTTCAAACACATCGTGTTTGCACCATCACTAGTGATTTAGGTAATCCCCCAATGCCAGCCAAACTTGAAAGCAGCATGTACAGTTTTTGATATCTTAGGTTACCAAATGAATCAAGCAATCCAGAATGCAAAGCCACAGAAACCAAATAATACTTACAGAGATCTTAGGTGAGAAAGCTTCCCAAGGTCTGGGGCAAGTTCCCCTGCCAAGGAAAGTCCATTGAGATCCCTACACATAAAATTAAATAGCAATACGTCAGAAGATAGTGATTCAAATTGTACAATTCTAAACCCTCGTTATCGAATCTTTAAACAATAATCTTGGCTTTCGTTCATAATGAATTCTAACTACAAAAGATTCAACACATATGCTCACTATTTGAGTAAAGAAGACATTCATTCACATTTTAAGGAAATAAATTGAAATGAATGTAATTGGAAATTTTTTGAGCAAGTCTAAGAGGGACTTACAGATATTGCACTTCACCATCAACGCAATGAACACCGAACCACATACATGAGTCATCATCATCGGGATTCCAATTTGAAAAGGCGCTATATGGGTCATAATCCACTCTTGCACGGAATTCCAACAATGCCAATCCTGCACTTTGATTCCACATACCATCAGTAAAAATGGACAACCTTCAATCATCAAATGCAATTATGGGAATTCAACAACAATGTCAAAGCACAAATTACCTTCAGGATTAAGAGATCAACACCCTTGAATTTCCAAAATAAAAATCAATACATCAAAACACGATAACTAGATGGTATAGTGTTCCATCTAACCCCCATTGCTTTGCAAACCATACAAGACAGTGTTGGAGGCGGCTCACAGCCAAGATTTTATACAAACTCGCCAGATTTTTTTTGCACAAAACACCCTGTTCAAGATTTTACTCGGATTTTCGCATCAAATTATGAGCAACAACAACAATTTGCTAGGTTTACAAATATGAGAAGTAATGTATGTATACAAATTTACTAACACATACAAACTATAATACATAGAAGATAAAATTCAGAGGCCTCTTGAAGCGAATGACCAAATTGGGGTCCCTCATATTATTGGTTTTTTTATATTTAAATTGTAGGGTACAACAACTTTGTTTTCACCAGCAATCGCATAACCCAGATCAAGAAATTATCTCTAAGGTTCAATCCAAGCTGAAATTCAACAAAAGAAATGATTAACAATCTAAAGAGGGTTCCAAAAAAAGAGTATTTCACAAGTAACAATACAAAAGAATCAAACAAAAAAGTGAATCAAAGAATACACTCGTGAGCAAGCAATCTAAGAAAAGCAAAAAAGGGTTTGAAATGCTTTAAAAAAAAAGATTAAATTTACCAGGAAAGAAAAGGGCAAAAGGGCAGTCAATGAAACAATTAGTTGCTGCTGTCGTTGATGTTGGTGAGGTGTGATTTTCTCAGGGTAGAAAATTCTTCAAGAAAACGCAAAGAAAATCAAGGTGGTGGGGATTAATGTTGATGATGATGATTGGGGTGATAGTGATTGTGACTCCAAAAGACAGCAAAGAAAAATATTTTTAAATTGGATAAAATAATTTTGCAAAAAAATTAAAAATTTAATTAAAAAATTTTGAATTTTTATTGACTGCCCTTTTCAGGATGATCTCAGAGGAGGAACCTCTCTTCGACCATCTTCTCTGAAAGAGGGGGGGCAAAAGCTCAATGTTTTGTTTTCTCTCTCTAAATTTGTTGTTTGTGTCTTTCTCTCTCCTCTCTAAACACCCCCTCTACACCAGGGACACCACCACCCCGCACAAACTGTGTTATTTTTTACTTTTTTTGAGTTTTTTTAATAAATTATTTTTAATGGGGGATTTAGTGGGGCCAGAGGACAGGTTGGACCGCCGGGAAAAAAACCGGTTAAACGATCTGCGGCGGCGGAGGGGTGGTGGTGGGTGTGTTTTTGCGTGGTGGTGAGGGCCTCCATAACCGATTTATTCGGACGCGTTTTTTTAGATTCATGCTCTTAAAATGTTGACCACAACCCCACATCTTTTGTGGGTTTGCGTGCTAGCCTCTTTGCCTCTCTTAACATTATTTTAACTTAATTTTTTAAAGGATTAAAATACACCTGTTTTTTATAAGAGAGTAAATTATTTCCTTCATGTTTTTGTGAGGGTTGGATTTCTTTCCTATTAATATTTTAAAATGAGAGAATTTAATGGGAATTTTTATAATAATTTAAATTGTTTACTTTATAAGGTCTTAATTATATTATTCATGAAAAAATTTAAGATAATTCGATAATCGTAACCTTTTTATTTTATCGAATTTGTTTCTAAAAAAATGAATGGTGAATTTCAAACATATATTTGTCGTCTATTTTTTTGAAGATAAATGCGAGGAAATGAAAATATTATGATTATTAGATCGAACTAATTTTTTTCATAAATAATATATATCGATGGTCCTATAAAATGAACTGTTTGGATCATCACATGGTGAGCTCTAAAGGCGTCTCAAGTTCTCTCATATTGTTGAGAAACCCAATCCTTTTGGTAATGGGTGTGGCTCCTCTCAAGTTGTTATCTCAACTTGAGAGAATATTTGGATTTAGTAAATCAATTTTAAAATCAATTTCTATAATATGAACTATTTATTTTTTAGAATTTGTTGAGCAGAATATTCATATAAAAAGATTAAGATGATTGAATAACGGTGGTTATATGTTTGAGTCATATTTATTTTTTTTTAAAAATGGATGTTAAATATAATTTTAAGAATATTCATTTATTTTTTGTAATATAAAATATTCAATCATATTGATTTTTTGTATGAATATTATACTCAATGAGTCCTAAAATTAAATAGTTTGGATCATCAAAGTCGATCTTAAAATGGACCTACCAAATCCAAATGTTCTCTCAAAATGACATAACTAACCTGAGAGAATCCTAACCCATTGATTAGGGTAAATTACAAATATACCTTGAGATTTTATTAAAATACAAATTATTTCATGTGATTTTGAAAATTACATTCCATTCATTGAGGTTTCTAATTTTACAACAAATTGTCCATTTTATTAATAAATTATTAAGTCAATTAACAATTTTTAATAATGTTAAAAATATTTTTCAATTAATAATTTAAGCAATTTTATCATTATATAGAAGAGCAATCATGCATTTTATTTTTTCAATTAATTCTGTTAAATAAAAAATTCTAATAAAGGGATATTTATAATTTTTTAAATCACAAAAATTAATTTATATTTTAAGCAAACTTCAAAAGATGTATTTATAATTTACCCTGTTAATTATTATAGAGTTTTCCCTAAACTTTGTGAAATGAACCTAGCGAGTGTTGTTGCCAAAGGAGTGATCATCGGGTTGATGGTCTGCCTAACTTATTCAGTCCAACTCAATATTTTTAAGAAATAAAAAGAAATATATTTTATCCATAGAGTCATAAGGCTGAGTAAGGAATCCGTGAAATTTGTAATCTAATCCAGTCCAGTCCAATCCAATAGGTTTGGATTGATTTTTTGAATCCGTGATTCGGTTTCGGATTGAAGAATTAAAAATCCGTAGTCCACGGATTGGTTCCTGATTGGAACCGATCCGGACCGTATACAAATAGTCTATATTTTTATTGTACATCCTCGCACATAGTATCTTCTCTTATTCTATATAAAATCTAAACTCAAACCTAAAACCGTATAATATCTTCTTTTATTACTTTTGTTTGTTAGTTTTTAGTTTTAATTTGTAATGGTTTAAATACTTATGGTGAAACCAGTTTTCTTATGGTTGTTTAAATTCTAGAACAATATGTCACTATTATAGAAAAACATATTGCTATTGTGGAACTAATATAGCGCTATGTTTATATTTTTATGAAATTAAAATGTTATATATATATTTTTGTTATTTAATTATGTGAATTCGTGGTCCTAAACCGATCCAATTCGTATTTAAATAGATTGGTTCGGATTGGTTCCCTGGTTTAAACGAATTGGATTGATTCTAATTTTTCAGGAACCGTAAATAAAGAATTGGTCCTGATTTTACCCCAATCCGACTCAATCCAGACCATGCTCACCCCTATAAAGTCATGTTGGATTGAAATTTTATATCCATTTAATATTCAAACTAAATTTAGAATAATGAGTTCTAACTCACTCAACCTGACGTGCCCATTTATAATATATTAATTATAATATTATATTAATTTAATTATAAAATATATAGATATATATATATATATATAAAAGACATACTTTTCTATAACTTAAATCCAAAAATTTGTCAAAAATCAATTTTATTTTAATATTGAATTTTGTTAATGTTCTAAATTCAAATAATAAATAAAAAAATCTGAACAATTTAATATCCATCCAAAAATAATAATAGTAATAAATAAAATTAATAACTCATCTATTAGGTATAAAGAAGGCAAACTTGTAATTTGAAATTTTTTCCATTGAGTTTGAAATGTTTAGATTAGGTCCGATATCAAGTCAGGTTAGACTTGAAATGACATATATTCTTTTATTATATAGCGTAAGTTAGGCCCAAATCCGACCCGATCACCCAACCCAAGTCTTGTCCACCTCTCTAGTTGTAGAAAAATTATTGATTGGTCTAAGAGTGTTACATAATCATATCCTTTACCAATCACAATTCATTATGCTTCTCATATTCACTAATCACTCAATACAAATTTGTGAGCCCAACCCCTTCTATCAATTATAATATCATAAAAATCCCACATGACGATATTTCAAGACCAAGCAATAACTTCTAGAATCAGGATCCTCGGCCGCCCAACCCGGCAGCCCCCAAAACGACGTCGTTTTGGGGTTTTTTTTTTTTTTTTTCTTTCTTCTTCTTCGTTCTTGCTTTCTCTCTCTTCTCGTTCGGCCATCGCCGCCGACGCTGCGAGCTCGCCGTCGCAGCTCGCAGCTCGTCGCCTCGTCGCCTCGCCGCCGGCCGTCGCCTCGTCGCCTCGTCGCAGTACCTGCACCGCCGCCGCCGCCTCCGCCTCCTCCTCCTCCTCCTCCTCCCCCACTGGTTATGGCCCCCTCCAGTCCGGCCCTTCCCTTCCTCCTCCTCCTTCCTCCCTCTTCCTCTCCTTCCTCCCTCTTCTCCCTCTCCCCTCCCCTCTGGTTCGAAGAGAGAGAAAAAGAACGAAGAAGAAGAAAGAAAAAAAAAACAAAAAAAAACAAAAACCCCCAAAACGACGTCGTTTTGGGGGGCTGCCGGGTTGGGCGGCCGAGAATCCGGACTCTAAGTTCTAACTGTGAGGCGAATAGAATTGGCAAAAAGTGATATTTTATCATTTTAACGCTGGTGATATATATTTTTATTTTTATTTATTTATGTACTTTTAGCATGGACCTCATTGTACTAGATCCTACGTCAACCTCACATTCTCCAATTTTTGTTTCTCCCTCTATTTCACCTTCACTCCACTACGAATCGCTCAAATCTCTCTCTCTCTCCTCCTTTTTTCTCGTGCTCTTTTCGTCTTTTCATTTATCTCCTTGTTTTCTTGATCTTGCTTCTTTTATTTGTTGTCCCTTCTTTTAGAGTGTTTCCAAACCATTCTAGACTTTTTCATCAAATAGGTTCAATTTTTCTATTCTAACATTGGTATCAAACTTATATTAAATGAAAAAAAAATTAAAAATTTTATCAAGTGGATGGAGTCTTTTTATCTTCTATCAAATTTAAATTGTTATCGTTGGGCCGAACATCCTCTCGGATGTCCACTTAAGAGCAACTTTGATAGCTTTTTTTTCATATCCGAACAATCTCCAAGACATCCACTCGGACATCCTCCCAAACAACTGGAGATGTGAAAAAATCTGATAAAAATTCTAATTCAATGTTGGAGTAAACAGTATCAAATCAAATTTTTTATCAAAATTTTACTCAAATTTAATGAAATTTTTTATTCATCGTTGAAGATGCTATTACTTATTCATACTTGTTATATTAGTTGGATCCCCATGCGCTACGCACGTGGAGGTCGCATTGCTATTTGTTTTTTTAAGTTAGTTTCATATGTGAAAACACACAGTTGCATTCTTAGTTATACAATTGTTGATGTTATTCTGCATATCAAGGTCCTGAAAGCATTAAATCTGTCAATTAATCAAGTTTATATATATAGCAACTATTAGTATTCTTATTTCATCTATTTATATATCTTCTTTTAAAAATTTAGTTTCTAAAAATATAGGTAAACGATGTCATATGACTAAAAATGTCATATTGGAACAATTTTTTTTTAAAATATCATCTAATAATTTAACTCTTCAAAATTCAATTAGAGAATATTCTAATATATGTTCAACAGTAATAATAATAATCATTTGTACTTTGAAAGATCATAGTATATAGATCATTTTTATTTTCAATTAAAAAGCAAGTATGAAAATGAAGAAAAATCATATAACTTTCATCAAACATGAAATATGCAATCAAATATTGGATGAACGCATGTTTGAAAAAATGAAGTGAACAAAACTAATGAGAAAATATTATCATAAGGGAAAAGTGAAAAAAATATCTTAAGGAATAAAAATTTAGTGGGATCTAACTCTTAAATAGTTTTTGGTTCAATAAAATACAATTGAAATAAAATGATCATTCTATTTTCAAGTTTAATTTACTATTACTACTTCCTAAATAAATCTACATATATTATAAATAAAATTATCATTTATTATTATAAATGAATGTTATTTCATAGAAAAGCTAAGGAATGAATATTTATTAAAGCACACACAAATGACTGTTATTTCGTACAAAAGCTAAGGAATTAATATTTATTAAAGCACATATAGCATTAGAGGTTTTCTACAATAACTTACTTTGCCTTGTTCAGAAATAGTAAATGTGTTTTTTGGATAATTTTATCACATAGCTTGCACACTATATCCATGATTTATCAAAAGCAAGAAGAGTTAAACACTGCAAAAACAAAATAAGGCAAAATACATTAGCTTCCTATTCAAATCAGAATACATAAAATCAAATAGAAAGCAATCTAAAATTTTTAGCAAGGCAAAGGCTTACCCGAAATTCTTTTTGTTGAGTGAGAAGTGGATTTGTAGCTTCCAAAAAATGTTGCCTCCATTATTCTTCTATGAAACGGTGGTCCGAATAATGGTAGCATCTGGTACAAACACATGTTGGCTTTTGGTTGGTTGAGCCAAAGTAGTGTCTCATGCCAATCACTTGGAGAGACTATGGGAAGACGCATTAGGCACTCCCAAATAGAGCAAGCGAGAAACAGCCACGTAACTGTTACAGTAAAAGGTCAATAAAAGCTCTGTTTGGCAAGTTTAATTATGATGTAAATGGTTAATCTTGTAAGACTTGTTGAGTATATCATTAATAAATTAATTAATTAATTAATTGAGCATTCATAGTCATATGATCAAATGATATTTATTTTTTTAAAATTAACTAATCAGTATAAATTTGATACTAATAGACTTTTTTTTTTTCACACAATTAATACTCAATTCTATAATTATCAATATATCCAATTAATGGAATTTTTTTTAATGATTTTATTGATGAATTTTACAAGTTTTTTTGACAATCACAATAAAAACAACTTCCACCACATCACGGATTGTGAGCTGCAACCTCTATTTCTAGCACATGTATGTATTTATCTAAACTTTTCTTCAAATAGTGTGCAAGAAACGGTGCAATGGAGATTGAATAAAATTTCTTTTATAAAGATGGTGAAAAAATTATTTTACGGGAATAATCAATTAATCTACTAAATATTTTTGAATTTTTCAAAAAATATACATAATATTGAATTTTTCAAATTTTTTTTAAAAAAATGACACGTACCTCTTGTATTAATAAAATACTCAATAAATTTGATGGTATTGACTAAAATATGGAATAATTCGATGAGTGGTGTTACATCTCCCTAATTTTGCCCTCCTAATTCCACCCTCAATGACATGCCCCACCCTCCATGTGAAGCGATTCGACACCCTTCTCTCTCTTATATTCCCTAATTCCACATCATTGAGAGTGAAATTGCATGAGCAAAATTGAGGGATTATTATAATTAGAAATCATCTTATACACGGTGAAGTACTCATAAAAGCAAAAGTTAGGAAAATTAACTTTTATAAAATTAATGATAAAAAAAGAATGGCCAAAGTAGACAGAAAACTGAAATTGGATAGTCACCACTATAAGAGATTCAATTATTTGGTCATTATTGAGCACAAAGGAAAGTGATAAAAAAAAGAAGGGTCGATTGACAAAAAAGAAAAAATTTACAAGATAATGATCTATCTGAACCTAAAGGATCAATTCCAACAAATATTAGATTTGACAATAAGTCTCGGAACCTAGATTTTTCAGGATGGGTGGTTGTGTAGTGGAAATTAAATTTGTGTAGTATGGAGTTCATATGTAAAATAAATATGAATAACAAGATAACAATTCTAGGTAATTTCTGGATTCGTAGTATTACTATTAACTTAAATCATATTATGTTTATTTGGTAAATATTAAGTTTTTTTTTCATGTTAAACAATGTTTGCTGAATGTAAAGTTTTTGCTTAATTGTTGAATATTATAAAAGTAGTTTGTGTGATGGGCATATTATTATTATTTTTCAAATTGATGATAAGTTAAATTTTTCTGATAATGTTATATGATTTTTTTTAGAAATAAATTATGTAAAAATATAGTTCCAAATCGAGCCGAATTGTCTTTAAATGATTTGTGTCAGATTGATTCAATAATTTTAATGATTCAATTTGATTACAATTTTTTTAAACTGTAGACAATTAAACTAAAAAAAGGGAAGGCAATTTTGGGCAATTGGACATTATTTTGACGTTTTGTATTAGATTTATTATTTTGGCGTTTTGTGTTAGATTCTAGCACCTTTCATTCTTTTATAGATGTTATAGATTATGAGTTTAAGAAAAATCAATAAAATCAAACTGTTCAGAATGATTAAAAATTTGACTTTCATTTTTTTAAATTATTATTTATATATAACATACCATTTGTTTCGATTTTAAAATCTTTAATAAATATACAAATTAACAAAACAAAATATTTTATTTAAATATTTTTATTTTTGAAATTTTTATGGGACATTTATACACAAGTTCTAATTTATGAACTTATCTATCTATCTATCTATACTATATATTAAGCAAAAAGAGGTTTTTAACCTCAAGCCTTGTGGGAGCTCCAATCTCCCAATCTAAATTTCTTGATTTTTTGATTAAAAAAAAAAAAACTTTAGCATTTATTAACTTCTCCCAACCCCCAAATCTTACTCTCATAATAATACTCTAATGCATTAAGAACAAGCATAAAAAAAATTCTTTGAAATCCAACACATATAAATTCGTTGAAAAGTCCCAACACATATGATTATTATTCCTCATAATAACACTTTAATGCATTAAGAATAAGCATAAAAAAAATTTCTTGAAAGTCCAACACATATGATTATTATCTAAATATTAAACTTTAATATAATATAATAAAAAAAACATTTAATTCTTTGAAAAATCTAACACATATGATTATCATCAAAATATTAAACTTTAATATAATATAAAAAAGGAAAAAAGAAAACATTTAAAAAAAAAAAAAGACATTCAAAAATCGCAATTCACATATATAGATAACTAACCTATCACCCGTGCTATGTACGGGATAATTATAGATATTTAAATATTTTTATTTTTGAAATTTTTATGGGGCATTTATACACAAGTTCTAATTTATGAACTTATCTATCTATCTATATCTATATCTATACTATATATTAAGCAAAAAGGGGTTTTTAATCCCAGGTCTTGTGGGAGCTCCAATCTCCCAATCTAAATTTCCTGATTTTTTGATTTAAAAAAAAAAAAAAAAAACTTTAGCATTTATTAACTTCTCCCAACCCTTACTCTCATAATAAAACTTTAATGCATTAAAAACAAGCATAAAAAAAATTCTTTGAAATTCAACACATATGAATTCTTTGAAAAGTCCCAACACATATGAATATTATTCCTCATAATAACACTTTAATGCATTAAGAATAAGCATAAAAAAAATTTCTTGAAAAGTCCAACACATATGATTATTATCTAAATATTAAACTTTAATATAATATAATAAAAAAAAAGGCATTTAATTTCTTGAAAAGTCTAACACATATGATTATCATCAAAATATTAAAATTTAATATAATATAAAAAAGGAAAAAAAGAAGACATTTAAAAAAAAGAAAAAAAGAAGACATTTAAAAATCGCAATTCACATATATAGATAATTAACCTATCACCCGTGCTATGCGCGAGATAATTATAGATATTTATATTTGTTTTAAAAAAATTTTAATATATAAATTATGTTTTTTAAGATTTTTTATAAAAATAATTTAACAATCTTATCACTAACCATAGTGTATGAGAGAAGTTGAAAAGGATACTACAGTAACTATATACGGATTGTATCTATAATTATTTGTATGAGGGCAAACTGGAGACTTATGACCCAGCTGACCACACTTGAAACAGGTAATGTCCCCCTGGCTGCCTTTCCCAGAAACTGCACTCGTCACTGGAAAAGTCGATCTAGTAAAGCTACCCTGAGACTGCTAAAGGTTAAAACCTCTCTATCTCCTGCCATCACTCTGGCTATCCTGACTCCTCTTTGAGCCTCTCTGCCTCTCCTCCTCCTCCTGCATCATAATCTCCATATGGGCTGCAGCATCCACCAGACGCCCATACTCTCGGGTCATAGAACCCCCAACTCTCATCTTGAGGCCATGCCTCAACTTCCTCTCGAACTCTAAACAACGGCGTTCCTCAGACGCCACCAACTCAGGTGCAAATCTGGACAAACTAGTAAATGGGGCCTCAAACTCGGCCACTGAAGAGCTCAGCTGCTTAAGCTGGCAAAACTGCTCCTTCAACCTCTCCCTAACAGCTGGAGACAGGAACTTCTCCTGGAAAGCAGCTACGAAGGCCTCCCAAGTCCCTCCTATACGGCCTCTGGTGAATTTCCACCACTGACCCGCATCCCCCTTAAGCTGGAAAGATGCCAAGGTCACCTTCAGAACCCCGTCCTCGATGCCAAGCATCTCAAACGTCTTCGTTGTCTGTTCGAGCCATTCATCTGCCTTAAGCGGCTTTTTTGGATCACCTAAAAATTCGTCCGGGTTAGACCGGAAGAACTCCCTCTTTAGAAAAGAAGGCCCTGCATCTGCAACATGAACCTGGGCTTGATTCTCAGCCCTGAGAATGCCTACTGACTCCCTAAATGCCCCTGCTATCTCTCGGGCCAAAGCGCCCATAGCCTGCTGACCTACCGGCTCGGCCACATTGGCCTGGCCAACTCCCTCCTGCTGCTCCAGAATCTCATCCGGAATAGGCATCTACCACGCCTACCACGCCTACCACGTCCTCGTCCTCGTCTTGACATCCTAACAAAGGTAACAAAGACAATTAATACGTTTGCACATTAATAAATGTGCCGAAGCTATAACACTCGCGTCCTAATGCATTAGACAATAATAATTCACTCCACGTAAGCACATAATCACATAAGCACCTACGAATTTCATTCCTGGATAATGACAGTCCCGAGGCGTTGCTAGAGTTCCGGTTGGAAACAGCATTGATCAAGTGCTTTTCCAACAAGACTCATAGAAACTCAAGGATCCAGTCAACATCCTAGAAATTAAATCTCATACCCACATAATCACATAAACATGTTATCATATAAGTATATAACAGTACATCTAAGTCTCTATCAAGCGAGACGAACCCATTGTGATACTAATCACTTCCCACGTACCCAAGGTATTCGAACCCAGTACGCTCTGATACCAAGTTGTAACGCCCTCAAAATTTAACCCAAAATACATACAATATTGACATGCATCGACATAAGAAAATAAAATATTATTCCATTCATCAGAGTATTCTTAAAAGAAAACATTACATGTAATAACGAAAGTAAATGCCCTACGGGTTTACATCTTTCCAAGCCAATACTTGGACATAAAAGAAATGAGTACTAACTCAACTACAGGTTAAGCTCTTGGCTTGTAATTACATGTAACATCAAAATAACAAACTAGCTAACTAAAAAGAAAGAGTCTTCAACTCCAAATCCTCCTAAGCTAAGTCCTTGGAGGTAGCATATCACTTAGACCTAAAAATGATGTTCCCGTATAGGGTGAGCCACAGCCCAGCAGAAATATACTAAACCAAATATAGAAATTGACTAAAGCAATAACATTCAATAGATGGTTACACTTATAAATCACTTTTATCATAATATTGTTTCATGACCACTATGTCCATGATACGTTTCACTTCCCATTATTTATTCAACCTTCCATTTATATAGACATGGCTCAGAACCTGTCCACATTATAAAATGAGACTAAAGCTCACTAAAACACTTCCATAATTCAATAAGTACACATATATGCTGTACTAATACACTTCCATACATCAATAAGTACACAGATTTGCTGTACTAATGGAGTCCATCCCCTTTCTCCTCCTAAACAGGTTTGAGAGTCCATCTCCTATTTCCCTCAAACCATGGAGTACATCCCCTATCTCCTTCCAAACAATATGCATATACAATGTATTAAACACTTGTCATACACAATATTCAATCAATATACAGATTCGCTGTATTAATTCAATTGTCATATTTAATGACTCATTCAAAGTAATTAGTTTCAGTTTTCCCTAATCAACATGCAATGTCTACAACAATCACGACTATCCTCCACCGATAGCCCAAAACAGTTATTTCTTAATAGGAAATAAATGTATCTACAAATGTAAACTCAACATTTTCATAGGTGAGTGATTAAACTATTCAACTACACCTTTTGATCTCATAATTCACAAATTTCAAGAATTAAACTTAATTCCACATTTTTCTCTAAATTAATTATGCAAATTAATTTATTACAACAGTTAGGGCTTTTCTCTTTTTCCTCAAAATTGACCCTAAGGTTCAATTTTATCAATTTAATACTATCAATGTCATTTTTCATGACTTTCAATCATACGATGTTTAATAGATGAAAACCCCCCTTTTTAAATTATAAATCAAACCCTAGCTTTTCCCAAAATTTCCGAACAACACCAACATATCAAAATGACTAAAACTTAGGACAAAGCCTATAGGATGGAGTAGGATATCCCTACCTCGAAGCGAAGAACTCAAATGGAGAAGATGGCGGAAACCCAAGGTGCTCCAAATCCACTATTGCTCAGATTAAAACGAAGCCCTCGACCCACTCTATCTTTTTAACAAAGGACCTAGGGTAGAAATACACTCTAAGTAGATCAAACCTAAGAGAGAAGGTGAGTGGAGGGAGAGAAAACACGGACCTAGGGTTCTGGAATCAAAAAGAGGATGAAAAAGTGTTTTAAAAACCGCTACTGCCTATTTAAATAAAACAGGCTCGCTCGAGCGAAGACTTAGTCGCTCGAGCGACCAGACACAGAAAACCCTCGCTCGAGCCAAGAATGCCTCGCTCGAGCCAACAACTCAGTAGCTCGCTCGAGTGAAGAAAAGCTCGCTCGAGCCAACAACTCAAACCCTCAGGTCTGCAACCAGACGCATGCTCGAGCGAAGGAACGCTCGCTCGAGCGAAGAAAAACTCGCTCGAGCCAAGAAACACAACTCTCAGGTCTATACCTAGACGCAATCTCTCGCTCGAGCGAAGAAACCATGGCTCGAGCGACGGACCAAAAACAAAGAGCTCGCTCGAGCGAAGAACTGCTCGCTCGAGCGAAGGACCAAACTTCTGGGCAGCAACCTTTTGCTGCCAAACACTCCCAACCTGTAACAAACCTGCCCAATGCATCCTATAACTTAAACATAAGGAATTAAAGGACCACAACAACAAATATATAACAACAGAATCCACGGAACGTAAGTCCGGATACGACCACCAAATGGAAAAAGACCAGGGTCGTTATAGGAGCTTCAATATGCCAATCCTAATTTTCTAATTTTTTGTTTTTTTAAAAAAAATTAACCTCAGCATTTATTAATTTCTCTTTACCCATAAGACTTTTCACTTCTCTCATAATTACTGCAGTACCTTTTTCAAAACAAATAATTTGTATATTAAAAAAAATTTAAAACAAATATAAATATCTATATCTATATCTATCTATTTATTTATATCTATCTCTAACCCACAAGTTTTGTGGGAGTTCCAATATCTGAACCTTAATTTCTTAATTTTTTTGATTTTTTTTGAAAAAAAAAAAAACTTAACACTTATTAAATTCTTTCAAGTCTTTTTAACTTCTTCCATAACTATATGTATTTCTCAATAGGTATTTACACGCCACCACTTTCTGTTTCCCCAAGAGACCCATGTAATCATTGTATCAATGGCTCTTAATTTTTTTCTCTCTTAATTTTTTTGTTTTCTTTTTTGAAAAAAAAAATTTAACATTTATTAAATTCTTTCAAGTCTTTATAACTTCTTCAATATACACACTTTTTTCAACTTTTCATATGCCTATTGCAAATATTGAATCTCCTTTTTGCTTTCTCTTTCTTGACTTCTCACTTCTATACTTTCAACTTCAGTGATCACGTATGTAAACAGTAAGTTTTCTTTTTGTTTTTTCCTTCTTGACTTTTCCTTTTGTTTATTGTTTTAATATTATAATTAGATAGCGCATAAAAATAATTGTGATTTGTCTAGCGAATAAAAAATTATAATTTGATTTTTTAATATGATTGAAGTTAGATAAATATAAACCCTCACAAATAGAAAAATGTGATTATAATTAGTTGAATAATTCTTTTTTTTTTTAATGTGATTGTAGTTAGTTTAATAGTTCTTTTTTTTCATTTATTTATTTTATTATGAGAAAAATGTGATGTGATTGTAGTTTGTTCAATAGCTCTTTTTTTTTAATATGATTGTTGTAGTTAGTTCAATGTTTTTTTTTAATGTTTGTTAATCTTTTTATTTACTATTTTAATTTTATTTTTGATTTTTGATTTTTTAATATGATTGAAGTTAGATAAATATAAACCCTCACAAAAAGAAAAATGTGATTATAATTAGTTGAATGATTCTTTTTTTTTTTTAATGTGATTATAGTTAGTTTAATAGTTCTTTTTATTTATGTATTTATTTTATTATGGGAAAAATGTGATGTGATGTGATTGTAGTTTGGTCAATGACTTTTTTTTTTAATATGATTTTGTAGTTAGTTCAATGGTTTTTTTTAATGTTATTTAATCTTTTTATTTACTATTTTAATTTTTTTTTTAATATTTTGAAGTTAGATAAACATAAACACTCACAAAGAAAAAAATGTGATTGTAGTTAGTTCAGTGGTTCTTTTTTTTTTTAATGTGATTGTAGTTGGTCAATGGTTCTTTTTTTCATTTATTTATTTTTTTTATTATGGGAAAAATGTGATGTGATTGTAATTTGTTCAATGGTTCTTTTTTTTAATGTGATTTAATCTTTTATTTATTGTTTCAATGGTTTTTCTTTACAATTATTTATGAAAAAAGTATTATTGTAGTTAGATAGCATAAAAATATTTGTGATTTGATTTGATTTGATTTTTTTTTTATTTGATTTTTAAAGTATCAATTATTGATAATGATTAGATTGTATTTTGAAAAAAAAAATTTGTAATTGATTTTTTTAACTCACTGTGTTTTTTGAAAGAAAAAATTTATTGTGTTTTTTTAACTATCAATTCACTTAATTTGTGATTTGATTTTTAACTCACTGTATTTTTTGAAAAACAAAATGGATTGTACTCATTAGGGCCAAAAAAAAAAAAAAAAATTGTAATTGATCTTTTTAACTCACTATGTTTTATGAAAAATAAATTAATGTGTTTTTTAATTATCAATTGACTTAATTTGTGATTGATTTTTTTAATTATTGATGATGATTAGATAGCATTAAAAAAATTGTGATTTGTATGATTGAAGTTATCTCCTTTTGTTTATAATTTTATTTTTTAATATGATTGAATTTAGATAAACATATACACTAACTAACTCACTGTATTTTTTGAAAAACAAAACGGATTGTACTCATTAGGGTCACATAATGTACCAATTATTGATAATAATTAGATTGTATTTTGAAAAAAAAAATTGTAATTGATTTTTTTAACTCACTGTGTTTTTTGAAAAAAAAATATTGTGTTTTTTTTAACTATCAATTCACTTAATTTGTGATTTGATTTTTATTTTTTGAAAAACAAAATGGATTGTACTCATTAGGATCACATAATGTACCAATTATTGATGATGATTAGATTGTATTTTGACCAAAAAAAATTGTAATTGATCTTTTTAACTCACTATGTTTTTTGAAAAATAAATTATTGTGTTTTTTAATTATCAATTGACTTAATTTGTGATTGATTTTTTTAATTATTGATGATGATTAGATAGCATTAAAAAAATTGTGATTTGTATGATTGAAGTTATCTCCTTTTGTTTATAATTTTATTTTTTTAATATGATTGAAGTTAGATAAACATAAACACTCACAAAAAGAAAAATATGATTATAGTTTGTTCAATACTTCTAAATAATTTTTTTATTTACTATTTTAATGGTTCTTTTTTTAATTATTTTTTTTTATTATGAGAAAAATATGATTGTAGTTAGATAGTATTAAAAAAATTGTGATTTGTATGATTGAAATTATCTCCTTTTGTTTATAATTTTATTTTCTAATATTATTGAAATTAGATAAACATAAACACTTACAAAAAGAAAAATGTGATTGTAATTTGTTCAATGTTTCTAAATAATCTTTTTATTTACTATTTTAATGGTTCTTTTTTTCAATTATTTTTTTTTTATTATGAGAAAAATATGATTGTAGTTAGATAGCATTAAAAAAATTGTGATTTGTAGTTATTTCTTTTTGTTTATAATTTGATTTTTTTAATATGATTGAAGTAAGATAAACATAAAGACTCACAAAAAGAAAAATGTGATTGTAATTTGTTCAATGTTTCTAAATAATTTTTTTATTTACTATTTTAATGGTTCTTTTTTAAAAGTTATTTTTTTTTTATTATGAGAAAAATATGATTGTAGTTAGATAGCAATAAAAAAATTATGATTTGTATAATTGAAATTATCTCCTGTTGTTTATAATTTGATTTTTTAATATGATTGAAATTAGATAAACATAAACACTCACAAAAAAAAAATGTGATTGTACTTTGTTCAATGGCTCTAAATAATTTTTTTATTTACTATTTTAATGGTTCTTGTTTTCAATTATTTATTTATTATGAGAAAAATGTGATTGTAGCTAGATAGCATTAAAAAAACTGTGATTTGTATGATTGAAGTTATCTCCTTTTGTTTATAATTTGATTTTTTAATATGATTGAAGTTAGATAAACATAAACACTCACAAAAAGAAAAATGTGATTGTAATTTGTTCAATGGTTCTAAATAATCTTTTTATTTACTATTTTAATGGTTATTTTTTTTAATTATTTTTTTATTATGAGAAAAATGTGATTGTAGCTAGATAGTATTAAAAAAATTGTGATTTGTATGATTGAAGTTATCTCCTTTTATTTATAATTTGATTTTTTAATATGATTGAAGTTAGATAAACATAAACACTCATAAAAAAAAATGTGATTTTAATTTGTTCAATGGTTCTAAATATTCTTTTTATTTACTATTTCAATGGATCTTTTTTTAAATGTGATTTAATCGTTTTATTTACTGTTTTAATGGTTTTTCTCTACAATTATTTTTTTTATTATGAAAAAAATATGATTGTATTTAGATAGCATAAAAATATTTGTGATTTTTATGATTGAAGTTATCTCCTTTTTTGATTTGTATTTGGTCTAGCCAAAAAAAAAAAAATTTATAATTGATTTTTTAATATGATTCGAGTTAGATAAACATAAACACTCACAAAAAAAAAGTGATTGTAGTTAGTTCAACGGTTCTTTTTTTTAATGTGATTGTAATTAATTTAATGGTTCTTTTTTGTTTTCATTTATTTATTTTTATTATGGGAAAAATGTGATGTGATTATAGTTTGTTCAACGGTTCTTTTTTTTAATGTGATTGTAGTTAGTTTAATGGTTCCTTTTTTTCGTTTATTTATTTTTATTATGAGAAAAATGTGATGTGATTGCAGTTGAAAAATCAAATCATGCAAATCACAAATATTTGTGAAGTCAGATAAACATAAACACTCACAAAGTAAAAAATGTGATTGTAGTTAGTTCAATGATTTTTTTTTTTTTTTTTTACTTATTCAGTGAATTTCAAACAAATGTAATAAATTCTTATTTCTATTACTTTAATTATGCAATGTCAATGTTTTCTTTTAAAATTACATATATTTTATGCTAACAATTTAAAATATGTTTGACATAACTATGAATGGTTTTTTTTTTTTTTTTTTAAATTTAATCTCGTGCATAGCACGGGTGATATGCTAGTATTATATAAGGAAAAAGATGTTTTTAACCCACAAGTTTTGTGGGAACTCCAATATCCCAATTCTAATTTTCTAATTTTTTGATTTAAAAAAATAAATAATCTCAGCATTTATTGATTTCTCTCAACCCACAAACCTTTTTAACTTCTCTCATAGTTATTGCAACACCTTTTTCAACTTCTCTCATACACTATGGTTAGTGATGATATTGTTAAATTATTTTTATAAAAAATCTAAAAAAATAGTTTGTATATTAAAAAAATATCCAAAACAAATATAAATATCTATATCTATCTATTATATAAGAAAAATGGGGTTTCTAATGAGAAGCCTCCTAAGAGTTTCAAATTCTCATTCTAAGATAATTGAACTTTCAATTTATAAAATAGATTAAAAAAACCTATTGGCTGATTTATTTATTTTAGAAATAATAATAGGAAAATAACAAAAATATTTCATAATCTCTCTATCATAATCTCTCTCACCAATTTTTTTTAAAAAAATTAAAACTTGCATTTTTTTTCTCTCCAAAAAATCATATAATATTTTTCATGAAAGTTGTGGGCATCTGTCTATATCTTATATATTATATTATAACATAACAAAAAAAAAAAATTTTAAAACCAGATATACAAACAAACAAAATTAATAAATTAGATTTTTATTTATTCAGCTAAAATATTTCTTTTGCCTCTCAATATCCATTTTAAATTTTAAAAATCTATAAAGTCTATTTAAACAAATCTGATTTGAAAATATTTTCCATTATCATACTTTAAATCAATAGCATCATAACTTACCTAAATAATAATAATTAAAAACAAATAGAAATCACAATTAAATTAAATTTAAAAAAATTAAAAAACCACAACTCCATCTAAAATAAATTGAAAAAAAAAATAGAAACCACACAAAAATAAAGAGGATAAGAATTTAAATATGGATCTCAAAAAGATATAACAATATCTAAATTTGAATTATGATTTAATAATATAATCATCTATTTTTTTGATGTATATCTATCAAAATTTTAAATTACTTAATAGGACAAATTAATTAATTTTCTAAAATTATTGATTTATCAATTTATAAAATAGATTTTAAAAAATGAGACACTTTTTCATAAATCTCTTTTCACCTACTTATGTTCCATTTAATCCATATTATTTTCTTATATTCCAATGAGTCCTATGAGTGATATAGTTATCAAAATACCTCTAATAATATTCACATTTACAGTGTGAATGTTTCGTGATGTGAATGTTCACACCGTCAATATGAATATTCATACTATCAATGTGAATGTTAACATGTCAATGTGAATATTCACTCACATTGTAAAATATGAATGTTCACATCGCCAAATTGCTAACCATTCAAAAATATTTGTAAGGGTAGAAATATCCATAAAATACTTTAAATATGAGAATTAGAATTTGGTAGATCAAATGTTCAAATAATAGGACTTATTAGAATATGAGAATATCTTATGGATTAATTGGAATACAAACACTTGAAAAATGATTTTCTAATAAATCTCCCTAAAAAAACTATTGACTGATTTATTTATTTAATCATTTTAGAAATAATAATTATCCTTTAATTTATGAATTTCAAATGGAAAGATAACAAAAATATTTTATAATCTCTCCATCCTAATCTCTCTCACCGATTTCCAAAAAAATTAAAATTAAAACTTACCTGCCTTCTCTCTTCCCCAAAAAATCAGATAATATTTTTCATGAAAGTTGTGAATATCTATATATATCTTATATATTATATTATAACATAAAAAAAAAATCAAATATACAAACAAATAAAATTAATAAATTTAATTTTTATTTATTCAGTTAAAATCTTTTTTTTGCATCTCAATATCCAATTTTAAATTTTAAATTTTTTTAAAGTTTATCTAAACAAATCTAATTTGAAAATATCTCCCACCATCATATTTTAAATCAATAAAACGCACATGTCTATGACATATATAACTCACATCATAACTTACCTAAATAATAATAATTAAAAACAAATAGAAACTATAGATAAATTAAATTGGAAAAAAAAAAACCAAAAAAAAAAAAAAAACCAAATAGAAACCATACAAAAATAAAAAATAAAAAGAGATAAGAATTTAGATATGGATCTCAAAAAAAAAAAAAAAAAATAGCAATATCTAAATTTGAATTATGATTTAGTAATATAATTATCTATTTTTCTTATGTATATCTATCAAAATTTTAAATTATTTAATATGATAAATTAATTAATTTTTAAGTCTTATTTAAAGAATAATATGACCAGTCATCTCAACTCCTAGACTTTGCGGGCACTTGCGGATGAGCTAACGGATTGGGTTAGGTGAGGTCCCAGTTGTTGGAGATAAAATTCTCTCATTTAATAAATTTATTTGTTTTTTAATTTTATTTTTTTTCCATGTGTGATTTTCTTTCTTTGCTGTTGGTTTGGTTTCGGTTTCAGTTTCGGTTTTAGTGAGGTTTATGTGTTTGTTTACAAGTTTGCTTGATAGAGAAAAATTGTTGGTCATTATGATTGCAATCGAAGTATCTATGTCCGTTCTGTGCCAAGCATTTTGATCGGATTTTATTTTCTTCAATGAAGACCATAAAATTAAAGTAAAAAAAAAAAATAGGTATCAAAATTTTTTATTTTTTATTGTCATTTTATTTTATTGAAAATGCAAAAATTTATTGAGAATTCTAGATTTTACAATAACATTAGGTAAATTTAAAACTTTTAAATATCATTGTGTTATTTATTTTTATTTTATTTCTATCCCATTATACAATTACAGCTATTTGTTAGTTTATTAATTATAATTCAATTAATTGAAAATAAAATCTTAATATTACTTTTCATATATATTATAGTTAATTTGTTATAGTTGTATATAATAGCATAATATATAGGGATAATTTCTAAATATAATTTCTATTTTTTTATGTGATTAAATAGTTCATCCTAAATAGTATATAGAAGAGTTAGATGGCTTCTTTTATCTCTAAAAAATCCAATCTATTTTTTTTTTTACTTTTTAATTTTTAAATTGAAATATCAATTGTTTATATCCATAAAACAAAACTTATAAACACATATCCAAAAGCTACAATTTTTTTTTTTTTAATATGTAGGATATTTCCAAATGAAAAATGTTTGGCACCTCAAATTTTTTCCCCATAATCTGACTTATAATGATGTAATTATAAGTGTCAATTTTTATACAAATATGAGAAAAGAATTAATTAAATTATACATTTCAACCAACCACATACTCAAACTTTGGCTATTTCAAGATGTTATTTCACTATAATTTCAATTAAGAGAATCTTCAACTCTTAATTTTTTTTTTATCAAATTATAATTTGATAAAAATTTAAAAAGATGAAATGTTGAAAATTATTGTTTTTTCCATCAAAATTGGTGAAAATTTTTTTTTGGGAAAAGTATGAAATTCTTTTAAAAATTGATAAAAATTTAATGAAAAAGTTAAAGTAATTCATATCAAATCAAAAATTTTATTCAAATTTAAAATCAAATTAGATAAAAAAAAATTAAAAGAAAATGATGAAAGTTTGAAAATATTTTGAAACCTTTTTGTTATAGCGATCCCGGTTTTTCCTCTATTTATTTATTGTATTCCGGACTCGGTTCCGTGGATGTGTTGTTGTCTCATTCTCATTTCCATCCTTTACTCTTTGTATTTGAGTCTTGGGTTGTGTTTGGCAGGTTTGAAACAGGTTGGTTGTGCTTTGAAACCAAAAGTTGATGCCCAGAATTTGGCCTTCACGCTCGAGCGAGGCTTTTGACGCTCGAGCGGGCTCTTTGTTATTGCTTCTCCGCTCGAGCGTGAATTTCCATCTCCCAGTATTTATTTCTCTACAGGTCTTCGTACGCTCGAGCGGGAGTTTTGAAGCTCGAGCGTGACCCTTTGATTTTGTTCCTCCGCTCGAGCGGGAAGTTTGACACTCGAGCGGGGACCATCGCCTGCAAAACTTCTGTGAGTGTGCATCCGACGCTCGAGCGGGCGTTTTGATGCTCGAGCGTGAGTCTGTGTCTGACGCTCGAGCGGGGGTTTCCACGCTCGAGCGGGGAGACTTTTATATCAGTCCGAGTTTCACCTTTTTGGATCACTTTTTTGATTTTATTTCTCTCTCTTACTTTTTCAAAACCTCCATTGGAGAGCATCTCACTCTAAAACTCCAACTTCTCTCTAGAGTTTGATCTAGTAGGAGTGATCTTTTAACCTTGGGCCTTTGTAAAAAGTGTGGAGCTTGTTGAGGGCTACATTTTGATCCGAAAATATTGGGGTTTGGAGCACTTCAAATTTCTTCATCTTCTTCCTTTGAGCTCCAAATTTGAGGTAGGGATAACTACTCATTTATATGATCTTTGACATAAATTTTTAGTCATTTTGATTTAATGTTGAAGTTGGGTGATTTGGGTGTTAGGGTTTCTAAATGTATGAAGAGAGATTTTGTTATTTTGACTCATAAATATGTATTTTGGGTCTTAAAGTGATGGTATTGTTGTTGGTTATTGATATTGGTGCCTTTGGGTCAAAGTTGAGAAAGAGGGAGGAAAGCCCTAATTTTTGTTATGAATTAATTGATATAATTAATTTGGGAATGTTATGGAAATACGAAATTGATGATGAAATTTGAATAATATGAGATAGAAAGTGGAGTTGGATTTATAACCGCTCACTTTGAAAATGTTGAATATATATCTGTTGAGGCATTTATTATCTGTTTAGAAATAACTACTTTGGGCTATCGGTGGAGAATAGTCTTGATTGTTGTAGACAATGCATTATGATTAGGCGAACTAAAACTAATCAATTGAATATGTCATCGAATATGACGGTTGGAATAATACATCAAATTTATGTATTGATTGATTATGTATATGATATGTGTTTATATACATTGTATTGTGTGGGAGGAGATAGGGGATGTACTCCACGGTTTAGGGGAAGATAGGGGATGGATTCCTAAATCGGATATTGTTTAGGAGGAGATAGGGGATAGACTCCATCGATACATCAAATATGTGTATCTATTGAAGTATTGATACAGCAAATTTGTGTATCGTGTATGAAGTACGGAAGTGTTTTTATTTGAGATTGATACAGCAATTATGTGTATCTATTGTGAAGTATGAAGTGTTTAATTTGAGTTATTATCTCAATTGAAATGGAAGTATTGTTGATATGAGATGTAATCTCATTTAAATTGTTTGGCCAGGTTTTGAGCCATAGTTATGAATTGAGAAATTGGATAAGAAATGGAAAATGGAATGAAACATGGACACATTTGTCATGAAATTGAAATGGGTTATGAATTGATTTATGTGAGTTAAACATTTATCAAATGCTAATGTTTTAGTTATTGCTCATATTATGTTTAGCATATCTCTACTGGGCGTTAGCTCACCCTATATGGGACATCATTTCAGGTACAGGTATTATGCTACCTCCAAGGACGTAGCTTGGAAGGCTTGAGACTGTTGGACTCTTTTTTTTGATTTTGTTGTATTACATGTATATCAAGCCAAGGGCTTATTTTGTGTAAAGTTAGTACTCTCTTTTTGTAACCAAGTGTTGACTTGGAAAGTTGTAAGCCCGTAGGGCATCTACTTTTGTTGTCAACATGTAATACTTTTGGGACTAAATACTCTGATGAATAGAAATATGTTTATTTCTCTTATGTTTATGGATGTCGCGAATGCATGATTTATGGGTTTATTTTGAGGGCGTTACAACTTGGTATCAGAGCGTGCCGGGTTCGAATACTTTGGGTACGAGGGAAGTGGTTAGTACTACAATGGGTTTGTCTCGCTTGTTAGAGACTTAGATGTAGTGTTATATGCTTATGTGATAACATGTTTTATGTGACTATATGGGTATAGGATTTAGTTTCTAGGATGTTGATTGGATCCTTGGGTTTCTGTGAGTCTGGTTGGAAAAGCACTTGATCAATGCTGTTTCTAACTGGAACTCTAGTAACGCTATGGGACTATCATTATCTGGAAATGAAATTCGTAAGTGCTTATGTGATTATGTGCCTACGTGGAATGAATTACTATTGTCCAATGCATTAGGACGTGAGTGTTATAGCTTCAGCACATTTGTGAATGTGCTAATGTTCTTCGTTACCTTTATTAGGATGTCAGGACGAGGACGTGGTGGTAGGCGAGGTAGGCTTAGGAGGCAGGAGATGCCTATACCTGATGAGGTTTCGCGCAGCAGGAGGGTGTTGGTCAAGCCAATGTAGTCGAGCCAGTAGGTCAGCAGGCCATGGACGCCTTAGCCCGCGAGATGACAAGAGCTTTGAGGGAATCTATGGGCATTCTCAGGGCTGAGAATCAAGCCCAGGCCCATGTTGCCGAGGCAGGGCCTTTTTTTCTGAAGAGGGAATTCTTCCGGTCTAATCCAGATGAGTTTGTTGGGGATTCTAAGGAGCCACTGAAGGCTGATGAGTGGCTGGAGCAAATGATGAAGATGTTTGAGATGCTTGGCATCGAAGACGGGGCTTTGAAAGTGACCTTGGCGTCTTTCTAGCTGAAGGGAGATGCGGGTCAGTGGTGGAAGTTCATGAGAGGTCGTGTTGGAGGGACATGGGAGGCCTTTGTAGATGCTTTCCAGGAGAAGTTCTTGTCTCCAGCTGTCAGGGAGAAGTTGAGGGATCAGTTTTGCCAACTTAAGCAGCTGAGCTTGTGGCGTCTAAGGAACGCCGTTGTCTGGAGTTTGAGAGGAAGTTGAGGCACGGCTCAAGATGAGAGTTGGGGGGTCTATGACTCGAGAGTATGGGTGTCTTGTAGATGCTGCAGCCCATATGGAGATTATGATGTAGGACGAGGAGGAGAAGTAGAGAGGCTCCAAGAGGAGTTATGATGGTCAGGGGGATGGTAGGAGATGCTTGGCATCGAAAACGGGGCTTTGAAGGTGACCTTGGCGTCTTTCTAGCTGAAGGGAGATGCGGGTCAGTGGTGGAAGTTCATGAGAGGTCGTGTTAGAGGGACATGGGAGGCCTTTGTAGATGCTTTCCAAGAGAAGTTCTTGTCTCCAGCTATCAGGGAGAAGTTGAGGGATTAGTTTTGCCAGCTTAAGCAGCTGAGTTCTTCAGTAGCCGAGTTTGAGGCCGCATTTACCAGTTTATCCAGGTTCGCACCTGAGCTTGTGGCGTCTAAGGAACGCCGTTGTCTGGAGTTTGAGAGGAAGTTGAGGCACGGCTCAAGATGAGAGTTGGGGGGTCTATGACTCGAGAGTATGAGCGTCTTGTAGATGCTGCAGCCCATATGGAGATTATGATGCAGGACGAGGAGGAGAGGCAGAGAGGCTCCAAGAGGAGTCAGGATGGTCAGGGGGACGGTAAGAGGCAGAGGGGCTCTAACCCTCAGCAGCCCCATGGTGTATTTGCTAGATCGACCTTCCCAGTGCTGAGTGCAGGCTCTGGGAGAGGCAGTCAGGGAAACGTGACTTGTTACAAGTGTGGTCAGCTGGGCCACAAGTCTCCAGCTTGCCCGCAGAAGGGAGGAGGTCAGAGAGAAGCTTTATCTTCGGCTCGACCTCAGAGCCAGAGTCAGGGCAGAGGCCAACCGCTCTCTTGTTACCAGTGTGGTTAGGCGGGGCACTTGAAGAGGTTTTGCCCGCAGTTGAGTGCCACATCGGGCGTGTCTGGTTCTTGGCAGACGCAGGGTTTTTAGCCAGCACAGTCAGTTCAGGCCTCGAGGGCCAATCAGGGAGCTTCGTCGTCCCAGTCTGTGCAGCAGTCTTTTGCTCCTAGAGGTGAGCAGGTAGATCAGGGCCTACAGGGCGTGTGTATGTTGTTACCGCGTAGGATCTTGTACTGGCTCCATCTGTTGTGAGAGATACCTTTTTGTTTTGCAACTCGGTTGCCAATGTGTTGATTGATACGGGTGTATCCCATTCTTTTATATCTGCTGCATTTGCATCTGTTTTGGGGTTGGAGTTGGCACAGTTAGCATCTCCTATTTGTGTTGTATCACCTGTTGGGGGTGAGTTGATTTTGAAACAAGGGTGCCGGGGCTGTGATATAGAGGTCGCCGACCGCCGACTTCTATTTTCTTTTGTAGTTATGGCTATGTCGGGTTTTGATGTGATTTTGGGTATGGACTAGCTATCGTTATATCGGGCTGTTATTGATTGTTACCGCCAGAGGGTCACAGTATGTACCTTGAGCGGGGATTGTTTCCATTTCTTGGGGGATCGGGTTGGTAGTGTGTTGCCACCGGTGTATGATCCGCAAGGGCGGAGTGAGCTTAGTGGTCTTCTCGCTAGCCTTTTGAGTAGTGAGTGTGATGAGACCCATATTGTATTACTGAGAGTGGTTTGTGAGTATTCGGATATTTTTTCCGAGGATCTCGTTAGTTTACCACCTCACCGAGAGATTGAGTTCTCTATCGATTTAGTGCCCGGCACGGCGTCAATTTCTATGGCACCTTATCGTTTTGCCCCAGTCGAGTTGAGTGAATTGAAGGTTCAACTCCAAGAATTGCTAGATAAGGGCTTTATTCGCCCTAGTGTTTCGCCGTGGGGAGCACCGACCCTCTTTGCTAAAAAGAAAGATGGTGCCTTGAGACTTTGCATTGATTATCGAAAATTGAATCGGGCTACGGTTAAAAATAAATACCCTATGCCTCGTATAGATGATTTGTTTGACCAGTTGAAGGGATCCCGTTGTTTCTCTAAGATAGACTTGAGATCGGGTTACCATCAGTTGAGGGTCAGGGAGAAGGATATTCCGAAGACGGCATTCTGTACGCGGTAGAGCCATTATGAGTTTCTGGTGATGCCATTTGGGCTCACCAATGCACCGACAGTATTTATGGACTTGATAAACCGGATATTTTGAGAATTCTTAGATCGTTTTATAGTCGTTTTCGTGGACGACATTCTGATTTATTTACCTTCTGAGGAGGAGCACGAGGAACACTTGAGAGTAGTGCTTGAGTTGCTTAGAGCCTATAGGCTGTATGCCAAGTTTGGGAAGTGTGAGTTCTGGCTAAGAGAGGTTAAGTTCTTAGGCCATGTAGTCTCTGGGGAAGGGGTGTCTGTTGATACCTCCAAGATTGAGGCAGTGCAGGATTGGGCACAGCCTAAGAGTGTTTTTGAGATCCGTAGTTTTCTGGGATTAGCTGGGTATTACCGTCGGTTTGTGAAGGATTTCTCCAAGCTAGCTTCACCGTTGACTAGATTGACGCGGAAAGGGGTCAAATTCGTATGGAGTGAGACTTGTGATAAGTCGTTCCAAGAGTTGAAAGTTAGATTTACCACCGCTCCTGTGTTGATTATTCTGGAGAGAGGTTTGGGTTATGCCATTTATTGTGATGCATCACGAGAGGGTTTGGATTACGTGTTGATGCAAGAGGGGAAAGTGGTAGCCTATGGCTCACGTCAGTTGAAAATACACGAGAGGAATTACCCTACTCATGACCTAGAGTTAGCAGCTGTGATTTTTGCTTTAAAGATTTGGAGGCACTACTTTTATGGTGAGAGATTCGAGGTATTCTCGGATCATAAGAGTCTGAAGTATCTGTTTACACAGAGGGACTTGAATTTGAGGCAGAGAAGATGGATGGAGTTCATTGAGGATTACGACTTCGAGTTGCACTATCACCCGGGTAAGGCCAATGTTGTGGCCGATGCCCTTAGTAGGAAATCCATTAGTGATGTAGCTTGTGTAGCCATCCGGGAGTGGGAGATGTTGGGTGCACTTGGGGAGTTTGATTTGCTTTTGGGCGAATCCGTTGAGGCTGCGGCCTTGTTTTCTGTTGTTGCGCAGCCTACACTTGTGACTCGAGTGTTAGAGGCACAGAGAGGTGACCTTGAGGTAGAATCCCTCCGAGAGAAGATCTCCAGTGGGAAGGTTGAGAAGGGTTTAACTGTGTATCCCGACCTGAGTGTGAGATACCGAGACCGTCTGTTTGTGCCGGAGTCTTGCCGAGAGGAGGTACTCCGAGAGTTTCACCATTCACGCCTTGCGGTGCATCCGGGAGGCACTAAGATGTATCGTGATTTGGGTCGCCAGTTTTGGTGGCGGGGTATGAAGAGAGATATGGCAGTTTTTGTATCGAAGTGCCTTACTTGTCAGCAAATGAAGGCTGAACATCAGAGGCCAGCGGGTTTCATGTCACTATGGACTTCATTGTAGGTCTTCCGAGGACTCAGCGGGGTAGTGATGCTATTTGGGTGGTTGTAGACCGGTTGACTAAGTCAGCGCACTTTATCCATATGCGCGTGAGAGATTCGGTAGATTATCTTGCCGACTTGTATATTCGGGACATAGTGAGGTTCCACGGGGTCCCAGTGTCGATCGTCTCAAATAGAGATCCTCGTTTTACTGCTAGGTTGTGGCAGATTGCAGAGTGCCTTGGGTACTAAATTGACCTTTAGCATGGCTTATCATCCTCAGACTGACGGGCAGTCTGAGCGCACTATTCAGATCCTAGAGGATATGCTTCGAGGTTGTGTCCTTGACTTTAGTGAGTCGTGGGAGAGGTACTTGCCCTTGGTGGAGTTTGCCTACAACAACAGTTTTCAGTCGAGTATCGGTATGGCACCGTTTGAGGCCTTGTATGGCCGACCTTGTAGGTCTTCAGTTTGTTGGGCCGAGGTGGGTGATGCACCTTTGTTGGGCCCATAATTGGTGAGGGAAACGACGGAGAAAGTTGAGCTTATCCATAGGAGGCTTGTTACAGCCCAGAGTCGCCAAAAGAGTTATGCCGACCGTAGGAGGAGGCCTTTGGCATTTGAGACGGGTGATCACGTCTTTCTGAAAATATCACCAAGGCGGGGTTTGATGAGGTTTGGGAAGAGTGGGAAGTTGTCCCCTCGGTTTATTGGTCCCTTTGAGATCCTCGAGAGGATTGGGGAGGTTGCATACCGTTTAGCTTTGCCGCCGCAGTTGTCCGGGGTGCATGAAGTGTTTCATGTTAGTATGCTTCAGAAGTACGAGTCGGATCCATCGCATTTATTAGATTGGACCGACTTAGAGGTAGATGAGGATGCCTCATATGAGGAGAGACCGGTTCGGGTTTTGGATAGGCAGGAACAAGTCTTGCGAGGCAAGACTATTCCCTTGGTAAAGGTTTTGTGGAAACATCACAGAGTGGAGGAGGCCATTTGGGAACGTGAGCTGGAGGTCCGCGAGAAATATCCGGACTTGTTAGTTAATGCGTAATCATGTATTAAGAATTTTGTAATATTGATCAACTTTAAGAGCATTAAATATGTCTTAAGTTGTAAAACATTGTGAATGTTTTGGTTTATGGAAGTATTGTGGAACTTGCCTTGAAATGGAAGTTTATTTTAACATTGTATATGTTGATGATGTTTTAGAAATGCAAATATATTGATTGGCATTGGATATGTTATAGAATTGTGGAAAATATGTTGAAATTGGTAAATTTCAAGGAAAAACATGTTGATAATGCATATTGAGTTATATATTGTGATTTGCCTCTTGAAAAGAGATGGGATGATCGGTATTGGGTCAAGTTGATGAATGTTGAGTTGTAATACTGTTGAGAATTGAGAAAAATATGTTTTTGAAAACTTGTACTTAATTTCGGGGACGAAATTCCTTAAGGGGGGAGGTTATAGCGATTCCGGTTTTTCCTCTCTTTATTTATTGTATTCCGGACTCAGTTCCGTGGATGTTGTTATCTCATTCTCATTTCCATCCTTTACTCTTTGTATTTGAGTCTTGCATTGTGTCGGGCAAGTTTGAAACAGGTTGGTTGTGTTTTGAAACCAAAAGTTGATGCCCAGAATTTGGCCTTCATGCTCGAGCGGGGGGGCTTTTGACGCTCGAGCGGGCTCTTTGTTGTTGCTTCTCCGCTCGAGCGGGCGTTTTGATGCTCGAGCGTGAATTTCTATCTCCCAGTATTTTTTTCTCTGCAGGTCTTCGTACGCTCGAGCGAGAGTCTTGACGCTCGAGCGGGGACCATCGCCTACAAAACTTCTGTGAGTGTGCATCCGACGCTCGAGCATGAGTCTGTGTTTGACGCTCGAGCGGGGTTTCCACGCTCGAGCAGGGAGACTTTTATATCAGTCCGAGTTTCACCTTTTTGGATCACTTTTTTGATTTTATTTCTCTCTCTTACTTTTTCAAAACCTCCATTGGAGAGCACCTCACTCTAAAACTCCCACTTCTCTCTAGAGTTTGATCTAGTAGGAGTGATCTTCTAACCTTGGGCCTTTGTAAAAAGTGTGGAGCTTGTTGAGGGCTACATTTTGATTCGAAAATATTGGGGTTTGGAGCACTTCGAATTTTTTCATCTTCTTCCTTTGAGCTCCAAATTTGAGGTAGGGATAACTACTCATTTATATGATCTTTGACATACATTTTTAGTCATTTTGATTTAATGTTGAAGTTAGGTGATTTGGGTGTTAGGGTTTCTAAATGTATGAAGAGGGATTTTGTTATTTTGACTCATAAATATGTATTTTGGGTCTTAAAGTGATGGTATTGTTGTTGGTTGTTGATATTGGTGCCTTTGGGTCAAAGTTGAGAAAGAGGGAGGAAAGCCCTAATTTTTGTTATGAATTAATTGATATAATTAATTTGGGAATGTTATGGAAATACGAAATTGATGATGAAATTTGCATAATATGAGATAGAATGGTGGAGTTGGATTTATTAACCGCTCACTTTGAAAATGTTGAATATATATCTGTTGAGGCATTTATTATCTGTTTAGAAATAACTACTTTGGGCTATCGGTGGAGGATAGTCTTGATTGTTGTAGACAATGCATGATGATTAGGCGAACTAAAACTAATCAATTGAATATGTCATCGAATATGACGGTTGGAATAATACATCAAATTTATGTATTGATTGATTATGTATATGATATGTATTTATATACATTGTATTGTGTGGGAGGAGATAGGGGATGTATTCCACGGTTTAGGGAAGGAGATAGGGGATGTACTCCACGGTTTAGGGGAAGATAGGGGATGGACTCCTAAACCGGATATTGTTTGGGAGGAGATAGGGGATGGACTCCATCGATACAGCAAATATGTGTATCTATTGAAGTATTGATACAACAAATCTGTGTATCATGTATGAAGTACGGAAGTGTTTTTATTTGAGATTGATACAGCAATTATGTGTATCTATTGTGAAGTATGAAGTGTTTAATTTGAGTTGTTATCTCAATTGAAATGGAAGTACTGTTGATATGAGATGTAATCTCGTTTAAATTGTTTGGCCAGGTTCTGAGCCATAGTTATGAATTGAGAAATTGGATAAGAAATGGAAAATGGAATGAAACATGGACACATTTGTCATGAAATTGAAATGGGTTATGAATTGATTTATGTGAGTTAAACATTTATCAAATGCTAATGTTTTAGTTATTGCTCATATTATGTTTAGCATATCTCTACTGAGCGTTAGCTCACCCTACATGGGACATCATTTTCAGGTACATGTATTATGCTACCTCCAAGGACGTAGCTTGGAAGGCTTGAGGCTGTTGGACTCTTTTTGTTGATTTTGTTGTATTACATGTATATCAAGCCAAGGGTGTAGACACTTCATTTTTGACCGTCCTCAAGACTTGGACGTCATCGTTTGAACACTCGATGATCATCCATGCTCGTGTTCGTCTTGAGTTCTCGGTCGCGCGCCTTGCCTCAAGATCTCTCGACTTATTTGTTTTATGCTTGGTTGGACCAAGGACTTGTGATCTTTGCACTTGAGGGCGGGAAATGGCTTGTTGGCTATCCCCACACCCCACCGGCCTTGGCATGTTGCCACCGGCCTTGTTTTATTGTTACCGGCCAAAAGTGTTGGCTGGTCGGCAATGTTTTTAGTCGACCGGCCCTTTGTGTTGGTCGATCGGCCTTTTCTGCTGCCCGAACCCTGTTCATCTGCTTTATGCAGATATTTAGTGCCAGGTGGCACAGTCTCTATCCTTTATATACGTGTATGGAGGATTTGCATCTTTGTTTTAGCTTCTTGAGGAAGCTTGAACATTTTGAACCCTTGTTTTAGCTTCTTGAGGAAGCTTGAACCTTTTTAGCTTCTTGAGGAAGCTTGAACCTTTTGACCCTTGTTTTAGCTTCTTGAGGAAGCTTGAACCTTTTGAACCTTTTTTAACTTCTTGAAGAAGCTTGAACCTCTTTAGCTTCTCCAAGAAGCTTGAACCTCTTTAGTTTCTCCAAGAAGCTTGAACCCTCTTGTTTCTCTATAAGAGAGGGCCTCCCTCTCCTTTAGAGAGATTCCAAAAATTTGTCTAAAGCTCCAAGATATATATCTCTCTATATCTCACTATTTTGAGCTCCAAAGTGCTTGATTCTTGACCCCTTTACACCACAACTCCTAAGCAAACACCTCCACCACTCATCTAAAGTTCTTGGAGGGTCTTGAGAGGGCTCAAAGGTTGGGTTTTGGTCCAGAAATCTGCTGGTTTTTGCTGAGCTACAAGGGTAACTCCTTTTCCCTCTTTTATTCCCCATTTTTGCACAAGCTTTTAGCCTATCTTGCATCTTGTTTTGAGCTTAGTGTATAACTGATAAAAGTTCTATTTTTGCATTCTTTTGAACTTTGTTTAAGGTCACTTTTGTGTTTGGGGTTGTTTGCCCCCTCTTAGGCCTTGTTTGGCCTCATTTTTGTGATTTTTTTGTGAATTTCGGGACCACCTTGTATTGGCCTTCTCACCATTGAAATCCAAAGGGATTTCAGTGGTGGGGATGATGTTTTGAGGTCCTAAGAAGGAGAGGGCCATCCCTTCTCCTTATTGTCTTGCTTACTTGCATTTTTGGCCTTACAAAGGAGCCTATACTTGCATGCTTCCTAGCCTCATTTCAGGCCCTTTTTAGTGAGTTTTAGGGCCTGCATAACCTCTGTCCAGAGGTGGTTTTGTCATATTGGGTGTCCATCTTGCATGTGTAGAACAACCCTCTTCATGGCCTATCAAAGGAGCATCTCATTCTTGCATGCATAGACCATGTTTCAGTGAGTTTTTGGGCTTTATTTGGCATGTCATACCTCTGACTTTTGCTGGTTTAGTGGCCTCTTGAATGCTTAATATACTTGTAGTGTAAACCCTATTCACTAGCTTGTATTGCATGTTGTTTTGGCCTTTGATTCTAGCACTTTTTGGCCATGCCTTAACCTGATTTTCTGCATGTTTTGGACTATTTTAGCTTTGTTTTTGTGCCTCATGGTCGAATGATGCATTCTATGCATGGTTGTAGTTCAATATCCATGCCTAGCTTTGAGTTTTGAGGTCTAGCATGCATTGTGTGAGGTGTTTGCATGTTTCGAAACCATCTTTTATGCCATTTCAGAGCTGGATCATGTGCCATTTTATGCCATATTTCATCCTTTGTCATGCTTTGTTAGAGTTGCATGTTGTGCCTTAGGATCGGTCCCTTGCATTGGGCATGTTTGCATGAGCGTTCTTGTCTAATTTCAATTGTGTTTTGCCACTGATTTTGGCATGCTTGAGAGCTACCCATGTTAGTGTATGTCCATCTCACCATGTTGTTGCATGCTTGTTTCATTTTGCATGTTGTTGCATGCTATACATGTCCAAATGTTTAGGTTGTATGCCTATTGCATATTGCATGTTAACATGCTTATGTTGCATTAGATTTGTTGCACACTTGAGTTATTTGCATGCTTGCTTGCTTGCCTAGGTTGTATTGCATTGTGTGTGCATCTCTTGCCTCTTGATCAATCATGATAGAGGTTGGGGCCCTTTATGTGTTTTGTGCATTTCATTTCATATTGAGTTGCACACTTGGCACCTTTGGCCATCATGCATTGAAATGTGTGATTGATGGCCCGAGGGTCGAGAACCATACTCCCTTGAGCTCTTGACATGATAGGGAGGGTGGTTGTGCAAACATTGCCTTGAAAATGCATCGCCATGCTCTGTTTGTCCTCTGCTGCTGCAAAACAGGTTTCTGCAGGAAGAGTTGGCCGACCGACTACATTCAGTGCCAGTCGGCTATGCATTGTTGGCCGAGAGCACAATTTTTGGTCGATGAGCTATTTCACTTGGCTGGTGGTCCCATCTCATGGCCGATGGCCTCTCAACATGTCCTCAAGATGTTTCAAAGGTGTCACAAAGGTTGGCACAGTTTTCAAGAGAGCAGAGCAGTGTAAACAGAGGCAACTATGGCATGGCGATGGATTTCCGAGCAAAGCCGACCAAGCATGCATGCATCCCTCTTCCCGAGGCTGTTTTACTGCTTTAGTAGATTAATTGATTTGTTAATTAGTTAAGCGGTTTTGTAATTAATTAGCTCGTGAGTTAGTTAATTAGGTGATTTGTATTATTCTTTCGGACCCTCCGAGAGAGGGCCAACTGTTGTAATAAGTGTGCGTGTGTGTGTTGTATGTCTTCCAACCCCACATCTTTCTCCCTTTCATTTACCAGCTTATGATGGTTAGTTTTAGGGCATGTTTCAATTAGCATCTATATGTTCGCATGTTTGCATTCATTCATTTGTATTGCATGCACCGGGCTCTGCGCATCATACTAACTGCATTGTATTTCAATTCCAAGTTGAATACATGTTATCTGTTGCATTTCATATGCCATGTTTAGAATAGCCGAGCCTATCTTAGTTGCATTTTGCATGTGTTGCATTAGCCATCTTAACATGAACTAGGATCATGCATTGATTACTAACTAGTTTCTGTTTTGGCTTGAAGTACTCGGTGAGTGTTTATACTTTAGCATCCTTGCATGTGTGTGAGTGACTGCCATGATAGCATGCTTACCATGTGGCTATGTGCTTATGTGATATAATTGCCTGAATGTCTGTGGGTGGAGGTTGGATTATCTGAATTGGAACAATTCATTGATTGCTAGTTTTAAGCCCATTAGATAGTGGCAAATCACCATGTTTTCTAAGCCCACTTGAGGGTGGCAAAATCTGCATTTTAGCCTACTTGCGAGTAGCAAACCGCTTTAAAAAACAAACATGAAATGTTTTGTTCCAACTCAGGCGATCCAGTCTATACTTGTATGCTGCGCACATCACTTACTAATTCTAGGCTAATAAACCAGAATAAGAGCACATAATGTTTTCAAAACTCGATATCATGGTTAGTAGAGGCCGATCTTTGATCCGGCGAGCGGGGGTACTCACGAAGTGACCTTCCCCAATCGTACCCAAGTTCCCGAGCTGAGGCAACTTTGGTGATGACGAACACGTGGCCTTAGGCAACGAGTCAGGGTTTCCTAAATTCCCCAAAAATAAATATTTAGGTGGCGACTCTGTATCTGGCAAAGCAGTTCATGTTTGGCACTTCTTTCTAAAAATCTGTTTTCCAAAACGATTGGCTGGATTTGGACTCTTTGGTGATTTATCAGTCTCGCATTGCACTTTGCGAGATCAGATTAAGAACCGTGACATTTGAGTCCGAACTGTAGCGAGCCCAAATGAATAGAACGGGGGATTTCCCCCGGGACGTTCGGGGACGTCTACAAAGGGCTTATTTTGTGTAGAGTTAGTACTCTCTTTTTGTAATCAAGTGTTGACTTGGAAAGTAGTAAGCCCGTAGGGCATTTACTTTTGTTGTCAACATGTAATACTTTTGGGACTAAATACTCTGATGAATAGAAATATGTTTATTTCTCTTATGTTTATGGATGTCGCGAATGCATGATTTATGGGTTTATTTTGAGGGCGTTACATTTATTATTAAAGACTAGAAATCCATGTGTGTATTATATTTATATTGTATTTTTAGTTATGAAATTGAAATAAAAAGAAATGTAACTTAAATAATGGGATTAATAATAAAAATATCATATTAATTATTGTTAAATATCACTTCACTTCACATTTAATAATAAAATTGTATATTTGTCTTAATTATAACTTTTAAATTTGTATATTTTCATAACAAGAAAATGTATGTCATAACTCATTTAATCTCATTTAATCAGATTTAACTTTTTTTTAATACAAATTATCAAAATTGCACTAATTAGACTTATATATATATTTAAATTTTTTTAAACTAATAATTTAAAAAGTTATAAAGTTAACTTATAAATTCTATGTATACCACAAGAAAAAATATTAAATTATTTCAAGATAATTATAATAATTTTTTTAATTTATAAAATCTCGTGCATAGCACGGGTTATCACTAGTACTCCATTAAGTCATAATTAAGATTTTTTGGATTTTCAAGACCCATTAAATTTTTAATAATCGGAATTGCCCTTTAAACAATGATTATTCATCATTTATGATTATCTATAAATGAATATGATGATTTGACATTTATTTTGATTTTCAAAACTTTAAAACATCATCCTTCAAATTGAAAAAACTAAAAAAAAAATTGTGCAAAAAAAAAAAAAAAAACTAATTTTTTTTAAAAAAATTGAATTAAATTTTTTTTTTGTGCAAAATTTAAAATTTTGTATCTATGAACGAGCATGATGATGGAACATTGATGTGCAAAACTAAAAAAAAAAATTAAAAATAAAAAAATGATAATGTTCTTAGTTTGAGAACTGAAAAAAACTGTTAATATTCTAAGTTTGATTGAATAGTTGAATCAAACCAATAAGTAGAAAAGTAAAAACTTTAATCTTATCCTTTGTTTTTTTTTTCGCCAGTTAGTGAAACAATAATCTGGAACATTACTATATAAAATTGATAATGTTCTTAATTTAAAAATTTAAAAAAAACTGATAATATTCTTAATTTTACTAAATAAAATTTATTGGTTCAAAAAATATTAAAAAATACCAAAGCCACAATAATATTTATAAATATGAATAATCAACTCTTTCATAAAATGAACTGTTAACAAAACGAAACTAATAATTAGATCAAGTTGAGAGAAGGCCAACATTTGCGTGCGAGCGACTGAGGGAGAAGTGTGGACTCTGGAGAGGCTGGGCTCTTCCAAACTATAGTGAGTCGTCTATGGCTCTCTCTATTATCACTTGATTGATGAATTGCTTTGTTATCTCGTGTTTTTGCATCATTGTGAAGCGGTTTATCATGAGTTTAAGGTTAATTTACACTTTTCACCACTTATTTAGTTCATATAGTTAGATCCCTACACTTTCAATTTAGTGGTTTCATCCAAACAACTGTCAATTTTTTCTGTGTACAGACTAATGCCCGTAACAGAATGTTAAATTTAACATTTAATTTGAATGGAATGGTAGGGACAAATTAGTCAAACTAAAATAATAAAGATTAGAGTAAAATTTGAGTACCCATGGTTAATTTATAATTAGACCTTTTAGCTTAAGCCATCTCCATCCCTTCCTCAAATTTGAAGAAAAATCTATACTATCTGTACTAGTTCTTGATACTTGGCCTTACTGCAAAGCAAAGTTGGTTTGGGATGCTGTGGTCTAGTGGCTCCAAAGATGCTTGGCAGGGTGGAAAAGACAATACTTATCTAGAGGGGTGAGGTTGACCTTCATCAAGATTACTCTTACGAGTGTCTTTGTCCTCTATCCCTGCCTTGGTTGTGAAGAGGTTGGAAAAGTTACAACGTGATTTTCTGTTGTTGAGGAGAGGGGTAGGGGAAGAGTTTGAGCAACCTTAGGGTGGATTGGGATATGGTTTGCTTTTCAGTAAGGTTGTGTTTGATTCATGGATTTAGAAAGGGATTTAGAAAGGGAAAGGAAAAGGGAAATAGTGTGTGAAAATATAGATATATTTTATTCATATTTCACCGTGTCTTTCCCTTTCTCTTTCCAAATTTCTCTTCAAATCCTTCAACCAAACATAGCGTAAAGATAGGGGGTTTTGGGTATATCTACCGGTTAGCCATCTTTAATCAAGTTTTGTTGAGGAAATGGTTGTGGAGGTTTTCTTGTCAAAGAGGGGAAATATTAGAGAAGGGTGGTGGCCCAGGAAGCATGGATATAGATACAAGATACGGATACGGCAATATGACAAAATCTAAAAAATTAAGATATGGGTACAGTTAAGATACACTTGTAAAAATAATAATAATAATTAATTAATTAAAAAACTTATTAGTAGTCAATTATACATGAGCCCAAGAATGTTGAGAAACCATACTGTAATTATATAATGCAAAATACTAATTTTTAAGAATTAAGTATTAATTTAAGTTGGTAGCTAGTTTACTTCTTTTTATTTTTATTAAGTCTTACAAATATTTTATTTTAATATCAAGCTTAATATGTTTATATTCCAATAATAGAACAACTATATTTAATTTAATTTTACTTTTTAATTCTTACTTTCTATGTAGTTATAAGGGACATGCATGATACAATAATGAGAAGTCAATTTGACAAATTATATTAGTTTAATTCATTATATTCTTCTTATCAAAGAACTAAGCAAAGTATTGGAAAAATATTCTTAAATCTATCTACGCAATTATATTATATTATAATGCTATGCAAGAAATGGGACAATTTTAATTTTATAAAAGTAATACATGACTTAGAGTATCTCATATTTCAAAATTAATTAAAAAGTATTCGATACTTTTAGTAAGTATCCGATATATATTTGCGAGTATCCAAGGAATGTCAGTATCTGATACAGATACAATATGGATATATAGCCCTTTTAGAAGTATCGGTGTTTCATAGGTGATGGCATGCAAATATGGGTGTGCTTGGGTGTCAGAAGAGGTTACTTTGTCCTATGATTCTAATTTGTGGAAATGAATTAGAAATGAATGGGATGCCTTCTTTAGCGACGTTTGGTTTTTGGTGAGGAATGATCTTGGTGAGGAATGGGGATCATGTTAACTTTTGGAGCCATAGATGTGGGGATGGCAACTTGAAGGAGGCTTTTCCTATTATTGTTTCAGTGTGATTATTTGAAGGAGGATGGTTGAGTTTTTTGAAACATTGTTATTTGGAGAGAGTTGAGTCATTGGGAGATGAAGAAATTGTTGAATCTCCTTGAACGTCTATGTTCAAATCTTATTGGTAATGGTGATTCGTTCTGATGGTCCAGATCTTCCTCTGAGTAATTCAATGTGAAGTCCTTGTATGAATCCCCAACAAGTCATAGGTGTGACGACCCCCAAAATGTAAATCGGAATTTCAATTAATTAATTATGTGTTAAATTTTAATTGAGAAATGAGCCATGTGATTAATTTGTACGTATCTGTCTGATTCGAAATATCTGTTGAGATTCTTGTCTAGAATTTAAAATTGATGGCTTAAATGACATCAGAAACTGAAATTGATTACTTTATTGTGATCAGCGTAATTTTTAGAGTCTATTGTAAAATTTAATTAAAATTGATTCAGATCAAATTAATTAGATTAAATTCAATTAAATGAAGCATGAGTGAATCATGAATTTATACAAGATTAAATTAAATAGTGGAGATAGGCAATTAGAGCCTAATTCATATTAGTGTGATTAAATTTAGTTCAATTTAAATTAGATTATGATGTATATGATGAGAATTGAGTTAATTTAGTAGATTTTACTTATTAATCTAAACTTAGGATTAATTAAGACCTATAGGAATTATTAGTGACTATTGAACCCATTAGCTCAATTCAATAAAAGATGAGTCTTGAGGGAAAAAGCCAGGTGGGTTTTGTTGGGGAGTTATACAACATCAAAAAGAGTTCTAGAGAGAGAGAGGGAGAGAGAGAGAGAGAGAGAGAGCTCAAGAAAGGAAGAAAAGAAGAGCAAGAAGAAGAAAAGCTTTGATCTCCATAAATTCATCAACTCAAGGTAGAAATTCTCTTCTAATTTCATGAATTTGACTTGTTATACTTATGAACCCATGGAATTTAAGTTTAATTAAGAAGAATTCAAGCTTAATTGGTGGTTTTATGGAGTAATTTGAAGTAGAATATATCTATAAACAAGATAAGGAAGAAAGTGTAAGAATTAGTTCAAGAACATAACATGCATGGCATATTTCATGGAAATTTCCTTCATACATTAGAGTCCTTGCATGATTCACGAAATTGGAGAGAAAACTTCAATGTTTTTGAAGTTTGAATTCAAAGTATACACGTTTTGTAATTTTCCATTTTAATTGAAGTTTTGATCCTTCAATTGACAATTGACAATTGACAAATGGAGAGAGAGTCTGACTAGCCGTCTTAAGATGGGTTTCCTAGGAGAGAAGCTCACGAACAATAGTATCCACAGAGAGGAGAGAAGACCGATAAAGGATGCTACCACGGATAGCCTCATACTGGGGGAAAAGAGCCGTTAAGAACTGCACTAAAAGACCCTACTCCCGAAACTCAACATAAGTGTCTAGTACTTTGAGGCTAGGTGGTTCCATGAGAGCCAATTGATCCCAAAGACATATCATCTCAATATAGAAATCCTGAATAGTCCGATCCCGTTGACGAGCACTCTGAATAGCTGTTGCCAACTCATACCGCTTGATAAAGTTAGACTGCTGATAAACACCCAGTAAATAATTTCACACCTCATTGGTAATACTGTATTTAGAAAATATCATTCCAATACGGTCATCCATAGAATTATAAAACCAGTTCAGAACGTGGACATTATTATAATCTCAAGTATCACACGAAGTCAGATATCCTTCCGCCTTTGAGTCCAATGGCCGAGGAACAGAATCAGAAACATAACCCCATTTTTTTTGACCAAGAAGAAAGTTCTTCATAACATTAGCCCAATAGGCATAATTGTAACCAGTGAGTTTATACTTGATAGCTTGGGTTTTAGTGTTCGGCATTATAATGAAACAAGGGTTATAAAATTTAAGGGTTAAAATTGTAATATTCAGAAGGTGCTGGGGGTCAAACAATAATAAACCTAAAATAAGTTTTTAAGTTTACTAACCCCAAACCAGACTACTACGAGCAGAAAGAGAAAGAGAGAGAGAGATACCGTGATCACGAATGAGAGAAACGATGACGCGAGACGAGGCGAAGCATAGATGGCTGAGGGAGATGATAGTGCTAGGGCTCGCGAGCACACAGACTGATCGCGACGTTTCAATCATAATTCGAAAACCAGAGACGGGTGAGGAAGATGATGGCGCTAGGGTTTGCCAGCACAGAGACTGATCACGAATTCAATCGCGATACAAAAAATCAGAGACGACTGAGGAAGATGACGGCGATAGGGTTATGAACACGGCTCTGATACCATGTAAGTTTATGAAGAATATTGTGTATTCAATTATATATGTTTACAAAGAGCTCAACAGTTTATATAGCCCTAAATCTATGACTGGAAAATGGAATACAAAGATTCTTATTTACACCACCACGATCTTTCCTATTGCCTAATATACACAATTATGCCATATATATACAATCATGCCATATATACAATATATTCTCACAGTAGTCTCGTATAAGCTTAACATTCCTCGCACATCACCAATTAAGGATTCATGAATTTTGCCATTGTCATCCTTGAATTTGTTCAACACATCTACTGAACCCATCCCAACAGACACATGATACATTATAGTTTTGACAAAAATTCATACATGGTTGTGTTTGATTCTCATACTCCACTACCATATGATTTATGCTTTTCCGTATTTATCACGAAGTTAGTATAGTTTTTTAATAATATTTAACTAGAAAAAAAAAAAAAAAATAGGTTCACTTTTGAATTTCCATCAGATAAGTTTTCTACATCTATATATAAAGATTGCCAAAATGATAGGACTCCATTGAAGATAGAAAGAAGATAACTGTTTACAAAAAATAGCTTCACTTGGTTTTTTTATAATATAATGTTTGTTTCGGCTCGAAAAAATTTCACTATATCGGATCATAATTGACTAAAATATTTTATATTATGATTAATTATAAAACAATATTCTCTATTTCTCCTTATTTATTCTTGATTTCATCATATTAAAAAAAATAAAAAAATAAATAACAAGTATAATTAGCTTATTTTTATTTTTAATAATTTTTTTTCTAGCCTGTAAGTTAGATTCTCCTCCATGTTAACATGAACTGTAATGTAATCATGATCCAAACACACTACATAGATTAAATTACAAATTCTTATTCTATGAAAAGTGTTGTCGGCATTCAACAATTGATGATTAGACTCACATTTGAAACAAAATTTGACTATTATTAGATGAAATGCCTTACTTATTTTTAGTTTTATTTCAATACAAAAAAAAAAAAAATTATTACACGGAGATAGGATTAACAAGCACTGAGATGATGATATCTTTGGTTCGACCTTTCGAATTAGTGTAACCATCACCATGTCCATAAATGACTTCCATCATACGTGAGAGATTAAGAGCTGGTAATAGTAGAGGCAGAGGGAGGAGCCTATTAGGGTTTTGGAGTTCTTCATTGATGTCTTTCCAAGCAATGTCCACAATTTCTCTTATTTTCCCACATGCTTCTTCCTCAGACACACCGTGTTCCCTTATGTAGCATTGCACACCCGAAGGTGCATCCCCTCTCTCTTGCTTCAAAATTTAGAGAAAAAATCGTTAGATTTCCACGATCCAAACACACTTTTAGTGTCAACAATACTTGGGTCAAAAGAAATATTGTTCTACTGTATTTTGCTAGGGATCTTTTGTTCAAATCTCTTATGCCTTCTACCACATGACAATGTTAGAGAGATCAATTGTGTGATACAAAGATGACTTGAGACGGATGATATAAAAAAATGTTGACAGAAGATTTGGGTTCATATTTGAGTTAGACATTAAGAAACGTAACTGTATCACTTGTAACATAATAGTATCGAGAATATAAACCGACACATATTGAAAATTGGGTAACATGGTAGTAAATTTTTTAAAATCATTTGCATAAAATAGTTTTATAACTGCCGAACTAGTTATATAAGTTATGAATATAGGCTGATATTTAAGAATCATTATTTGACCTCAATATATTGTGGGGTACCTTATGAGTTTGGATGTCATCAACAAGCCTAGCAATTAGTGCACAAGACTCCACAATTTTGGGAACATTAAGCACCCAATCAAAGGCTTCCTTAGTTGCAATCTTTCCAATGCCAACAAGGGATTGAACAGCCAGCATAGGATAACCACTGCTCATCACAGAAATGCTCAAGTACTCCTCAAATGTAGGCACATGCCTGGTGTTAAACCAGTTTGCTTCCACAAAGTAGGCTCTAACTAGGCCTTTCATCTGAAGAAAACCACACAAATTTAAGTGTTAGACAGCTATTATGCAGAAAAACTAAGTTAACGAAAGCCTAGTTTGGATGAGAGAAAATTTTAATTACTTACTCCTTCTTTTGCATAGTATATGTGGTAGGATCTCCCCTCATGGGTCATTATATTGTCCTCCATTTCCTTCATGACCTCTGAGAGTGTCTCGAAGCAAACTTGCATGTATTTAGGTAAATCACTGATAGCTGCTTCTTCCCACCTATGAAATTAGTGATGTTATGTTTTTAATCAGAAGACGACGTATCAATGTCAATCGCAGTGTAACGGTATCAGAAGTATCCAGTGATATATATAAAAATCTAGTGTCATGGGTGTGAATTTTAAAGCCACCAGTTGCAAGCCGTTGAACCAGTTGTTATGATCGACTATGAACTAGCCATATTGGTTTTAAATTAGCTCGTGATTAAGCTGCTATGAACTGATACTTATGGAGAAATGGCCAGCACAAATGTAATTTTTATTGGGACTAGTATACAAGTGTACAAGTATCAGACGGATAAAAATTGCACACATACCTTTCTATTGCATCAGTAAATAACTGAAGTTCTTCAAGGTTGCCATACACATCATAAATGTCATCTATGACAGAAGCTAATGCTATTATTTTAGTCATAAAGCTTCTAACAACAGAGTACTTGGGCTCAAAATAAACCCCTAATATCCAGAAGTAGCACTCCACCAATCTATCCCTCGCGAAAGGTAGCTTTGTTGCAATCTCTCTCTTTCCACCACCTGAAAAATTAGATTAAAAAAAAAAAAATACATTGAAATTTCCATAAAGAAGATGTGAAGATTTAATGACGTGTCTTTAAAGTAGTCAACAATCTAATTTTAAAATTATACTTTATGTTTATTTTTTAAAGATAAATATAATTAAATTATATGACTATAATTGTCATATCAATTTGATTTGTTTCATAAATAATCCATACACAAAGACCAAATCATTAGAACAAGACTTGTGATGGCCACAGGCACTGATCTAATCTAAATAATAGATTGTAGACAAACCAAGCCGTATAAGATAACCATAGCTAATTAATAAATAAAGTCACCTTGTGATGTCACTTATTTCTCTCTGGTGCAACCTTTGTAAAAGATTGAAATCCAGCTTTGCTAGCTCCAACAAAGCAGAATTTCTTGCTAAATCAGCTTTGTAGACATTGATGTAGTGCCTGGCCTCTAATCTGGGCATTCCTTTGTGTAGAGGTACTTCTAAAGAGTGCTTAACTTGCTCAGAGAGAGGAGAGTTTAGATGGTCTAACATAGACCTCAAGTGCTTGCTTGTAAATTTCAATGCTTCTTCCAATATATCTTCCCCTTGAACCCTTAAATGTGATGCCTCATATAAGCATAGCAAAGCTCTTGCATTTTCTTTCAGCACTGACTTGAACTCACCTTTCTCATCTGTGAACTTTTTAAATGAATCTAGTTGGGAAAAAAAAAATAATAATAAGAAGCATGATAGCCTAGTGAGATACAAGAGCTTGTGGTGTCTGGAAACTTACCAGAAGAAACATGATAGCCTTGTTGCCTAAAAAGTCTGAAACAGAGAGCACACATATAGAGATCATCATCATCATCACCATCACCACCACCACCACCACCACCACCACCGCCACCACCATAGTTGATTTGAGTGCTGTAAATTGATTGGAGTGCCTGCTCAATCTCATACTCAAAATCATATGACAAACCAAGGCGTTGGAGTGAACCGATAAGGATCAATGTTTCTTTCAAAGGTTCAGTTCTTGCATCACTTAGCATCCCTCTCACCTCATCTTTAAGTTCCTTCACTCTCCCTTCTTCCTTCTGATTTGGTTTCTGCATAATTTTGAAAGTAAGTAATCAGTTACAAACAAAAATAAATAAATAATATATATATAATATATCCATGTCCTTGCTATATATAAGCATGAATACCGGTGGATGAAATTTTTGGCCTTGCCAAAATTACCACATTGCCCCTTCGATTGCTATCATCATTATTTCATTACAATCATCACATGTCATCTCATACACATTGTCCCATATTTCAATTTCCGATTGGTAGCTCGAAAACAACACGGCTCGAATGGCCTGAGTCCAAAACGACGTCGTTTTGAAAATATATATATATATATATATATTTTCTTTTCTCTTTGAAGATGAAGAATACAGAGAGAGAAAAGGAAGCTCGGTGTTCATCTTCATCAACAACAAAACACAGAGAGAAGAGGAAGCTCAGTGTTCATCTTCATCAACAACAACATCTTCATCAACATCATCAACATCAACACATCATCATCATCAACAACATCTTCATCAACATCATCATCATCATCAAGAACAACATCACAACATCTTCATCAACATCATCATCACAACATCATCAACATCCATCGATTTTTTGAAATCCATATCCATTGATTTCAATGAAATCGATCGATTTCAAACCCTGAAAAAAGAAGAAGAAGAAGAAGAAGAAGAAGAAACTCAATTGATCGATTTCTCTCTTTTTCTTCTCTCTTCGTCTCTTTCTCTTTCTCTTCCTCTGTCTTTCTCTTCGTCCCTCTGTCCTTCAGTTTCAGAGATCTAATAGGGAAAAAAAAAAAAAAAACACTGCCCAAAACGACGTTGTTTTGGGCAGTCGGGCCATTCGAGCCGAAAGATTTTCGAGCTATGAATTATTTTTCTTTATCAAAACTACTCAACATCCTTTTTATTATATCACATTTATTTATTTTTGGTAAATTAAATTCACATTTCTTGATATTTAAAAAATAGGGGATTTTTTTTAAGGTCCCTGGTATTAAGATTTTATAGTATAAAGGACACTCAATATTTTTATAATGTCTAGGTCTCTCAACATCGATCCAGAGAATTTCTCTGGACACATCACAGAGAAAATTCCAAATTTCTCTAGATAGTGATCTGTTTCTTGATATTAGTCCTCCGAGGGTAGTGATATAATCTAGAGATCCAGTACTTATTAATTCAGTACCTATTAATTCAATCTCCATTTTGTAATTCATGGACTAAAATATGGACTAAAACATGGATTTCAAATTTTAATCCAGAGAAAATTGAATGAACACCCAGAGAAAATTTCAATCCAGAGAAATTTGAACACCTAGAGAAAATTTCAATCTAGAGAAATTTGAACATTTCAATCTAGAGATCAGTACCTATTAATTTCAATCTACACTCCGTAATTCATGAGGGTAGTGATATAATCCAGAGATCCAATACCTATGAATTCAATACCTATTAATTTAATCTACACTCTGTAATTCATGGACTAAAATATGGATTCCAAATTTCAATCCAGAGAAAATTTCAATTAAGAGAAATTTGAATACCTAGAGAAAATTTCAATTCAGAAAAAATTAAACATTTCAATATAGAGATCAATACCTATTAATTTCAATCTATACTCTGTAATTCATGAGGGTAGTGATATAATCCAGAGATCTAGTACCTATTAATTCAGTACCTATTAATTCAATCTACACTCTGTAATTCATGGACTTAAATATGGACTAAAATGTGGATTCCAAATTTCAATATAGAGAAAATTGAATGAACACCCAGAAAAAATTTCAAATCCAGAGAAATTTGAACACCCAGAGAAAATTGAACATTTCAATCTAGAGATCAGTACCTATTAATTTCAATCTACCCTCTGTAATTCATGGACTAAAATATGGATTCTAATGACACAACATTGAGATCCACAGCTTGATGACTGCCTAGGTTGCAACTTCTCACAAATCACAAAGAAAGATTCTATGTATCCGAGATAGAGACTTGTTTCCACGTCGTAGGGATGGATCACGTTCTTGTGAGGCGACACGTCTTCCACGATCTTCCTCATCACCACAATTTCATTCGTCAGCAACGCATTCAAGACAGAGACTTGTTTCCATGTCAGATAACCCAAACCCATCGCCACAGATATCATACTACTTTTCTGGCTTCCGGCGCCGGTGATGCGACTTGATGGCGACATGGGTTTGGGTTTTATCTCCAGCGCCGGCTGTGGTGGTTGGTTTTTTTCTAGTGCCTCTTTGGACTATTGAGAATCCACCTCTACCCAAGATGTTGGACACTTCGTATTTGTCGAAGAGTTTTCTGGTTTCGTCATGTCCCATGAGAGAGAGAGAGAGAGAGAGAGAGAGAGAGAGATACCCATAAAGGAAGGAGATGATGAGTGAAGATTACAGGAGAATTGGATTATGTGGGATTGGAGAATTTGCTTGGGGGTAAAGAAATGGAGGAAGAAGACAGCAGGCAGGTTCAATGATGAGAGAGAGAGAGAGAGAGAGATGAAATAGAGAAGGTAGAGAGAGAAATGAGGTTTGATAGAATGAAGATCAGAAAGAGAGGGAGTTAAATTTCTCTGATATGATATATGGGTGTGGGTTTAGGGACCTTAGACATCAAAAATAATATTATGAATTTTTTCCATTACTAAAAATGGGAGATGGACCTTAAACTAATTTTTCCTAAAAAGTATACAATTACCTCCACATTTTTTTTAATATAATTATATTGATTTTCTTCAAGGTTTTAACTTACGCATCACTTAGACCATTTTTTTATTGTTCATCATCAATATAGTTTGTTAGTCGTATAAATAAAATTATGTTATCATATATTTTTTTATTAAAATATATATTTATATTTGTTTATTTCAATGTCTATCCATCATTGTCATTAATATTTAGGTTGTTTTAACCATATTAACAAAATATTAGTATAACTATGTCAAAAAGTGTAAAGCTAATTATATTTGGGGAAATGACATCACAATAGTGTCAAAAGAAAAATATTATAAAATCATGAAAAATTATATAAAAGTGTATAAATTTTTTTTATGATTTAGTACTTTTCCTCTTAGACCATTGTGGTGTTATTTTTCCATTATATATATATATGTGTGCGTGTATATATTTTTCAAATCTCAAAAGATATGAGTATAATTTACCATTTTTTTTAATGCAATAACTATTTTTTCTATTTCTCTAGGTTTGAATAATACTTAGACTGTATTTGAATCATAAATCTAAGAAGATGTTTGAAATTTTAATGCAATAATTATTGATTTTTTTCTAACTTGAAATAATACTTAGGCGGTGTTTTAAATTATAAATTTGAGAAGATGTTTGAAAATGGTCTAAACACAACTTTATAGTCATATGTATTAATTTAATTATTTTACCTTGTTTTACTATTACCAATGTTTGTTTTGAGAAACATTATGGTACACACCACTATATTCATATATTTTTAATATTTCTCAAAACAAACATTATGGTACACACCACGTTATTATTAAAAAAAAGCTACAAATTTTTTGTGGTATTAATTTTTTTTGTGAAGTTATACTTTTTTCTTTGCAGTAATTATTTATATTTTTTCTCTCCTTGATTTAGATAACACTTATATTTTTCATGACTTCTTTATCTTATTATCGTTTACCAGGATTTATTCAGTAAAGAAAAATTGATTTAACATTTTTAGTCCTAAAGTTAAAATTTAATAATCCCATCTAAAAAAAAGTTAAAATTTAATAACAAAAATTAGTTAATTGGGGTTTTGACTCTCCTACAAATGAATATTTACAAAGAAATAAGTTTAGAATAGTTGCTTTAAAATGTTTTAAATTTATAGTCAATGATTTCTAATGTAAAAAATAATATGTACACAAAAAAAAAATATATTTAAAAACATGAGTTTAATTTATTTTTCTAAAATGTATAGTTAGATATTTGACCCAATGAGATTAAAACACTTGTAAGATTAAATATTTTAAAATTTAAAAATGTTTTTATATTTATAAGCAAATTCTGATCCAATAGAAATATGCACCACGTTTGCTATTTATAAAAACAAAAAATTTACAAATTTTATTTGAAATTACAAATCAACAATGCTACATACCACTAATTTGGTATCTTTAACCCACCACTAATGAGGTGGAAAGGGGCAAACAAAAAAAAAAAAAAAAAACAAGGCACAACAAATGATGTGGCAGTGGGTGAGACCCACTGCCACATCATTAGTGATAGCACTAATTAGTGCTTTCAAGCATTATTGATAAAACAAAGCATCCCATCACATCACTCTATATATTATTTTACACATATTTTTGTAAAAAGTCAAATAGTCAACTAAAATAGTCCATTCCAAATGGGGTATAAAGCCTTGTTTGGGAACATGTTATTTTTAGAAACTTGTTGGCTTTTTAGCTAAAATATAAGATAAACCAAACTAATATGCTTGTGATGATATTTTACAAAGAAAAAAAAAATGCAAATAGTAGAGAGAAAATAAAATCTTTGATTTTTTTTTTTATATATATAATTTGTAGGCTTTTTGATTTTTTTTGGGTAACTTTTTGACTTTTAAACTAAAATTCAAACTTCTTAAACAAAGCCTCAATGTTTTTTTTTGGGTGAACAGGCCTCAATGTAAGTATGTATAAAATGTCTAAAACGTTTTTTTTTTCATTGAGTTTAATGATTAATAAAATGTCTAAAACGCTTTTTTTTCATTGAGTTTAATGATTAAAAAACAACTTTTCTGTTGATTTTAGTTAATGAAAATAGATAAATAGTTTAGATTGAAAACAAATTAAAAGTTTAAGATTTAAATTGATAAAATTGACATTCATGGTTTAAATTGTTATAAGAGTTAAACTCTAGGGTTTTTTTTTTTTTTTTTTCCAAAAATATTTTTTTGTAAAAGTGTCTTTTATATGATATATACATATAAATTGTTTGTAAATTTTAGGAATTATAAGATTATGAAAATCTTATTGGAAGTAGATAGAGTAGATTTAATGTTTTTGACCCTTTTAGATTTCAAAAAATCAATTTTTTATCTTTAATAATAGATCCCAAGCACAAAAAAAAAAAAAAAAGAGTTTATAATGGTAGGATAAAGGATTTTTTTTAGTGTAGCTTTTATCAGGTAAAAAATATAGAGTTAAAAGTGTTCCTCCGTTTTTTAAAGTTATTTCTATATTAGAAACTTTAAACACAAGTTATATCAAATATTCTTGTATAAATTTTATTTCACCAAAAAAATAAAAGAAGAAGAAGAAGAAGAAAAAGAAGAAGAAGAAGAAGAAGAATCAGCTATAAGATGATTCGATAAATTACACCAAATATAACCAATATCATAGCAATTTTAAATTTTTATTATGATGTATGAATAAAATAGTAAAAGATCTAAACATTAGGTCGACATTTAGAGCATGCACCACTAAAAAAGTTTATATCATAAAAAAGTTACAATTTTTTATGGTAAAAAATATAAATATTTATGATTTGTTATGCTACTTTGTGATAAAATTATAAATAATGATTTTATGGTGTGCACTTTAAAGTTGCAAATAGCAAAATTATAACACTTTTTGGTTTTTATTATAACATTTTGTATTGAGAAAAATCATGACATTTTATGATAAGAAAAATTATGATATTTTATGGTTAATATTACCAAAATTTTATGAAAGAGTGAAGGAAATACATATGTACCATTTTAAAAGTGCATGTAATGGTGTTTTTTAAGAATGTTAAAAAAAGTGAAGTTTAACTTGAGATTTTAGATAGAGTTGAAAATGAATGGATTTTTTTTAATAACTTATAATACCTTGAATTTTAAAAATAAACATGCAAATAATTTTTTTTTTTAAATTGAAATTTTTATTTTATATTTTATTGAGGTGTAGCCAAAATAGTTTTTACTTGTAAATTTTGAATGTTTAAAAGGCCTTACAAATAGGATTTTTTTTAAACACAAAAATTGAACATATTCCAACAGATATTTTATATTTTCTATTTTCTAAATATATAAAATAAGAAAATATATATATTTCGCCTCCTTTAGAAGAACATACATATTATTTTAGAATGATCCATTTAACTCTTATATCTATTTTTTAACTTCTTAATGCATGAAACTATGTTTTTTTTTTTTTTCAAAAATAAATAAATAAATATATAAATAAATAAAACAAATGATCAAAAAACATGTATGATTCCTTCACTAACTTATTTTAAATTAGACACTTTATAATGGGCTTATATATTCGCGAATTTTGCGCATTGCACAATCACTAGTATATATAGAATGATCTGTTGAGTCATGGATCTATCAATTTAAAAAAAAAAAAAAAACCATCAATTAATATTATAATATAAATAATAAAATTGTTTATGTTTTTAATAGTTTAAAATTTTAGATGAGTTAATGGTTAATAATTAAATATAATATTAGACAATAACAATTCAAATTTTTAGACGAGTTAGTGGTTAATAATTTAATACATGCATTTATTAATAAAAAGCCAATATCATGTCATTCTATATAAAATTTTAGAGAAATATAGTATTTTCCTTTGGGAATCAATAAAAACCAATAGTGAATATTTTACTAATATTTCACCTTGTGTCTTAGAATAGAAATAAATAAAAAGGAGATTTTTTTTTAAGATTCATGATATTAAGCTTTTATAAGATAAATAATATATAATATTTTTATACTAGTTGAGATTTCTCAACATATTTACAAAGAAAATTCGAGACAAAGAAATTTCGTCTAGACACTAAGAAAATATTTTTTGAAATATATTTTTAGTATTTTCTAGTGTTTGATACAATGGAAAATGAAAGTCAACAGAAAATATTTTTCGTGATTAATAAAAAATAAGCTTATTTGGACATAAAATATTTTTCATTTTTAAAAGGAAAAAAATAATTTTCGAATTAAAATTTTACTAATATCATCACACCACCAGCATTATTCTCACATTCACCACCACACCCACCATTACTATCACCATCACCATCATCATGGCCACCGCCACCATCACCGTCGCCATCACCGCCACCATTGCCCACCATTCCAGCACTTTCACCTCCACCTTTGTTCTATCACTACCTCCTCCAAACATAGAAAAATATTTTCTCTAAAAAATATTTTTTGAAAAAAAATTTCTATTAAAAAATATTTTTACTTAAAAAAATGAAACATCAGTGAAGAATGCTCCTCAGTCTGACAATAATTTATTTATTTATTATTATTTTTGATCGTTATATATTATACCACGTTTTATATTAGGGTGACTTATTTATACGTTTTAATAGGTAAATTTATTATCCAATAGGTTCTATAATAATTAATAGTATTTTTTATTAAATAATATTAAAAGTAACTAATTGTTAATTTTTAGTGACAATTTTAAAATGGTCAAAAAAATCACTAATTATTAATTTTAGCGACAATTTTTAAAAAATCATTACAAAAAAATCACTAATTTTCAACTTTCAGTGACCGTTTGAAAAATTCATCGTAGAAAAACTTTATTAATTATAAGTTTTAGCGACAATTTATAAAAATCGTGAAAAACAATCACTAATTGTTAATTTTTAACGACAAATTTATTATGACTTATTTTGAATAAGACTTAATGGGAATTAAGTCCAAATTGAAAATAAGTCCTAAAATTTTTTGTAACGATTTTTTACGTGTCACTAAAAATTAACAATTATTGACTCTTTTTTTTGTCACGGTTTTTATAAATTGTCAATAAAACTTACAATTAGTGATATTTTTCGGTGACAAATTTTTCAAATTATCACCGAAAGTTGAAAATTAGTGACTTTTTTGTAACGATTTTTTTAAACTGTCGCTAAAACTTATAATTAGTGACATTTTTTGTAACAATTTTTAAACTATCACTGAAAATTAATAATTAGTGACTTTTTTTTTTATAGTGTTTGATGAAAAATATCATTAATTATCATAGGACCTATTAGAATATAAATCCATCTTTTAAGACCTACATATAAGTCTCTCATTATTTAAAACCATGCACAAAACTAAAGACATACATTAAATATGTGCAATGACAAGCAAATCCAATTTTATCATGACATGAGAGGCGTATGTGAGGAAATGATCTCCCCAAAAGATAGAATGAAAATTGGCTGAGCGTGGAGCGACCACCAGTACCATATATTTTTTGTTGAATTAGGAATAGGTAAAGCATGAATAGATGCTTCCATGCTTTTGCTTTTGGTTGTGTGAGGAGAAAATGGAAGTGAACAAGAACACTCTTAACGTGGCCTCTTGTTTTTTTACTTTCATCAAAATTCCATGATAATAAACATGGCTGTTCAACAAAATTCAATGTAGTTTCTTTTGTGTCTATGTTGTCAAATTTTAAATATCAGTTGATATGTAATAAGATTTTAGACTTTTGATATCAATATTTATAGATATATTGGTCGATACTATTTGGTATCGATTGATACATAACTGTATCCTTACCAATACCAGTTCTAATACTATTATTTAAAACCATGCACAAAATTAAAGACATATATTAAATATGTGCAATGCTAACAAATCCAATTTTACCACGATATGAGAGGTGTATGCAAGGAAATGATCTCTCCAATGCTAGGATGATGACCTCCGGTACCATATTTTTGGTTGAATTAGGAATAGGTAAAGCATGAATAGATAATTCCATGTCTTTGTTTTTGGTTGTGTGACGAGAAAATGGAAGTGAACAAGAACACTCTGGTGGCCTCTTTTTTTTTTTCCTTTCACTTATTGCCTGTGGCTGATATGGACCGAAGAGCTCTAGTGCTTTGCTATTTATATTGCAATCCCATGTATTTGGAGGCGTAACATTACGGAAGAATCCGAGCTCGTGGACGTGAAATTTATGTTTCAATTTCCTGCTAAACCAAAAAACAATTGTGGACCTCAAGAGTCATAGTACAGTTCTTGTATATTTAAGGTTGTAAATGTGTGGTCCCCGTGTGTGAAAGGGGTGGATGGCGATCAGCTTTTAATGTTGTATTTGGTTGGAAATTTAAGAAAAGATTTAAAAAGAAAAAGAAAAAAGTATGTGAATTATCAATAAAATATATCTACATTCTACGTAATTTCACACATACATTTTCTCTTTCGTTTTTCAAATCATTTCCCAAATCCGGCTCCACGCAAAAATTGTTGGCCTTCTAAGGATGTGTTTGGTCTTGGATTTGGAAAAGAAAAATAAATAAAAAAATAAATAAGTGAAATATAAATAAAATATACGTATATTTTATCTAATTTTACATGCCTTTATTTTATTTTTTTTTCAAATCTCTCCCAAAATTCATAACCCAAACACAAAATAGAAAAATAAGAGAATGAACAAATATCAAGTATAATACTATGTTGTGTCACCGACAAAAACAATAAATAATTCAAGTAAAAAAAGAAAAAAGATCTCCATCACTTCTGTTATACCTACCAGAAGAGAGAGAAATTGTCTTTGGTTCAAAGATTTGAAAAAAAATTGTAATGGAGAATAAAAAGAAAAAATGAAGACATGAATGAAATATCAATTAAATTTTTGTCACTTTTCTTTAATTTTTCTTTTCTTCTAAAAAATTCTTATTCAAATCTTGATCCAACACGATTTATATTTGTGGTTCCAAACCCAGTTTCTTTTACACCTGCAAACCACATCATTATTTATACATACACAACATAATCATATAAAAAGGTTTATAATATTTATTTGTGTATATATATACATACTATGTGGTTATACTTCCTCACCAATTATCATTCATTATACCTCTTTATGTTTCTCAATCCCCCAACACAAATAATCAATACTCCATCTTTTTACCAATCATACTATCATGGAGCATCACGTAGCCGTACTTCCGGACAATCGAATAATCACCCAAGAAAGAAAGGATGGATTGAACTGTTTGAAAATAAAGTTTGTATATCATTTTCCATGTAATTAACATGATTGGTTGACAATTAGAAATAATCTGATAAAAGTCTTTGATATTCTAAGGCAATACCACATTATTGGGTTTACAAAAGTGGTCTAATTTTTTTTTTTTGGTCTAAATAGCATCACCCGGAAGCCTATTTTTTAGACTAGGCCCACTGATATGTAAGTAAGATAATTGATTGATAATTAGAGAAGATATGAGAGATAGAGTTGGCTTTGATATTCTATGAGAAATTACTATTCAGAGTCAATTTTGAAAAAGTATTACACAAAGGTGAAAAACTTTATATTTTAAATTATTAATATTTATAATATTTACCACTTTTTTGTAAATATTTTTTCTAACTACCATTGATATGTAATTCCTCTGATATTCTATGTCAGTGACACATCAATCGGTTTAAAAGTAAGTCAAATTTTTTGGTCTAAGTTGCATCAACCTTCATTTTATAAAATCCTTAAAATCTCTTATAAATAAACTTTTTTACATTATTAAATCAAAAAATTAAAAAACTCAAACTATGTGATCGGTTTTAACATTGTATTTGAATCATAAATTTAGGTGAATATTTGCAAGGGCAAAAAAGAAAAGAGGTATATGTTAATAAAATATAAATTAATTTTTTTCTTCAATTCACTTTTCAATTCTAAATTTCTTTTGAAAAAATTGAAGATTTCGGTACGACGCCAAATTTTTTATTTACCGAACAACTTAGGAAAAGAAAAATGATATACAAATTTATATTTTAGACTCAATTTCTAAATCCAATGATGTGTAAGAAAGATGATTGATTAATAATTAGAGAAGAAATGCAAAATAAAATTATTTTAAATATTCTAATTAATTGATATTTAAATTTAAAAATTAAGTATAACTTTTAAATTTAAATAACTATACTTTTAAAAAGAAAACCCTAGCCGTACGAATAAAGTCGAAACCAAACATTAGTCGGTCACTGCAGCAGTCCTCAATCAGAGCAAATTGACCAAAACAGAGCAAATTACCCAGTCCAAGAAAACAGTCCAACCACTGCAAACACTCCAATACTACAAAAAAAAAAAAAAAAAAAAACTGTAGCAGCAAGAAACCCGTGACTGTGGTTGCTCAATTTGCTTTGTTTTGATGTGGACTGGTTTTCTTTTGCTCTCTTTTGGACTGGTTTTCTTTTCTTTTGTGTTAGTTTGTCACCAACTAGGAGGTGGGAGCTTTGATCTAAGCTCCTAACTTCTCTTTATTGATGTAATTTTCATATTTCGTATGTTTTCATCAATAAAATCTTTTTTTTACCGTTCAAAAAAAAAAAAAAAAATGGGACCGACCGAACATTGACTCTCAGTGTAGATTTTTTTTGGGAAAAGCGGGGGAGCTCGAGGGGGGTGCCCCCGAATCCCCCGAAATTGCCTTTTTTGGCAAAAAAAAAAAAATGCAAGGCAAAGTAAAAAAAAAAAAAAAACAGTTTACTTAAAATGGAAATTAGGGGGATTAGGGGGGATATTTTTAGGGGGATGTAGCATTGTTGATTTTTTTTTTGCTAAAAAAGAAATTAAAAAAATAAATAAAAGTGTAGACGTTTTGTTGCAAATGGATCATTTTTCTTATGTTTTGAGTCAGACAGCAAGGATGGAGACCTACGATTTAAAAAAAAAAAAAAAAAAACCGAAAAACCTATACTATATTATAATATTATTAATTTTGATTTTCTCTAAATTATATAAATTTGTTTCTTTTAAGTTTTTTAAAAACTTTAAATGGTTCGTTCATTTGAATTTTTAAGGTAGTGTTTGGTAACGTTTACGTTTTTTATATATGTTTACAAAAATTTTATAAACTGATTTTTGTTTATTTTTAGAAAAATATAAATTACAAACGCGTTTAGTTTGAACAAAATATTTGAAAAATTTTAAAAATATAAACTAAAAAATATGTTTGCTTAGACTTAAAATATTTATATTTATTTTTTATTATTTATGACAATGAGATTATACACATTATAGTTGAAAAAAAAATTAATTTAAAAAAAATTAATTGAAAAAAAAATTTGTTAGTCAAATTTTTAAATTTCTGTTTAAAATATTTTTTTCTCAAATTTATAAACTGAGACAACCATTTATAAATTAAAAATTTTATTAAACAAATTTTTATGACAGTTTTAAAAATTTTTGTAAATATAAACTAAAAACGAAATGATTATCAAATAAGTCCAAAATTTTAAATGGTTGGCTTTTTATAATACGAAACTTGAAGGTCTAAATGTAAAAATTAATGTTATAGTTTTTTTTTTTTTAATAAATTTTCTTATTAATATATCTGTTTGTCCCTTCTATATTGAAATCTTACGTCTGTATATGCCACAAAGTAAAGTATCAAAGTCAAACGTTTTATTGTTGCATATGTAAGGCTAATAAAAAAATAAAAATGAATGGAAAATGCCTTCCCCATGAAAAGCCTGAGACCACATGCTATATTTTCATATTAAAAAATAGGGTAAATTACACAAATCATCTTTATAGTTTGGAACTTGTATCACTTTGGTTCTTGACTTTTCAATTGTGACACATTTGACTCTGAATTTTGAATTTTGTTCCAAATAAGGACAATTGAAGATATCATTAGATTTTTCAAGGGTAAAATTGTCAATTTGATAAAATATAAGCAAATTTGACAAAAATAAATGTCAAACAAATATTTTAAAATTTTTAAAATTATTTTTACATACTAAAAATAAAATTATATAAAATTGATAAATCTTTTAGACATTTATTTATTTATTTTTACCAAATTAATTTTATTATGTGTTTGGATGATGATCATGTAAAATTAATTTTAAAAAATTAGACATGTAATTTTTATTAATTTTACATAATTTCATCATTGGTGGATAAAAATAATTTTAAAAAAATTAAAAATATTACCCTTGAAAAATCTAATGATATTTTCAATTGTCCTTATTTGGAACAAGATTCAAAATTCAGGGTCAAATGTGTCATAATTAAAAAGTCAGGGACCAAAGTGACACAAGTTCCAAACTATAGGGACTATTAGTGTAATTAACCCTAAAAAATATAAAGAGAAAGACCATGTTTTATGTTGGGACCATCAAACCATGGTGTACGAATAGAATGCGACTTCTTTTCTTAAAATAAATAAATAGCATGCCACTTGCAAAAATTATTCAATACTCTCGAAATACCACATGGTCATATTCTAAGTCAATCACCAATTACTGGGTGTGTTTGGTAACCATTCCGTTTTCAATTTTTAGTTTATATTTACAAAAATTTAAAAAACTGTCATAAAAACTTATTTGATAATTTTTTTTATTTATAAATGGTTGTCTCAGTTTATAATTTGAGAAAAAAAACGTAAACTCAAAAAATGAGCTTACGTTTTCAGTTTTCAAATTTTTTTTTCAAATAATTTTTTTCCATTATTTTTTTCAATTAATTATTTTTTCAAATAATTATTTTTTCAATTATTTTTTTTCAATTATTTTTTTTTCAATTAATTATTTTTCCAAATAAATTAATTTTTTAATTAATTTTTTTTTTCAATTAATTTTTTTCCCAATTATTTTTTTAATTAATTTTTTTTCATTTTTTTTCAAATAATTTTTTTTGAATTAATTTTTTTCCCAATTAAATTTTTTTCAATTATTCTTTTTAATTAATTATTTTTCAATTATAATGTGTGTGATCCCATTTTCATAAATAATAAAAATAAATATAAATATTTTACGCCTGGACAAACATATTTTTTAGTTTATGTTTTTAAATTTTTTTAAATATTTTATTCAAACCAAACGCGTTTATAATTTATGTTTTTCTAAAAATAAACAAAAATCAGTTTATAAAATTTTTGTAAACATAAACAAAAAACGCAAACGTTACCAAACCTTACTAGCCTCTTGTGATTCCCCCATCCCCAACATAAATTGTGAACCCTTACGCCTCTCCACCAATCAAAACCTTTTAAAGTATCACGTATCCATACTCCGAAAGTACTGAATAATCATCTTGCGACTTGGGAAGATAAAATAAGAAAAATGAGTAGACCATTCGGCCACACATGGATTATATCCTACTGGGAAATTTGTGATACATAGTTGCTACCTGATTAAAATAAATTAAAGATATTTTAAGAAATCAGAAGTCTAAACCCAAAATTTATGGTTCAGATGCAAAATGCTCCTTATGTAGCTAGGCTCAGGGGATTCTATTTACACCTAAAAAATCATTGAGTACTCTCAATTTTTAAGTACACTTTGTTTAATTATTTAAAATTTTATTTCACTCTCACTATACCCTATTATTTTTCCCAAATTACCCTCAAGGTAAACCCAAATAATAAAAAATAAAAAAATTAAAAAAACTAAATTATTTCAAAAACTTTTCAATATAGAAAATAATTCTCAAATATAGGGAAGGAAAAAAAAAAAACTTGTAAACACATAAGTATTATAAATACAGAAAAAATAAAACTTTTAATAAGCATTATAAAACTTTTCAATACCGAAAAAAAGGGAAAATTTTTACATTATAAATTATTTATAAGAATATTCGTGCAAAAGTAAAAACCAAACTTTTTTTTTTTTTTTTATCAGCAAAGAAAAAGATTTCATTGATGTAAATTAGTACAAAATACAGAACTCACATCAATAAAAGAGGAAGTGCAAAAGTATCACGATACGCATAGTAATCCCAACTAGGTTGGCACCAAAATGCGCACCCTATCATTTGCTAGCACCCCAAGTTAGTAAGAAACCAACCAAAGAAATAGAGAAACAAAACCAACAAACAAACTAACAAACAAACAGAGAGCAAACAGGTGGTGCCTAACAAAACATCTAAACAGAGCAACTGTTGCAGGTCACCAGACTTGATCAATATCATTGAACCTCTATTTCTGATACAATACTTCACTTGTTGTAGATTAAATACCAAGTCATTTATGGAAAGCTCCACCTAAATTGGCGATGCTTTGAGCCACATAGCTACTCTAACTTTCACTATTTCACATAGATCTTCCAAATTTGGTTAAGAACCATTAAATACACAATCATTTCTATGCTTCCATGTAGACCAGAGAATAGCCAAAGGTAGAACCATTCAATTTTTCCTCTCCAGCTACATTCTGCAACCAGACCACCATTGCAACAGTTCATTCATTGAACCTGGTAAAACCCATTGCAAGCCCCACCATCTTACAATTTTGGACCAAAGCAACCAAACAAAAGGACAGACGAGTAATATATGTTCCATCGTTTCAACCTTATTATGACAGAAGACACAAGCAAGATTTGCACTTCCATCTAAGATTCCAATTCTATGGAGAAAACTAGAAGTTTTAACCTTACCAAGCCAAGCCAACCACCTAAAGAATTGCACTTTGGGAGGAGCAGAATTATTCCAAATTGAGTCCGCCACCGGTACTGCAGGCCCCAGAAGTGATTCACTTCATTTATATATTGATGAAACAGTAGTAAAAAACTCAGATGGATCTGCACACCACTTTAGCTTATCTATTCTGGTGATACATAGTGTTGGTGCATTGCTAAGTAGATTAAATAATCTGTAAGCTTCTTCCTCCTCCCAGACCAGCAATGATCTTCTAAAGCCCAGGTTCCAGCCACCATCATCTGCCCTTCTTTCAAAGGACACACTAACCACACCATTTTTATCATTTGATAAGGAAAAGAGCCTTGGGAATTCATCTATTAAGCATACATTACCAACCCACTTGTCCCTATAGAATTGAACTCTCATCTCATCCTCCAGAACAATATGAGAATTATTGATATAAAAATTATGCAACTATGGATTGGACAAAACAACATTGATTATATCAGACTAAAGCTTTGATCCTTTGCCTATTAATTTTTGGTATCCATCTTCCATCCGTTGTCTCATACTTTGCACAAATCATATCCTTCCAAAGAGTCTGATTCTTAGCTCCAAACCTCCACCACCATTTTAACAAGAGTCATTGATTCAAAGTTCTAATCCTCCTCAAACCTAAACCACCTAATTTCTTATTCTTAGTAACCACTTCCCACCGAACAATATGTACTTTTCTTCTAAGATCTAATCCAATCCAAAAGAAAGCTGATTTCATTCTCTTAATCTCTTTAGCCACCCTAGTAGGGATTCTAAGCAGTGATAGATAATAAAGAGGTAGATTGGACATTACAGATTTGATTAAAGTTAATCTCCCAGCAAAAGAGAGTAGCCTTCTCTTCCATGTGGACAATTTCTGTTTGAACTTGTCAAGAACAGGTTTCCAAGTATTCCTTCTGCTTGGGTTAGCCCCCAAAGGAAGCCCCAAATATTTTAAGGGCAACTTTTGATAAAGGCAATTTAAACTAGAAGCAAACTCCTGCAACAATCCCTCTTCCACCCCAATGCCACAGATGACGCTCTTATGATAATTTATTTTCAGACCTGATGAAATCTCAAAACACCTTAGAATTCTTTTAATATTACTCACCTCCATCCTATCCGCGTCACAGAACAAAATCGTGTCATTCACAAATTGCAAATGCGTGACTCTTAATCCATTAGAACCCACTTCTGCCCCTTTTAATTAGGCCCAACTCCTTAGCTCTGTTCAGCAAAATATTGAGTTCCTCTACTATAATGTTGAATAAGAATGGTGACAACGGATCTCCTGGTGACAACGGATCTCCTTGTCTAAGGCCCTTTTGTGGACAAAACTCAGATGTTGGTAACCCATTCACCAAAATAGATATCTTAGCAGAGGATACACATGTTTTCATCCAGCTTACCCATCTAGTTCCAAAGCCAAACTTTGATAGCATATCAAATAAAAACCCCCAATTAATAGAGTCATAGGCCTTTTCAAAGTCCAATTTAAGCACCAAGCCTTTTCTGTTAGATCTTTTCCACCCATCAACTATTTCATTAGCTATCAGAATGCTATCTAATATATTCCTCCCCCCCCCTCTAAAGAAAAAAAAAAAAAAAGTTGACTAAACCTCACCAATAATCTTGGGCATTACATTTTTCATTCTATTAGCTAGCACATTTGCTAAAATTTTATATAAGGAGCCAATTAGACTAATGGGCCCATATTCATTTAAGAAAGAAGGGTTTATAGTTTTTGGAATTAGAGCTATAAAAGAGCTATTTATCTCACCAACAAGACTTGCATTCTGATGGAATTCCTTCATAAACTGTAACACATCAACTCTCACAATTTTCCAACATTTCTTGAAGAATGACATGTTGAAACCATTAGGCCCAAGGGCCTTATACCATTACAACACCTTATAACAGTCCTGATTTCCTCCTTTGTAAATTCTGCCTCCAATTGTGCCATAACTTGGGCTCCTCTTATACTCTTGAAAGGGCTAGACAACTTGGGTCTGACTTTCCAATCTTCAAGAAATTGCCTCATGAAATGAGCCTTAATTGCATCCTTAATTTCCAAAGGCTCATTAATCATTGAGCCATTCATTACAATTGAGCACATAAAGTTCCTACTATTTCTGCTGATGCCATAATGTGAAAGAACATTGTGTTTTTATCCCTTTTAGAAGCCCAATTCACTCTAGATTTTTGTAACTAGGTCCACTCCAACATTTTGCTTAACCTTCAAGCTTCACCCCTCACTTCCTTTCTTTTAATCAATTATGTATCAAGTAATGGTCTCTCTTCAGCTAACAGATCAAGAGCATGGGCCTCATTTTCAACACTCTTAAGTTTCGATTCAACCTTACCAAACACCACTACATTCTACTGTTTTAGTGCATGTTTCAGTGCTTTAAACTTCATAAGACATTTATAACGTGCCCATCCTTCCACTACAAATTCTGACCAACTTTGCTGAACAAAGGATAGGAAATTTGGATGTAATAGCTAAGCATTGAGAAACCTAAAAGGCTTAGGACCCCAGTCCCTATCATCATCCATAAAAATGATAGGACAATGATCAGACAACATTCTAGGAAGACCCCATAATTTGAAAGAAAAATTATGCACCCACTCATAATTAAGTAAAAATTTATCAATTCTGCTCAATTTCTCCCTTACTTGAGAATTACACCACGTAAACTTTCTCCCTAACATAAGCATATCTATCAACTCGAGTTGATCAATCATAGTATTAAAATCCCTCATCTCTCTATCCCTTCCCGAATACCCAATTCTTTCTGAAATACTCTTAATTTCATTGAAATCACCCTCTATACACTATGGCCCCAAGAAGCTGGATTCCAACCTTACTAAAGAATTCCAAATCTCTTTTCTTTTAGCCACCTTATTAGGTCCATAAACATTAATGATAACACAATCAAAACTGTAAAATACTGTACCTGACAATATGATGAAGTTATGACTACTGCAACAAGCCTTCAATTGGAACACCTCTGGATTCCAAATACATAACAGCCTCGACCAATCGTATCTACTACCATGAAATCGAAATGATCCCCAGGCCACATAAACTTAACCTAGTTAGAATCAACTATTGCCTTCTTGGTTTCTTGGAGTAACACAATGTCTACTTTTCTATCTGCAAGGCTTTTCTTTATCTTCCTCATTTTTTTAGGTCTTCCAATCCCCCTCACATTCCATGATTGTATCTTCATAAGCATAATAAATCACTCCTAATCAGCAAAGTTTAATACTCTAGTTTGCATCCCCTTCCCTTTGCCTTGCTCCCTTCTTATCTCGAGCTTCAAGATCTTCTAATTTGCTAAACACCTCCTCTTCTTTTCCTTCGCAATCAAGACCAAGAGCTTTGCCGATTTGAATTGATGCTTTCGCCTCTGACAACACTCGTTATCCTCTATTGTTTCCACTTGCCATTGATAGTGAAATGGAAACTACAGCCGACCTGAAGACTGCTCATTTCTTCAATTTTAGTGAAGATTCCCCCAATTTCTTGGTAACACTGAGCTTCTCCTTCATTTGCTTCTTCTGCACTTGTTTTTTTTTTACTGTTATTCCTTTTTCCTTTAGCATCTCCTTCCTTGTTGGACATAAGTATGTTGATTTGGTATGGGCTGTAAAATCAGTTGGAGCTTGTGGATTGTTATTATCAAGCTGAACAGGCCCAACAGCTCTTTGGGCCGACCTAACCAGGCCACCTGTCATTTGGGTCCTATTCAGATCCACTTCAATTTGAATTCCAAGCCTATTGCCTTCAGATCCACTTAAACTTTTGATAAAACCAGGAGTGTAGACTTCACCATCTACCCTACACCTGACACCATCATCACAATGGTTGGAACTCATCCCTATCGCTGCCGATTTACTTACGCATGAGCCACCTTCCACAGACCCTTCCCTCATCATTTCTGTTTCAGCCACCATAGAGACATCTTTCAACCTATCATCTGTGTCCAACTCATCTGTGATAACAGGTGATACATCGTTACCCACTCCAGCCACATTGCGCCTTAGGTCTCATTTCTTGCCTATCTGGACCTCCACATCATCATCTTTTTCTTTATGCCTGCTACTTTTGTCTGTAATCTGATCATCTGCAATCTCCTCTGAGGATGACTTCACTCCATTCTTCCATTTAGTGGATTGGGATGCACACTGATCATGCAGTATTATAGAAACTATGATTTGTTCCTCATAAACCCTCACTAGGTATAATGTACCTCTGTATTCCAGATTAATGGTGTGATTGATAGAATCCGTACTTTTCGTGGCTATCTTCCCTTTCTATAGTGGAGCAAATTTAGACAAAGAGTATCATCGTCCATTGCAATCATTACTTCCCAATTCTTGCTAATGCTGCTAAATGTATTAAAACTCCGTAAGTCCAATGGAACTCCATAGCAACTAAGCCAAACATATCTTTTTTATTCAATAGCCAACCCTTGTCTCCATTCGAGGACTGATTTGCAACCATCATTGAGCCAATCCTTCATTGTCGAAAGTTTTTCCTTCATGGTTTCTACTAATTTAAAGGAAAGAACCATATCTCTTCCACCTCCCATTCTCACCTTTATATCCCTAAAGCCTCTCCTTACTATTTCCTTCCTAAAGTTGTCCACTGAGGAGGATGATTTTAACCTTGCTACTACACTTTCGTACAACCAACCATTACCTTCCTCATAGACCTTAATGGTTCTAATTGCAGTTGTTGGGACACCTTTGCTTCTCACAACCTCAACAAAGGACTTGTTCCTTTGATATCCAACATTATACGTGTGGTTGTCTTCCATGGCCTTTCTTATCTGCGGTACTTGTACCGACCTGGGCTTCAGATCATACTCCTTTCCAAACTCTGCCATTTTGACTTTCAATGTTCTTTCATTACACCAAAGCCCATTTGTTTTTTGTACTGCCATGTCTGCTACTACAGAGCAGTTGTATCTTGTAAAGCCAAAGCGAGATCGTGTCGTCTTTCTTTTCTTGGTTGGAATGAAAACATCCATGACTACACCATAGTTGGAAAAGATAGTGTATAACCCTCTTGTCCTCATGGATTCTGGTAGATTATCCATAAAAATAGAGTGAATAGTTACGTCTGCCTTACTACTCCACACTCCCCTGTCTCCATGTCTACATACCACTTGTTGCCATCTTCCTCCATTCTCATTACCATGTTGTTTGCCTTATCTTCCCATTACCATGTTTCTTTCAAATTTTCTTTTGTTTAAGTAAAAACCAAACTTATAAGCACATAAGCATCAGGCACTAACGAGAAAGAGTAGTTCTCAAATAATGTACTATTTAAATGACAAAATAAGAACAACTCCAATAATATGTTATTGTTAATCTAACTATTAGGCCCTTTAATTTTTGTCAAAAAAATTATATAAAAAATAATTAATGGTGCTTTACAAAAATTGTGAAACCCCTTTATATGAATACTTACCTCATTTTTGATGGGTTGCTTCAAAAAACTATTTTGATTATTACTCTCATCCATTATTTGATTTTGTCCAAACTTTCTTCTAGGGTTTAGGATTTCAAAATAATAAAAAAAACAATGATATTGATGATGATGGTAAGTTTTGGTAGGGTGCATTGCAGTTTTTGAGGGAGGAAGAAGAAGATGAAGAAGAAAAAGAAGAAGAAGAAGAAGAAGAAGAAGAAGAAGAAAAAAAAAAATTAACTTTGATCTCTTGGGGAAGAAGATACAAAGATTTGAATAGGAATAACTGATTAGGGTGTACCATGAGAAAAAAAAATATTTTAAGGTTTAATATGTGTTGTTCTTATTAGTAAATTCATATTAGGATATAATAGGAATTTAAATTTATGAATTTAAATTGGGTGTACTGAGACATGTTTTGGGTTCAAATAGAATCCCCCCTAGGCTTAGACTAACTCAGATCTGTTGCCCAATGGACTTGAACGACTGAGTCTAACCCAAACTTATCTAACAAGATCAGTTTCAATTCGGCTTTTATGGGCTTGAATCTAAAAACCTAGCCCAATCCATGCAACGGAAGTTACTGTTAACTTCCATTCACACGTGCAAGTGAGATCGAGATATTAGGATATCTCTTACCCAGTTCATGACAATAAATAAAAGGGCAAGTCTACTAATCACACTTACTCATCCAGAATTTTATGGGTGAGTGATTATGGGGTGGAAATTAATTTGTGTAATGTGAAATCTATGAAAGATGTGGTGGAGATTAATTTTTGGATAATTTATGGATTGATAAGGGTGAGTTTGTAGTATTACTTTAAATAAAAAAAGATAAACACTTAGATTGGTTGGTTAGGATGAAAGTGGTGAAAATTACAAGAAAATTAATTTTCTTATATAACTCATAATAGCATTTATGATTGATTAAAGAAGTCACCTTGTGATTTCGCTTAGCTTCAATTGGTGCTTTTTTTACAATAAGTTGAAATCTAATTTTGCAAAGTTCAGTAGAACTTCATTATGGGAATCATCTTGTTCATAGACAAAGATGTAACGTCTTGACTCTAGCCTTGTCTAATCATGGTGGATGGGTTGATTCAGAGCATGAATTACTTGTTCTTGAAGATGATTGCTCAAGTTGGGTATCGCAGACTCAAGGTGAATGATGGTAAAAGCCAGTGCTTCATCTAGTGCATCTTCTCCTCGCAGTTTGAGGTGTGTAGCCTCGTATAAGCTTAACATTCCTCACACATCACCAATTAAGGATTCATGAATTTTGCCGTTGTCCTCCTTGAATTTATTCAATACATCTGCTTAACCCATCCCAACAGACACATGATACATTATAGTTTTGACAAAAATTCATACATGGTTGTATTTAATTCTCATATTCCATTACCATATGATTTATGCTTTTCCGTATTTATCATGAAGTTAGTATATTTTTTTAATAGTATTTAAATAGAAAAAAATAAAATAGGTTCACTTTTGAATTTCCATTAGATAAGTTTTCTACATCCATATATAAAGATTGCCAAAATGATAGGACTCCATTGAAGATAGAAAGAAGATAATTGTTTATAAAAAATAGCTTCACTTGGTTTTTTTTTTTTTATAATATAATGTTTGTTTCGGCTCGAAAAAATTTCACTATATCTGGATCATAATTGACTAAAATATTTTATATTATGATTAATTATAGAACAACATTCACTATTTCTCCTTATTTATTCTTGATTTCATCATATTAAATAAATAAATACATAAATAACAAGTATAATTATAAAAACAAATTGTGTGTGTGTGTGTGTGTGTGTGTTTTTTTTTTTTTTTTCTAGCTTGTAAGTTAGATTCTCCTCTATGTTAACATGAACTGTAATGTAATCATGATCCAAACATACTACATAGATTAAATTACAAATTCCTATTCCATAATAAATGTTGTCAGCATTCAACAATAGATGATTAGACTCACATTTGAAAAAGAAATTTGACTATTATTATATGAAATGCCTTACTTATTTTTAGTCTTATTTCGATACATAAAGAAAATCATTACAAGGAGATAGGATTAACAAGCATTGAGATGATGATATCTTTGGTTTGACTTTTCGAATTAGTGTAACCTTCACCATGTCCATAACTTCGATCAAACGTGAAAGATTAAGAGCTGGTAATAGTAGAGGCAGAGGGAAAAGCCTATTAGTGTTTTGGAGTTCTTCATTGATGTCTTTCCAAGCAATGTCCACCATTTCTCTTATTTTTCGACATGCTTCTTCCTCCGACACACCGTGTTCCCTCATATAGCATTGTACACCCGAAGGCGCATCCCATCTCTCTTGCTCAACCTTCAAAAGTTAGAGAAAAAATTGTTAGATTTCCACGATCCAAACACACTTTTAGTGCTAATAATATTTGGATCAAAAGAAATATTGTCCTATTCTATTTCGCTAGGGATCTTTTATCCAAATCTCTTATGCCCTTTTGCTTCTTTCTACTGCATAACAAGGTTAGAGAGATTAATTATGTGATACAAAGATGACTTGAGACGGATGATATAAAAAGACGTTGATAGTGCAAAAAATATTGAGAAAGTGTATTCTTTGATTAATTCCATTGAGTGCATTTATAACTGTATATATACATATCAGAAGCCATACATAACAACCCAACTAACTAACTAACTCTAACTAAGTCTGTTATGGTTTATGATCCTATGTAGCACAGTATACCATAGTCTAGCCTATGACTCTATTCTTGTGATCATTTGGAGTACCTTCTCTATCATCCCGTGTCAAGCGCATGGGCGCAAGTGAGACCATGAGCTTGTGGGTCAAATAGGAGAATCGAGCAGTGGAAAGAGGCTTGGTGAAGACGTCAGCTAACTAGTCGATGGTTGGGACATACTTAAGAAGGAGTTAGTGGGCTGCAACTTTTTCACGATCGAAATGGCAATCAACCTCGATGTGTTTGGATTGGCTATGAAACACAGGATTGGATGCCAAGGAGATAGAGGATAGGTTATCACACCATAAGATGGAAGGAGAAGGTTGTGGTACAGAGAAATCAACAAGCAACATTTGAAGCCAAGTTAACTCAGATGCAGTATGAGCTAAGGAGCGATATTCAGCTTCGGTGGAAGAACGGGACACCATGGATTGCTTCTTGAAAGACTAAGAAATGAGATTGTTGCCCAAATAAACACAATAACTAGAAGTAGAGCGTCTGTCAGCCGGATCGCCAGCCCAATTTGAATCACTATAAGCTTGTAAAGAAAAATTGCTAGCAACAAAATGAAGACCATAGGCTAATGTGCCTTTCACATATCGGAGAATGTGTTTAACAGAAGAGAAATAACCCACCGTAGGGGAGTGTGTGAATTGACAGGCTTGACTCACAACATAAGATAATTCAGATCTGATGATGGTAAGATACTAAAGTGCCCCAACAATGCTGCGATAAAGAAAGGACTGTGTACATGGCAAAGAATCAACGGCAATAGTACGGACTTTGACAGAAACAGGCGTGGCACAAGGCTTGCAATCGACCATTCTAGCCTTGACAAGAAGTTCAAAAGCATATTTATGCTGAGAGAGAAAGAAACCCTTCAAGGTGTGCTGAACAAAAATGCCAAGGAAGTAGGAAATATTACCTAACTCCTTCATAGAGAAAGCATGGTGCATATGAGTTAATAAAGTTTGGATATAAACCTCATTATTGCCTGTTAAAAGAATGTAATCCACATATATCAAAATGTAGGTAACAGGAGATGAAGTGTGGTGGACAAATAAGGAGGAATCACACTTGCTTTGACTGAACCCTTCGGAGAGAAGAAAAGAGGAAAATGTGGAGAACCAAACGCGAGGAGCCTGCTTTAATCCATAGAGAGCTTTGTGGAGCTTACAAACCAAAGAACGATTTTGTGGATCAACAAAACCATGAGGCTGTTCCATATACATTGCTTCCTCAAGTTTTCTATGTAAGAAAGCATTACTAATGTCCAATTGTTTGAGAGGCCAGTTGTGATTCAATACCAGACAAAGCAAAATGCGAATGGTGGGTTGCTTGGCCACGGGACTAAATGTGTCTTGAAAATCCACACCCCATTGTTGGAGAAAACCCTTGGCACCGAAGTGAGCCTTGTGGCGAGCAACCGTTCCATCGGAGTTGTGTTTGGCTTTAAATACCCACTTACAACCAATGGATTGTTTAGATGGTAGAAGAGGGACAAGAGGCCAGGTACCCTGATGCTGAAAGGCAGAGTATTCATCTAACATAGCTTGAAACCAAACGAGAGAGGTAAGAGCCAAGCAGTAAGAAGAGGGCTCAACATCTGAGGGGATGAGATTTTGGACAGAATAGCAAACAGGTTTAGACTTGGATTGAGTCTGCATAAGGTGTGTATTGGAAGGGGGAAGAGGCAAAACAACCTCGATAGAACCAATAGGAATAGAAGAAGATGATATAGATTAATGTGTATGAAGATGAGTTGGCGGAGCAGCAGACAGAATAGCAGGTAAAGGGGCAGCAAACCTAGTAGTAGGCCTAGGAGCAAACTGAAGGGCGACAGGTTGAGCTGCAGACTGAGTAACAAGAACAGGGTTGGGTTCTTGTGTAGGAGCAGCATGTCTAGTCGCAGAAAGAGGAGCTGCAGACCTAGTAGCAGGTCTAGCAGCAGACCAAGAAACAATAGGGGAAGGATGCTAGAAAAAGGTTTGTAAGACAGATAAAGAAGGATGAAAAGTAGGCTGAGTGGAAGAAACAACAAAGGGAAAATGATGTTCCTAAAATCTAACATGTCGAGAAAGAAAAATGGTACCTGTTTTAGGATTGAGACATCTGTAACCTTTAACCAAGGGATGATAGCCAAGAAAAGGGCAAGGAGTGGATTTGGGAGCCAATTTATGAGAGAGTAAAATTTTAACCAAGGAAAACACAAGCATCCAAAGACTTTAAGATGGGTATAGTCAGGTTTGGTTTTAAAAAGAAGTTCAAAAGGAGAGCAATGAGAGAGAGAAACACTGGGAAGTCGGTTAATGAGGTATATGGCAGTGGCTATAGCATCAAACCAGTAGGTAAGAGGTAAAGAAGAGTAATGAATAAGAGAGATTGAAGGGGAAAGCCAAATTGTTTTTCAATAAAGGTTTTAAAAATCATAAACTTGGAAAACACCTCACTTTATTAAAAAGAGGATAAATCCATGTGAATCTACTAAAATCATCAACAAACAACATATAAAATTAGTAACCAGTAGATGATCCACAAAATGGACCCCAAACATCACTGTGAATCAAGGACAATGGATTATTAACAGTGGAGTTGGAAAGTTTAAATGAAAGCCTATGACATTTGGAAACTGAGCAATCAATACAACTCAAGGGATCTTTATTTAAAACTATAGACAATGAGACTTTAGTGTTTGAAGCTTGGAAAAAGATGGATGCCCTAGTCTTTTATGCCAAAGTTCAGCAGATGGTGATGAACCAGTAGAAAATGCAGTAATAGGGGATGGAGTCAAGGGCAAAGCATGACGGGAAGAAGTAAAATGATATAAACCTTTGGCATGATATCCTTTGTGAAGAATAGCTTTGGAATCTTTGTCCTGAATGGCAAAGGAAGAGTGGTCAAAAATAATAGAACAATTGTTGTCTTTGGCTAATTGTTGTACAAAAAGAAGATTAGATGAAATAGTAGGAACATGAAGAACTTTATTAAGTCTGAAAGAATGATGTGGAGTAGGCAAAATACCTTTCCCAGTGTTGTGTATAGGGAGAGATTTACCATTGCCAATAGTAACTTGGTCAGGACCAGAGTAAGGTTGATAGGAGTTCAGATGATGAAGATCATTGGTTACATGATCAGAGGCAGTGGAATCCAGAAACCAAGGAGTAGAGTGCTGAGATGCATTATCATCAGTCATAGAGGCAATATAAGCTTTAGAATGAGAATGGGGAGTAGGCTGAGAGGATGACTGAGGCTGAAATTCAAGATCCAGTCGATGCCAACAGTCAAAGACAGAGTGGTTAGGTTTATCATAGATTTGGCAAGCAGAATCAAAATGAAATCTGCCTATCCAGCCACAATTCGGAGATCTGCCTCTGAAATGTGAAGATCTGCCAGAACTAGATCAGTATGAACCTCGATAAGTACCTCTTGATTCATGTCGAGAAGAACCTCGAGTATTGTGATAAGAATTGAAACCTTTGGATGACGGAGATTCCTTCATTGCCGCATATGCAACAGTGAAAGCAGAGGACTGCTTGATTTTTCCTTCAATATGAATTTATTTCGAACAAAGTAAGGACGAAAGATCATCCATGGATATTCTCTCTGATCTTGCTCAAATTGCAGTTTTGAAGGAATCATATTCCACAGGTAATCCATTCAAAGTGATAAGAACAATGTCTTGATCTTCAATGAATGAGGAAGCAATGCTAAGTTGATCAACAAGAGCTTTAATTTTGCTGAGATATACCTCCGTTGAGTTAGAATTCTTTAAGATAGAGTTTAACTTGTTCTTAAGTTAATGGATATGTGATCTTGATAAAGTTGTAAATCGTTTGTCCAATGCAAACTAAATTTCTGAACTCGTTTGAAGATGAAGAACAGTGGTGAAGATAATAGATGAGAGAGTGGATGTGATGCAGCTTATCAAATGTGCATCAATCAGTTTCCATTGAGCATGGTTCTTCAAATTTGAGGAGAAAATCTCAAGAATTTTGATTATGGAACTCAAGATTGCATGGAATATGATTTTGTATTTAACTTCAAGAGTTTGAGTTCTTTTGCATGGAATTGAGTTTTGGTTTCAAGCTATGATTTTTGTTTTAAGTTAATTATGTTAAATTCAAGTTGTTTTTAAGAATTTTGGGCCTTGAAATACATAGAATTGAAGTCAAATTTTGAAAAGCTTGAGTTCCAAATATAAAGGAAATTTTTGAAATTATACAACTCAGTTCCGCACGTGCGACCTGGAGCCCCACACGTATGGAAAATAGAACACAGATGCTGAACATTATGCTTTAATTGTACGTGCGCGGCCCGCACGTGCGGTGAGGGTTCCGCACATGCGGTTTTTAGGATGGTCTCGGTTTCATTTTTGCTCAATTTTTCCAATTTCCTGGTCTCTGTTAGTATGGCTTTCACATGTATTTTACGTTCATATGCATTTCATGGACATAAAAGAGAATAAAGAGCGGATAAGACTAACCAAATGAATAAACATCGAATAGGTATATGACCGACTGAACGAATTGAATGTAAATTTGAGTTGTTGTGCTTGAATTTGGTTGTGTAGGTCGGATGCCACATCTTAGTCACGTATTTCAAGGAGCCAACTGTGAGTAACAACGTTGTAAAACTATCTTCAATTTATAATTATTTTCTGATCGATAAATCGCACTGTTTTCTGAAATGATACTGTTTATTGGATAAATGATTGTCTTATTTTATGAACTGTACTCGTGGCATCCATAGCATCTATTACTACTACTGTTACTATTATTGCTATGTTACAGAGGTCTCTGTCAGTTCCAATCTTTGGAACTACTGTTTACTGAATTGATGGCCATCATACATGACTATTTCAGTCTTTAAGACCTACTGTATTGTTCTGCTATTGGATGTACCATGTATGACTGCTATGATTCAAAATGACTGTTTCAATCATAGTAAGGACATCATTCATAACCCCTTTACAAAGTTATTATTCATTGAGTTTTAGCTCACTGTTTAATATATATATATATATATATATGTAGGTGATCAAGCACCGGATCGGACTTAGCGGCGTTGACCTGAACCCTGTTTTGTCAAGCCAACTACTGTGCCTCACCGCAAGGTTCCAAACTGTCAAGTGTTAAGGCTTTTTGGGTGGTTCTAAGTTCACCCTTTTGGCATTGTCTTTACATGTTGTGAATGTTGTATGACTTTTCTACTGTTTTGGTAATGGGGCTTAATTCCCTAACTTATGTTTTTATTTTGTACATAAATGTGACATGGACTTATGTGAATAACTAAATATATCATATTGTAGACAGGTCCGCGGGGGACCTCGCTACAGCTCGGACTCGAATTTGTAATCTGAACCAAAGAGTCCAAATCCGGCAAATCGTTTTGAGAAAACAGATTTTTGAAAAAAGTGCCGAACATGGACTGCTTTGCCAGATACAGAGTCGCCACCTAAATATTTTATTTTGGGAAATTTAGGAAACCCTGACTCGTTGCCTAAGGCCACGTGTCCGTCATCACCAAAGTTGCCTCTGCTCGGGAACTTGGGTACGATTGGGGAAGGTCACTTCGTGAGCACCCCCGCTCGCCCGATCAAAGATCGGCCTCTACTAACCATGATATCTAGTTTTGAAAACATTATGCGTTCTTATTCCGGTTATTAGCCTAGATTTACTATGTGATGCGCACAGCATACAAGTATAGACTGGATCACCCAAATTTGAACAAAACATTTCATGTTTGTTTTTGAAAATGGTTTGATGATGCTACTCGCAAGTAGGCTAAGACGTGGATTTGCCACCCTTGGGTGGGCATAGAAAACATGATTTTGCCACTATCTAGTGGGCTTAAAACACACAGTCAATGATTTGTTCCAATCCAAATAACCCAACATTCACCCACAGGCATTCAGGCAGTTATATCACATAAGCACATAGCCTCATGGTAAGCATGCTATCATGGCAGTCACTCACACTCATGCAAGGATGCTAAAGCATAAAAACTCACCGAGTACTCCAAGCCAAAACAGAAACTGATTAGAAATCCATGCATGATCCTAAGTATACAGAAATGCCTAATGCAACACATGCAAAAATGCAACTATAGTAGGCTCGGCTATTCTAAACATGGCATATGAGATGCAACAACTATCAAGTATTCAACTTGGAATTGAAATACAAAAGCAGTTAGTATGATGCGCCGAGCCCGGTGCATGCAAAACAGATGAATGAATGCAAACATGCTATCATACTGTATGCTAATTGAAACATGCCCTAATCTAACCATCATAAGCTGATAAATAAAAGGGAGAAAGACGTGGGGTTGGAAGACATACATCACACGCATGCACACTTATTACAATTTTGCCTTCGCTCGGAGGGTCCGAATAATATACAGTCCCAAACGAATAGTACAATCCGAATAAATAATACAGTCCAAATGAATGAATAATACAGTCTCGAATAAATACAAAAATCCTAATTAATTTACAAATTAATCTAGGAAAGCTATAAACTGGCATGCAAGCCAGGGACTGTCTCGACTCTGATGAATGATGTATGTTTGAGCTGCCTTGTGCGGAAATCTACTAGGATGCCCCGATTAGCCTCTGTTTTGCAATTATTCTTGGAAAGCGCGCCAAACTCCGAAAGGTTGCTGATTCTTGATTTGCTGCAACAGATAGCAGGAAAGGGGCATAGCAATGTATCTTCACATATGTATGCATGTCTCGATCCTCGTGCTACCAATCACGCATATCGATGCATGATGGCCGAGGAGTCGAATTGCACAACTCAATATGAAATGAATGCATAGGAAAACACAACAAGACCAAGACTCCATCATGGATAATCCGGAGTGTCGGTGACTGGGAATTGAGACACGTTCCGTCACTCGAAGTACGAAACGTCCCTCGTTTCCCGTGCCCGGGCTAATGCCTATCCCAAACACAATGCAATATGCATGACATGCATGAATGCAACTAATATACAACCTAGCATGCACAATGCTATGAAATGGCATACACGATGCTCGATGTAATCATGGCATACGCAATACGCTAATATACAACCTAGCATACACAATGCTGTGAAATGAAATGGCATACACAATGCACAATGGACTTACACCAACATAAGTGGACCTCAGCCACACTCACATAAGAGGCCATTAGATGAAAATGAGACAACTCGAGATGCGTACACGTGTGCACGCAAACCGAGGACCGACCCTAAGGCACGAAATGCCACTCTAACAAGACATGGCAAAACATGGAATATGGCATATTAGCATGCAAATTTCAGAGGCAATAAGTGATACGAAACAGCCCCGAAAGATGGCAAAATGTCACCCGATGCATGAAATGAATCCCGAAACACGAAATTAGTCATACAGAATGACCTATGACTATGCAATGCATGCATTATTCGAACATGGAGTGTGAAGACAGAATCAAGACAGCCCAAAAATAAGCATATTTTCAGTTCTAAGCAAGGCCAAACAGTGAGCGCAAATGGGGCTAAACTAGCATGCCAAAAATGGCCCCGAAAGCAAGATAATGAAGCAAGTGACAGCTTCTGACTCTAAACAGAGAAGGGCCCTTCTACAATGTCGAAGAGGGGCCCAAAATATGGTACTTTACAGTTTACCACAAGCCACAAAAACAGACACAAGTATGGCAAAGCTCTCATGCAAAAGGTGGGCCTAAAGGAGGACAAAGAAGTAAGTGATGCATGCTGGCCCCAAACAGATAAAGGTCCTTCAAAAAAGTCGAAGAGGGACCTAAAATATGATCTTTTACAGTTTATGATCAAACCCAAAACACTGCAGAAGCATGCTCAAAATATTATGCAAGATAAGGCCAAAAAGAGAGCTATAACACAAAGTATAAGAAGGATGCTTCAAACAGTAAAAGACCCTTAATGAAGCATGAAGAGGGGGTCAAAATAAGGCTATTTATAGTTCGGACCAGAGTCCAAAAACAGAAGCATAAGAGGCTAACAAATCATGCAAAAATGGGGCCAAAAGAGGGACATAAAAGCAAGTGACAAAAGGAGGCCCCAAACAGTGATGAGCCCTTCTTCAAGGGCTCAAAAGAAGCTACTTTACAGTTTACAACATGCCTCAAAATAGTTTACATATAGGCCAAAAACAATATGCAAGAAAATGGCATACAAGGGAGGTAATGAAGCAAGTGTAACAAGGAGGCCTCAAACAGTGAGAGGCCCTTAAACAAACATGCAAAATAGCTCAAAATAAGCCTACTTCTAGTTAGGGTCGGAGCTCAAATATGCAAGAAAGTATGGCTAATGTATTAAGCAAGAATAGGACCAAAAGGAAGAGAGAAGGACTTACCCTTGAAGACTCAACTTTAGCAACCTCTTGGCACAAAAAGTGGTGTTCCTCAGCTCTGGAGAACAGCTCCAAGTGGCTGGAATGGAGGTTGGAGAGGTGGTGCTATGTGGTGTAGTGTAAATGATGCAAGGACCCTAAAGTTTGGAGTCTTGGAAGAGAAGGAAATGGAGAGTGTATGCAAGAGAGCTCTAAAGCAATTTTCTCACCCCTCAAAACCAGCTGGGAGTGCTGGTTATATAGACAAAAAAGGGTGGAAAAGAGGGGGGAAAATGGGGGGGAAAACTAATTCAAGTTTCCCCCCAAAAGGCCAAACCCTCGGACACAAGGCCTAGAGGAAAACAAAATACATAGCTGGAACACACTTGGGGAGGGGGTTATGGTCGGCTAGCTAAAAAGGGCAAAAAAGGTCATCTGCTACTTTTTTTCTGGCCGGCCGGCTACTTTTCTTGGCTTTTCTGGCCGGCCTGCTACATTTTCTGGCTTTTCTGGCCGGCCTGCTACTTTTCAGGACAAAAAATGGGTCTGCCGGAAAGAAAGGTGGCCGGCCAGTGCTAGAGAAGTCCAATGGTGGCCGTTCCAGTGTCCAAATTGAAGCCCCGGAAGTTAGCTTTCCAATGGCGCAAACCTTGCATTAAAATTCTTCCTGTGGAAAAACTTATGCCCTTTTTGGTGAAGCCGCGCAGATTTCGGTCCAACCGGGGTGATGCCCTACTTCAATCAACTATATCTCCCCCGTCCGGAATTGGATTTAGGAGATTCTTGAGTGCAAAATGAAGCCCCGGAAGTCTTATTTCCAACGGTGGTGGCCTCATAGCTTGATTCCAAGTATGCAAGTGAATAGGCCCGATTCGGCGAGGGCTGTTCGACTCTTTCTTAACGGTTCATGCCCATTTTCTCCCCCAACTGGATTTCTTCCCTCTTCTCCTCTTTTCTTCAACTCCAAACCCCTAAGTAAGGTGTTTTGAAAGATTTTTCAAAGATTTCATCTCTCTTTCATTCATTTCCACTTTGTCCTTGCTCGGTTTACCGAAAAGCGCAACATTTGACAAAATGCGAGCCTCGGAACATCGTAAAAACTTTATTTCAAAAACGTTTTGAAAGAGAGGGTTTTAAGACTAAAATCTTTTGATCAAGATCGTTTTGGTCTAGAACAGGGGTATAAAGTTGAGATTTGACTCTCTCTTTGCCGAAGAAACTGAACATTTCCCCTGCACACCTTTCTCCACCATGTAAACCATCAGTCGCGTCCAAGTCTTAAAGTCAGTCAAAAATGGGGTGTCTACACATATAAGTTTGTTTGTTCATGTAAATCTACACAGCTCATTGGACGATATATTATGTTATTTATTGGCTTCCATTAGCCCTTATTATTGTATTACTGTTAAGCAGGCCTTTGGTAATCACGAATTACTGGCCAGTTACAACGTTAAACCTATAGAAGTGGGTTTGGGTCATGACAATAGGGGTTCTCATTTCCCGTGGAAAGGGGTTTTGAGTACAAAAGCCCCATCCAAAGTGGTCTTCTTTGTTTGGTGTGGTATGCATGAGAAGATCCTTACTATTGATAACCTAATTAGAAGAATACAGGCGCATGTCAATTGGTGTTACATATGCAAGCATAATGGGTAATCAGTTTGCCGTCTTCTTATCTATTGTGAGGTGACACAGGAGTTGTGGTCTTTGATCCTTGTCATGTTTGGTATGGTTTGAGTATTTATTTCCCAACAAGGTAAACTACCTTCTTTATTCTTGGAGAGGAGCTCATGTGGAGAGGACAATGAAGGCCTAAAATTTAGTTCGTTTAGCCCTCATGTGGACATCATGGGATGAGAAGAATATGCAGACTTTTGATGGCAAAGAACATACTATTTTGAGGTTGAAGAGTAAATAACTTTTCTTTTTGTATAATTGGTTTTCGAGTGTGGTTAATCCGTCCCAGAACCAAAGTTACATACAGTTGACCAAGGGAAAAGATGACTGCAAAAACAAAAAAAGAAACAAACAAATAAAAAGCCAAAGGCCACTAAGAGGCAACACAAGAAATCACACTTTTGTAAACTAAAAATTTAGTCGACAAAAGTCCATTTTTAGTCTGCAAAAGTTATCCGCGACTACTTTTTTTGGTCTCCACTTTGGTCGCCAATTGAGGGTCGGCCAAAGTAATTAGCGACTAAAACTTTTGTTAGTCGGGAAAAAGTTGGATTTGCCGACTAAGAGTTTGGTCACTAAATATATCATTTCTACGACTAATCTATTTTAGTAGGTAAAACACTTTGGTCGCGAAAAGTTATATTTTCCCGACCAAAACGTTTGGTTGCCAATTGTCACATTCCACGACCAAAAATTTTGGTTGCCAATTGTCACATTCCACAATCAAAAAATTTGGTCACTAATTGTCACATTCCACAACCAAAAAATTTGGTCGCCAATTGTTACATTCCATGACCAAACATGGTAGTCATCAAAAAGAATGTTTGCACAACTAAAACTTTAGTCGCCAATAGACCTATTAGCAATCAAATCCTTTGGTTGCTAATATTAATAATTTTAACGACTAATTATTTAGTCACCAAATGTACCCTTTCGCCTACCTTATTTAGTCGGCGAAAGTCTTACTTATCTTTCCCGACTAATCACTTGGTCGCCAAAATAGGAAAAACAAAACCAAAATTTTGCAACCAACATCCAACAAAATAAACCTGCAATTCATAATAATCCATCCGATCCATTTAATACAATCTGTAATTTGCAATAATCATTCAAACCAACAATTCAACTGAATCATGAATATTCAACAAAATATATAAATCATTCAATCCTTAACCTGTTTAATGAAAATCAGCAACTATTATAAGTTTTCATCCACAAGTAACTCCAAACTGCATATTACTCCAATTAAAATTCCACGTGTAATATATATAATCATACAATTCACATCCATCTAGCATAAGAATTAAAAACATAACAAGTACTTGTTATTATGTTTTAAATTTTCATCCATGCGCATCTTTCAAAAAATATAACTAGTAGGCTACCCAAATATTTACCACACACCCATCCAAAAATATTACTAGTCTATCCAAAATTATAACTACTAGTCTACCGAAATCTTCTCCATACACATCTATCCAAAATTATATAATCCTTCCAAAAATGCTTATAGTGCCAATTAGTCCCGTATAATTTAGCTTCATGCACGAGTGCATCCATCTATACCAAACAAAAACAGAAATAATGTCAGCTACTTTTTTTATGAGAATATTTGCACATCACTTTATTGTAAAATTTGACAAAAAATGAAAAATGTCCATGGAAAATAAAGATAACATGAACAAATTAAATGACTATCAATACCATTTTGTAAATAGAAGAACAACATTCATATGTACATATCCAATAAACATTACAATTCTAACTATTGGTCCACAATTTGCCAATATTGACTTTTGCTTCAACAATGAAAACTAAGTTAAAATAGGCTTTATAATTCTAAATTCAAAATGCTTTGGTTGAACTTTTACTTGGAGGAGGGTAAGTGTGAGAGGAGAGTGGAAGATACGAGGTTGGGAGTATCACATTTGTTGGTCTAAATACGTAACCGTGTGTCCTATCAACGTGCCACTTGCTCTCACAAGTTGTTTAATGTAGGCCCAAGTGACCGTTATGATATGGGGGCTAATTCGACGTTGTTTCCAATTTTGCCCCCAAATGGTCCATTTTTGCCTTTTTTATCACATTTTTTGGTCTATATATCTAACTGTGTGTCCTATCAACGCGCTACTTGCTATCACAAGTTTGTTTAATTTAGGTCGAGGTGGCCGCTATGATATCGGGGCTGTTTCAAGGCTGTTTCCAATTGTTGCCCCCAAACGGCCCTTTTTCGCCTTTTTCATCACATTTTTTTGTCTAAATATCTAACTATGCATCCTATCAATGCGCTGCTTACTATCACAAGTTTGTTTAATCTAGGTCGAGGTGGCCATTATGATATCGGGGTTGTTTTAAGGCTATTTCCAATTGTTGCCCCCAAATGGCCCTTTTTTGCCTTTTTCATCACATTTTTTTTGTCTAAATATCTAACCGTGCATCTTATCGGCACGTCACCTGCTCTTACAAGTTTCTTTAATGTAGGCCGAGGTCACCGTTATGATCTCGGGGTTATTTCGAGCCTATTTCCAATTTTTGCCCCCAAACGGCCCATTTTTGCCTTTTTTATCATATTTTTTGGTCTAAATATCCAACCGTGCATCCTATCGACGCGCCGCTTGCTTGCACAAGTTTGTTTAATCTAGGCCGAGGTAACAGTTATGATATGGGGGCTGATTCGAGACCGTTTCCAATTGTTGCCCCCAAACAGCCCGTTTTCGCCTTTTTTATCACTTGTTTATCACTTCTTTTTTTTAATATCTGATACAGGGCCTGTTTCGAGGCTGTTTCAAACTTGATAGTTAAAGAAAATAGTCTTCTAAAAAAGGCAAACACAGAAACTAAGTTTCATGAAGAATTCCACAAATTAACTTCACCTGAGGAAAGGACAAGAACATAATTTAGATTCCAAAACTTACTCAAAGGTCCAAAGATGACCCAAAATAACAACAATCAACTACAGGATCATATGTAAATCCAGTGAAGTAATTAAATATAAGAATGTAGGAAACCTTGACATAAAACCAATAAAACAAAGAAATAACGAGCAATCAAAGTAAACAAAGACTAATTGGAGATAACTTCTCAAGAAGAAGGCATCCTTGGAGTGTTTCAACACATTATTTCCACTAAGATAGATTAATGTGAGGTACTTCTCAAAAAATAAATAAAAAAAGTTAGATTTCTGAGGTCTGACCTCAAATGATTTCTTATAAAAAATTTTGGATGGTTTGACTTTGTAATTTGGAAAGCATTATGTGGCAGGGCACGGCTTGTGTCACCAATCATAGACAGTGCTTCACAAACTTCACACAACACAACTTAAAAAAAAATAGGCTTCATATAAAGGTTACAAAGCTTCACCGACTTTAGTTGTAGGCTTTATATAATAAATACTATAGATAATTATGAAATGTTTTGGAAGTATTGAACATACGTCCATAGCTTAATACTTTCCATAAAAATCAACCGGACTGCTCTGTTTCCATATGCTTACCTGCTTGCCCTTTTTAGCATGAGAGAGAACTTGCAAGATTATGGGCAAGGGTGGCTATTTTTGGTTCATATCTAAATCTTTATAATTCTTTATTAGTCATTGACTCTTTTTGGTAAATAAAATGTCCTTGCCCTTGGCACAAGGGAGTATTCAAGCCTATGCTTGAGTCTGCTATGTTATCTATGCTTGTTTTTTTTTGCTATAAGAGATTATTATCACAATAGTAAATTTTTTCCTCTTTAAGCTTCCTTTTGCTATAGTACATTTTAAGCATGCAGTTTTGACTTGTCTTTAGTTGCATTTCCATTCATTTTGGTTTTCATTGTTGGATCTGGTGTGAATAATCTTTTCTGTTTGTAGGTTGGGGAAAGGGAGAAGCATTGAGAGAGAAATTCTATTGTCATATTTTTTTGGCAAATCTTGTTCAGGAACTACAGACATGATTATATAGTATTATGATATTCTTGACCAGATTGTTACAGATGTGTAATGTTAATGCCATTGGATGTTCGTTGCGGAGCTTGTTCTAAGTTTTGTAATTATGAATCTCCTAGTCAACCAAAAAGGAAATTTTTATTTTTATGTTTGTATTGATACATTGATTAGGCACTGATGCCTCTACTTTAAAAAGTCTAGTAAGATGAGTATTGCCTTTCTTTCTTTCTTTTTATTTTTTATCTGATTTAAATCTAAAAACCCTCAGATTTATTTTGAAGACTGGAAGATTAATGAAGCTTTCATTCTGAAAGAATTCAAGACAATCACTGATTTAGGTGGTGGACTTGACGCTTTCGGAATCCTTGTATGATTGTCTATAAATGCAGATATAGATTAGGGATATAGTTTCTACTCAAGGACTGGAATTTCTCAATGGGCTTCAAAAATCTTGATTTCACAGAGCAATTGCCCTCTGCATTCTGGTTATGAAATCTGAATTCACTTCCACATCCATTGGTATGAAAAACATGCAAAGAATTGAATTGGAATTCCTGGCCTTAATCCTTAATCCAAGACCCATCCAAATCCAACCTAGACAAGCTTCTCTACACAATGATAACCTAGCATTTAATCTAACCTTGATTTCACAATTAAAAACCACTATTATCAGGCACCATAACTAAGGCAAGAAGATAAAAGAGCTTAATGTAGGACATTCATGCCACTGTACATTGATGTAAGCCACTGTTAAAAGAAATTAACTCACTCTCATCAGGTTGTTTACATGTCTTAATTATGTCAGTATCACTGTTTGCAGCTGTTTCCTCTTCTGAAAGTCCAATGTTATATATCTATGGACATATCACATGCCTTGTCTAAAAATTAACATAAAGATCTTCAAATTCCTCAATAAACCTCTCATTCCTTAGGGAAGTTTCCATAGTCCACCTCCCCAAGCTTTCAGTTTGTTTATTTGTACGCATTGTATTAATTCACTCCTAACCTCACTAGACACTGCAAAGAACACAAATCCAAAACTGGCTTCCTGTATTCTCATTTCAAGATATAGTGATGACTCAGTTACATCCTCCAAAAGCGAGGGCATGATTTATTAATTTGATGCCACAAACAGCAGCTTTCAATGTGTCCTGTGTTCTTTCATATAGGTGCATACAAACACTCATTCATCACTTAGAGGGTTAATACAATCTGTATGAGCGCTTACTCAGAACATCAGGTGCCCATGTCGTAAACCTTATTAGTTATTGGTTGTAGTAAGAAATACAATTATAATATTTTGGGTAATGAATATAAAAAGGATTAGAAGAGATTATATAAGGAATACAAAAGCAAAAAGGATGTTTCAGACAATCTCAACTTGACAAATGAAATTGGAAATTAAAGCTTGACAAATGAAATTGGAATTATTCACCCAAAAAAACTTGACAAATGAAATTGGAAATTAAAGCATTACTCCCGTCATTGCTACGTTTTCCTTTGGTCTTAAATTGTAACTCTTGGTCTTTTCTTTCTCTCCTTATTTCCCTCATATCATGCATATTTCCGTCATGTCACTGACACAATATTTCATCTGCTAATAAAGAATTATTCATAAGTAACCCATGTATGCTCCCTCCCCCTACCTCTCACCCCCCTTCCAGCATAGAGAAAAAGCAACCAATATATGTATAAAAGAAGAAACCAATGTAATATGTTTTGATTACTTCAGGGAAAATGAAAAACAAAACAAAAACAAAAACAAAAAAGAAGGGAAAAAAAAAGTTGAACGTGCTTCATAAGTAAAACATTAAAGATTTAGTAAAACCAGAATCATGCAGGCACATACCTTCCAGAACCAGAGTATCTGTGGATCAGTTTCTCTGTACCCATTATATTCAGTATGTGCCCTCCAGTCCTCCACTGAAATAGCACTTTCACTCCCATGCAGCATCCAATCAAGATCTTCGAGCTCCAAACTTCGGAAAAAGAACTTATGGAGCAATGGTTGGCAAAGCATATCAGAAAACCCTTTAGCAAAATGGGCTACCTGCTCAGAGATAGATATGACAAAATGATGCCGAATAAGAAGATCAACATACTCCTCCCTATTCCTACTATTCACTGAAATGCTTTTACCACCAGCGCAAAGCTCCACAATTTTCCTGGATCCTAACTCTTCTACTTCTCGATCTGAATCCACCATCTCAGCATCCATTTCCTAGATTTTCTTGCAACTGTTGTACAAGCATGGATCTGCATCATGAATATCTTCCAAAGAAATATCCTTTCCAGCCAATTGCAAGAAAAACACACGATCAAAGACAATGCCAACTTGCACCTTATGCATCAACGCTAGGGCAATTACCCTGCCAGAGAAGCTAAAATATTCAAGGTGCAAAGGATCTACCTTGGACACTGCAAATAAACACAATATATAGAACTGCTGTTACTACTTTTGTACACAGACCAGACCCCTAAATTGATAAGATTGGTGTTGAATGTGCATGAAATGTGTTGTCTAAGACAGGATTTACAAGCAATCTTCAGCTTTGAATGTTGGAATGACAATGGTGGTGTTTTATAAATTTAAGAGTGTGTGTGTGTGTGTGTGTGTGTGTTGTGAGAGAGAGAGGGAGCAGGAAATATGAATAATGAATGAACAACATATGCTCAAACAATTCATGGTGACAACAGAGAAGGTAAATAATGAATGTAATAAAACCCCAAACAATTCATAGTGTGTTCTCGTTACTTAATTGAAAGCAAGTTTTTAAGCTATCAAAGGCTAACTTAAGACGGCGTATGCATTTGTGATGGAAGATATCAGCTAGGGTAGGAGGGTTTGTTGGGGTGGTTCATCAGAGTCGAAGTTCCTATTCATTGGTACACTAACAGAGAAGAGAACCGAAGGGGAAAGGAAGAGTAAGACAGTTCGAGTCATGAAAACCAGAACAAACAAGAATATACATATATATATATATATCAGTTTTCATTTTTGCATTGTCTGGAGAGTATGATTTTAGTACATCCCTTCAAACATTCACTCATTAGGGTTTTGAAAATTAGGGAAAACAAAAAACTTGGTTTTGAAAATTAGGGAAAACAAAGGAAATGAGCGAGAGAGAGAGAGAGAGTGGTACGCAGGATATACTGTATAAAGAGTTCGAAAAATTCACTCGGCTGATATAGGGCAAATTTTCCTTGCAAAAATGTTTGGTCGGTATTGTCCTTCAGTTTACTTAAATAACATTCAAAAAAGCGTCATTTTGATTATCTGCGACCCAATTAGTTTGGTCGCTAAAAATATTTTCATTTCCACTTTTTTTTTTTGTTTTCCGTGTTCCACCTTTGCCGACCAAATTGCAGTTTTGGTCGCAGAAAATTCTATTTTGGCAACTACAAAATATTAGTTGGCAAAACTACAAGATATTGTGTGTTTGGTTTGAGTTTTTTGGATTAAATTTTTTGAAAATTGAGTTTTTTATTTTTCGTATTTTTTGGTTTTTCATGAATATTTTTAAAATTTTAAGCATTTTTGATATATTTTTTTAGATGCACCTTACTTAGATGTATCTAAAAAGTAAAAAATTTGTGAAAAAATATTTTTAAATATTAATAAATACATAAAAATATGAAAAATATACTGAATTCTGATATTTTTTTTGTATTTTTGGTATTTAGTGAATTTTTAAAAGATTTTTTTCACAAAAATTGTAATTAATAAGTGCCCCTTCTAACTTAATTTCTTGGCTTCGCTACTAGCCGCCGGAACATCAATTCCACCTCCAATGGAAGTGAACAAAGCCGAAAAACCAGCAGTGGAGGCTCCACTAGCTCCAATCCCCAACCCAACAAGATGAAGCGTCGTCAACTTGTTCCCATAGAACAACAGTGGACCCACTATCAAATTAGTCAAACCAGTGGCGGCTCGATCGGTGTAGAGCCCTAGCCCAGCTGCTACCGATGAGTTGCTCTCTGGTATCACCACTACAAAGCTTACAATCAAATGTGCCAGCAAAGACCGCCGGTGGTGTCGGCAATGGTGGCAAGGACATACAAAGCGGCTTGAGGGATTGAGATCAATGACCCACAGATGAGGAAGAGAGAGCCCCTTCAAAGAAACAAATTCAATTTAGGGCAAAAAAAATGGTGAAAGAAGAATATATATATATGGTTATCGGTAACTAACATATTTTTTAGTCGCTAAAAATATTTTATAAATCCCTCCAAAATTTGAAATGTCTCCTACCAAATATTTTAGTTCTTTGGCGACTAAAAATTGTTTGTCACTGAAAATAAATATTTGGCGACCAAACTTTTGGTTACCATTGATTTTCATTTGGCGACTAAATAATTTTAGTAGCCAAAACTAACTATTTGGCGACTAAAAAATTTTTTAGTCGCTAAAAATAACTTGTCAACGACCAAACTTTTGGTCGCTAAACATGAAAAGTAAATTTTTGTTTTTCATTCGGCGACAAAAACATTTTTTAGTCGCTGAAAATAAATATTTGGCGACCAAAAAAAGTTAATTTTTGTTTTTCATTCGGTGACTAAATAATTGTAGTAGGCAAAACTAACTATATAGCGACTAAAATATGTTTTGGTCGTTCAAAATAACTTTTTGGCAATCAAACTTTGGGTCGCCAAAGATGAAAAGTAATTTTTTGTTTTTCATTCAACAACTAAATAATTTTAGTAGCCAAAACCAACTATTTGGCCAAAAAAATATTTTTTAGTCGCTAAAAATAACTTTTTGGAGTCCAAACTTTTGGTCGCCAAAGATGAAAAGTAATTTTTTGTTTTTCATTCGGCGACTAATAAATTTAGTAGCTAAAGCTAACCTTTTGGCGACTAAAATATTTTTTAGTCACCAATTGTGACATTTTTAGCGACTAAATGATTTTTCAGTCGCCAATAAGCAATATACCCCGACCAAAAAAAATAGTAGCTAAATATTATACTTTTGCCAACTAATATAATTTTTGGTCGCCAATTCCATAATTTTTGGCGACTAAATTTTTTTTAGTCGCTAAATTTGATCGCCAAAAATGTAATTTCCTGTAGTGAGGAAAAATAGTCTTCTAAATAAATCCCTAAGTATGATCCTCCCCTTCAAAACTTTCTGGTTCTTACCTTCAATGCATTTGTCAAGGTCTTTACCTTGTTCTAGCCAAGTGTATAGGCAGCCTTTGCCCATTTCTTAACTAATGACACAAACATCCAGTGCCTTAGTTTGCAGCCCTTTACTAGGAACTCAGATGTGTAAATTATTGACATACCTTTGATTTCTCCAAAAGAAAGAATAAATAATTCCTAGTCCTCAAAGTTCTTAAATCACTATGACTAGAATTGTGATAAACCGTAAAGAATTTAGGCTTTGGACTACAGGAAAAACAGTGGATTGGAGAAGACGCAATAAGAAACAGTAGAGGTTATGAGTATGAAGGGCATTCAAAGTTTTTCAATTTTCCTCAGCTTAATATGCTGCAAAGTTAAATATAAAAGGAACTTGAAAAGGATGATAGAATGAATGACGATGTGATAAGAACTAGAACGGACACTAACACCCCTTAAAGTTTTGGTATCCACCTGAGTAACATTGAAGTATCCCAATGAAAGTTTTGGAACCAATTGACGATAAATGTTCCTTGAACCTACGCAAAAAGAAAAGAAAAGAAATGTGAAATCAGTTCTTTCTTTATAAGAATAAAGGTCTCGGCAATGGTCAAAAAGGAATTTGTACAGTAATACAATCAGACCCATATGTGTTTTTTTTTCTTCCCCTAATTCATAGGATAACAAAAATTAAACTACAATATGTATATATAAAATTAGATTTCTTTAGCGGGTTTAAATGTGTGCTTCTGAGTGACATGGTGGGTTTCAATATGTACAGGGGAAGAATTAAAAGACCGTTTATATCAGAGACCACTAACATCACCTGCACTACCATTGCCAACTCCCTTGCACTGAGGAGAAGCAACCACAACCTCTATTGATAGTGCACAGTACAAGTTTTGCAATTATCAAAGCCATTATCAGTGCTATTACAAATGTTACACAGTAACAACTGATACCACTATTGCCTTTGCCGCCTGCAATACAGGCCATCAAAAAAAGAAAGAAAACAAAGCTATGGAAAAAGAGAACATGGGAAAAGTTAAAATAGAACAAATATGCAAGCACACAAGGATTTACGTGATTCGGCAATATACCTATGTCCATGGACAAAGACCAATGAAAAGAGTTTCACTATGAATGTAGAGATTACAAATTACAATTAGCTGGTTCTTTCTCTCTCAATCTTGTGTCTGAAACTCACAAAATCATTATAAACCCTAGAAACGGGTCAAACTAGAGCCAGATTCCAATAGCAGGTCGGATTTGTGGGTCACCAGCAGGTAATAAACACCATCCAGGTCAAATTTGAGGCACACCCACAACAAACAAAATGCAACTTTTGATATTTTGCAGCTGCCTTTTTCTTTTCTTTTTTTTTCCTTTTCCAAACCATTTACTGAATGAAATTTCAATCTACCTGGATAGTGTCTCTTAAATGTTTCTTCCAAAAATAGTATCTAATATTTTAAACCTGATGGATACCAGGAGTATGTAAACATAAAAATATTTATTCTGAATTTGAGGCTTTCATTGACCACAGAGCTTCTGGACAACACATGTAAATGATGTAATTAGGCTGGTTATGTGAAATGGAGTCATCACTTATCTAAACGTTCGTTTTAAGTGTTAAGAAGACTAATGTTTCTTGTGATGTAATGGATAAACCAAACAGACTAATTTTACCCTGAACATGACAAGGAATGATTTTTGCGAGTCTTGTCCAAAGTTTGAAATGCTTTTCTGATGTTTACTGTGGTACAAGGCAAGAAATAAAATGTGTCAAACCTTAAAATGCCTCGATGCTTACAAGCTTGGATTTGCAGCCTTGTAGCTTCCAAGCTCAGGTATAAAATGGGTGCCTTTATACCCATAGGATATTGTTTCCAGTGCAATAATATAGATTTTTCCGGGCTCATTTCACACATTACTTGATGCAAAATGGACTAGTTTTCCAGCTCTCTTCTTCTGTTCTCCTCCTAATCATCATTGTTGTTGTTGTCACTTGGTATCAGACATGATATTTTACATAAAAAAATTTTAAAAAAAAAATTATTGTATGTTGCTTGATTTAACTTTTAATGTTGGTTAGAAAGAAGTATATTTGATTGTAGGATATGGAAGAAGTCTTATTCAAGATGAACATAGACTTATATCATGATTGTTGCTTTTCTTTCCCTCTTTCCCTGTGTTTGGGTAAAGCAACTCTTGAAAAAATGGTTGTCTTTGCAGCCACACCTGTAATAGTTGTAAGAGATTGTGAAATGTCTTGGCTTTAACTTCCTCTGCAATAAAGAAATTGCAGGAATGCTGGTATATCCATTTATTTAAGAGCTTTAACTCCCTCTGCCCCCATACTCCTCGGACGTAGGCAAGACACTCTTCTGATTTCAGAAAATCGCACTGGAAAATATCTACCGGGTAATTTCCTGTCCCTTTCTTGCATAATTTGTTACAACTGTGTGCTTTTAAATCATCAAACTCATCAATGCGGCTTTATTCTTTGGCTTATTGATCAGTTGTGTGAATTGGTGCCCTCTGAGTTGGCTTGGTTGGAACAGATTCAACCTCCTGAAAACTTTGTGGTTCAGAAGAGTGCTGTACAAGATCCCTTTACTATACCTTTATTCAGATTAGTGTCACTTAAATATGGTCATTGAGGCAGTTGCTGGAACATTCTGTTAACTTTTTTGGTGGCAATAATTACTGTTATGGGCTTGTACATGTCTTGTATAATTTTAATTTGATAGTGGCAGAATACAATTTTAACAATATGTATTTCAAACTTCTGTCAATGATTGTTCTCTAATTGCTAATGAACCATGTTAGCTTTTGTCAACCTTTTACATTTTTAAGCTCCGTTTGTTTTGGTAAATGTTTTCCGCATTTTCTAGTGTTTGGTATAACAAAAAACAAAAGTCAACCGAAAAGAAGTTTATGTAGCAAATGTTTTCTATGTTTTTCAAACTAGACTCTTATTAATGCCTCCTCCACCCCCACCACCCTACTACCACCACTATCACCACCACCACGACTATCACATTAGTTTCAAGGTTACAATCAAATATAGAAAAATGTTTTCTACGAAAGATATTTTTTTCAGAAAATGTTTTCTGTTAAAAATATTTTCAACTGAAATAAACGGAGTGTTAATTTGAGAGAAAACTCCCAAGATGGTCCAGTATTGGAGATAGTGCAAGGAATGGAAAGTTAAATTAATTTAGATGATTGAACTTGCAAGTTTTTGTTATAAAAATTATGTAGAATTAACATTAATGTAATATTGGTGCTGTTACTTTTGTTAGATATGTTGTTAATGTTGTTGTTACTGGTATCATTCTTCAGCAGAGGACAAGCTATCTATTGTATTGAGAAATTGGTTGGATAGTTTGTGAAAAAGAATGAAATTGGTTTGTGCTCTTAATGACACTGCAGAAGCAATTGGTTTGTGCTCTCAATGACACTGCAGAAGCAAACTATAAAACTTCCAAGTTAATGTACCAACAATATTAGTTGTAAGCAAGGCTGGCCAGTAAACTCACCTTGATAACCTTGTAATAATTCTTGACCAACATGTCATTGTCAATAGGATGGCAATGGGGCGCGGCATTTTTGTAGTCTCTCGCCCTGTATCATATAGGTTAATTTTTTCATTGTAAGAATGGCCACTACAACATATAAGAATTTTAGAAACTAAACTTTTTAGTCTTTAAAAGTGAAAATTTTATTGCAAAAGACATTTAGGGATCAATTTCTATCGTCGTAAGGATAATCACTAAAAAGTTGTCCTGAAAAGTAAAAAACAAGGGTTTTAGCGATAAAATTTTGAAAATGTCACTAATAAATAAAGACAAAATAATTTGGTCTCAAAATAGTTTATTTTTTGAACAAAAAATTTGGTCCCAAAAGGATAGTAATTAATCACTAATGTTCAATTTTCGTTACTAAAAATATAATAACAATACTTTTTCGCAACAAAAATATTTCGCTCCCAAAAAATAATTTTATCCCTAAATTTTAGTCTCTAAAATCTTAATTTTTTTTTGTAGTGGGCGGTATTATTAGAATAGAGGGGTAGTATTTTAGACTTATTATGTTTAAGTTAATTAAAATTATATATATAAATATGTTTAATAAATATAATTGGACCTAGGACATGGAGGAAAATCTATCCCCGCCCAGCTTACTCATCGGGGGTGGGAAAACCTATGTGGGGCAGGGTAGGAAAAACATGTCATCCTTAATGGTGCTTAACAAAAAGGTAAATTATATTATTGGTCCCTTTAGTTTGAGAGAATTTTTATTTTGGTCCTCGTAATTTTAATTTGAATAATTTGAACCTTACATTTTTAATTTTCTTGCAATCTGGTCTCTTCGTCATGCGTTTTCAACATTTTAAAACGGAAAAAAATATGTAAAATATTAAGAAACTAAAGTGGAATTCAAAAGAAACTACCACTGGTATAATTTACTTATTAAACTGGTGATCTCTATATATAATTTGTTTTAAATTTTACTTTAGTTTCTCTAGTTTTGTAAGTGGTCATTTTTCGTTCTAAATTTTAATGGTAAGTGACGAAAGGATCACATTGTAATAAATTGAAAGTATAAGGGTCAAATTAAAATTACGGAGACTAAAGTGATACTTTGTTTAAATTACAGGGATTAATGGTATAATTTATCCAAAAAAAATCATAAAAAAGTATGCAAAATGTAGTATTGGCTATTCCTATACTTACTGTTGTAGACACGTCATTTGTGGTTAGTTTTCAGCTCTGTAATCTCTGACAGTTAAAAAAATGGAACACAGTTGTGTCGTTTTGCTGCTGGTAAACCATAGAAATTAACCTCTGATAAGCTATTAAACTTAATAGTTTTTGTCACATGGACAATTACCTAAGCATCCTTCTGCCTTTCTAATTAGTTGATGGTGATGACTAAACGTGTAGGAGACAAATCATTGAGCCACGGGTCTTACATGATATCACCAATTAATAAAAAATATTAATGTAATTTTATTTATAATTTTTTTATTAATTATTAATTAATAGCATTGCATAAGATAATTCTAATATCATACTTAATATTTGTTTCTTATTTACCCCATTTGATCAAGTAGTTAGCGACTCAAAAGTGCGTTCAAAGTTGATTGGTATGCCCTTGTCAAATACAAGAATATTAGGAATACAGAAATAAATTGTAGAATCAATCATCTGCACTCAATTCCTTATGTTGGTGGTTGGTTTTTGTAATTTATTTTTGTATTTGTAGCATTTTTGCGTCAAATATTTTGCATCTGAGCCTAGCAAGAGTTTGGTGGAATATGAAAAAAAAGTAAACATGAACTGATCTCATTTCCAATAAATTGTTTTGGCAACATTTAGTTTTAGTCAAAAAATCAAAAAATCACTATAAATTATTACATTATTTTCTCTACTTTATTGCACATCTTTTTAAAAAAAAATTTAAAAATTATTAAATAACTTATTCCTAAACAAGTGCCACCCATTTTATAATCTTGAGGGTTATATTAGGAGCAATGTCATATATCAGCATAACTACTTTTTTGTTTTTCCCTTCTCATGCAAGTGTGATCTTGATTTTGATTTTTCTTGCTTAAAAAAAAAATCACATTAAAAATTAAGGAATAATTATCAACAGATCTTATTGATTAGACTTCTTTACTCATAACACTTGAGTGAATTTTTTTTTATGTATTTGCTCCTCGTTTTGATAATGATAAAATTTTGAGACATTTTAGATGTGTTTTGTATTTATGGAATGATAATTTATGACTAGTAATGATAATGATAATTTTATCAAAGTGATAAATGATTGCGATATTTTGAATTTTGATTTATTTTTTGTTAATTTGTGTTAGCTTATATTGAATTATGATGTGAGAAATGTAAATGGTTGAATTGTATTACTTTAAAAATATTGAAAGACTTACCAAAAAAAAAAATCCCTCAAGGTTTGAGCCTTATAACAAAATAAATCTTGAATTTTTAATTTTGCCAATTTAAATCTTATTCTTTTGATTTTTTTTTTTTCAATATAAACCATCTGTCTATTTTCATTAATTAAAATTGTCAAAAAAAATTTATTTTAGTCATTAAATTCAATAGGTATATAGAAAATGTCTAAATACCCATTTTTCATTGAGTTTAATGACTAAAATATACTTTTTTGAGTGTTTTACTTAACGAAAAGGACAAATTATGACGGTAGTCTCTATATTTTACCCCTTGTGTCATTTTAGTAATTGACTCAAAAAGATATGTCATTTGATAACTATATACCCACAAAAACTCATAACATGAATTATAAAAGTAGCGTTTGGCAACGTCATGTTTTTTGTTTTGTTTTAAAAATTTTATAAATTAGTTTTTGTTTATTTTTTAGAAAAACATAAATACAAACGCGTTTGGTTTGAACAAAATATTTGAAATTTTTAAAAATATAAACAAAAAATATGTTTGTTCAGACCTAAAATTTTATATTTATTTTTTATTATTTATAACAATGAGATCATACACATTATAATTGAAAAAAAAAGTAATTGAAAACAAATTATTTGAAAAAAAAAATTGTTAGTCAGATTTTTAAATTTCTGTTTAAAAACTAAACGTAAACTCATTTTTTGAGTTTACGTTTTTTCCTCAAATTTATAAACTGAGACAACTATTTATAAACAAAAAAAGTTATCAAACAAGTTTTCATGACATTTTTTAATTTTTGGTTAATATAAACTAAAAACGAAATAGTTACCAAACAGATCCAAATGACATAATTTTTTTATTATAAAAAATACACAAAAATCACAATGTTTATAGCTTAGGGTGGGTCACATAAGAGTTTTCTTAGGGTGGGTCACTTCATATATATTTATCATAATAATTTATAACTAACATCATAAAATTTTAATGAAGCTTATGTTGCATTTATGATTGTGATTGTGCCACATAAGATAATATTTGAAATGTAGTTAAAAAAACAATCATGCTAGAGACCACTAATTTGGTGATTCTAAACCAACCACTAATGATGTGGAAAAACCAAAAAACAAAATAATAAATAAAAATAAAGCACAACACATACTGTGATAGTGGGTGGGACCCACTTCCACATCATTAGTGATAGCTCTAATTAGAGCTCTCACTCATTTTCCTTAAAAAAAATGATCATTAATATTACTCATGAATAACATCCTTTTACGGGAGGAGGGCACAATTTCTTAATACCCTTAAAGCCCAAAATGTCAATCCTTCTCTCTCTCTCAAACAAAAATGTCCAAAAAATATTCAAAATTTAAATTTAAGAAAGAAATAATCATTTTTGAAATAAATCTGATCTATATAATTTACATTCTAAATAATTTTTAGGAGAGCATTATAGTAAAAACAATAAATGCTATACACCCAAGAAAGAATTTAAATATATGAGAAAAATCACATTCCAAATAAATTTGATTTCAAATTCTGAACAGTTTCAATATTTTTTTGATACGTAGAATTGCTATATTAAAAATAAAAATAAAAAATAAAAAAAGACCTACATTAGGACAAGGTCCGCTGCCAACTTGGACCTTCGGGCAGAGGGAAAAATGGAGCAGAGACCAGCCGATTGAAGGGGGATATTGCCCCATATTAAAATTTGTTTGATGCTCTTCCTCCTATGAGAATCTCTTATTTGTCTAGTATTCATTTTTTCAGAAGGTTTTTCTTTCTTTCTTTCTTTTTTTTTTTAAAAAAAATTGTACACTTTTTTTTTTTTTGATCAACAAAGAAAAGAAAATATTATTGATGAGAAGAGCAAAAACAAGCACCAAAAAGTATCAATAAAGGAGGATAGTGCAAAAAATTGTACACTTTTAAATTCTACTTAACTAGCCGGATTATAAAAGTTATAAAAAAATCTACTAAAGACAATAAATAAATAAATAAGGAAAGAAAAAAGTTGCCTTTTTTTGGTGAACTTTTTTTAAAAAATTTTAAATTTCTTTTTCAAAATTTAAATTTTTCTACACTAGACGGACAAAAAAAATAGAAATTTTTATACACAAATTTGAAAACCAAAAAAAAAAATCACTAAAAAAAAAAAAGACTTTTTTAGGTGGATCCCAAACTAAAATTGGACTCAATCGAAACAAATTGCTGGTCCAACAATTTTCCAAACAATAATTTCTAAGTACATGAAAATTTAATTAAAATTTTACTATCAAAGGTGAAGTGTAGAGGGTATAGATTTAAAGTATGTGTTTTTTGAGTCATATACAGAATAAATCTTATCCACATATTTCAATTCTGAATAAAATTTTGAATAATTTTTCTATGTGTCTAACTGTTCTCCAAAATGAACCTGTTGTCGCTTTCTTTCTTACTTTCCGTTATTCTTCTTTTTTTTTTTTAAATAATAATAAAAATAAAATTGTTTGGTACTATCCAAAATGGTATCAAGAGTTTCTCTCCTTTTTCATTTCAATAATCTTGTTGTCGTCGTAATTCAATTGTTCATGTTTAAAATTAAAGCAAAACAACATAGTTTTAAAATGTGTTTTCAAAATTTTAATATTTTTTTTACTTCAATTTAAATTTAGACCATTGAATTATATCATTGGTTAACGTATCTTGTTGGGATTGGGTAGTCTGTTTTGATGCGTTTCTACTTTTCCACCCTTTTTTGATGTAAACTTAATTCTTGTTTGGTTTATTTTCAATAAAGGTTTTTATTTTTGCTGATAAAAAAAAAAAAAAAAAACAACGTATCTTGTTGCATTAAAAACTATAACATGATCATTGCAAAGCAAAAATAATAGAGTATGCCAAGTCTTCCAAAATGACCCTCTAAAGAACAATAACCGAGGAATATTGCAAAAGCCAAAGATCTAGGAAGAAAAGATCCAAGAAAAAAGAAAAGAAAATAGATATAAAAAAAAAATTAAAATGAAGATAAATTAAGAACATCTCAGCATCAACACTGTAAGAAACATAGAGAATAAAACCCGACATGATTGATAAAAATAGTGATCAAACACAATTTTCAGACAATAATATCAACCCAAAGTTTTAATATATACATTCCCATGTAAATTATATTAAATCTCATGACTATTCATGCTAGGTTGGACGTCGATTTCATTGAAAATAATTTAAAAAAAATGAAATAATTCTTTGAAAGATTCTTATTATTAAATAAAATAATTGAATGTCAACTCTGCATATAAAAGTGAAGACAAAGTATCAAAGATTTTCTAAGTACGTAGGGCTAGGAAATGCTCGTTTTCTTATGCCCCATGCCACCCCATTTCAATTTCTCTAACATTGTCTTTCAATATTAAATCTCTGTCTCTCTCTTACAATCTTATTATAATCATTCGAATATCTGTCTCCTCTCTCTCTATCCCTCCAGTCTCTCTATAAAAATAATAACAATTCTTATCAATATATAGATACATGTATTGTGTCCATGCATCACGCATGCCTATTCAAATTTTTGTGTCTTTTAGCAAAACCTAATCTTCGGAGTGATTCATCATTTTCAAAAGAAAAATAGAGAGAGAAAATACATTCAAATTTTAAATAATTTTTTAAATATTTTTTCTATGTGTCATTTCTGTAGTCCAAATGCTCTCAATAAGCCACGGAAAAGTAAAAGTACAATTTGGATAGGATGGAAAGGGAAAAGTTAGGATCATGAAAATTTTGTCATGAAATGATCATGAAATTTATGATTCTTGGATTACCTTGATTAATGTGCTTTATTCTAAGTGTAATCCAAAGGTCACAAAGCTTTCATGATTTTCATGAAAAAAATTTCATGATACCTAGCATTGTTGGGAAGGAAAATAAGGTTTTTCGTATCTTTTAGCAAAACCTAATCCCTTCAAGTGATTCCTTTTCTTCCCAAAGAAAAATAAAGAGAGAAAATATATTCAAATTCTGATTTTTTTTTTTTTTTGGGATTGTTTTTTGTTGTTGTTGTTGTGTATATAGCATTTCGGCAGTCCAAACACTCTCAGGCTATGTTTGGCATATAGGGTTTGGGCTACAATAGTCATAAAAAATCAAAATAAATTAAAAAGTTAATAAGACAAAATGTCACATCTAAATCATAATTATTTTATTTTTTTTCTCACAAAAGTCAAAATAATCAAAAAATTTATCCCAAACGAGGCTTTTTAATCACAAGTTAAAATAGCAAAAAAGTCAAAAAAAATTAACCTACATCCCAAATGAAGGCTCAATAAGCCTTGGAAAGTAAAGCACTGTTTGGATAGGAAGAAAAAAGAAGTCTCTTACTTTCTATTTTATTTGTTTATTTATTTTTGAATACATTGAAAGCCGCGACCTAGGAAGAGGGAGTGTTGGTTATAGCAAAACTTATCTTTAACATTTTAGTAAGGTGCAAAAGTTACGCATAAGCTATAGCCCCCGTTGGTTGACAAGTCTATTGCTTTGCTTCTACACATAGTAGTACAAACATGAGCACACGACCTAATACTGATATAATACAGATACATTAACACAATAAATTTTAAAACATATAAGACACAATATGCTTGAGTCATGTTGAAAATTTTAAAACATATAAATTTTAGTTTTGATACTCTCTGCACTCCCCTGCTTTGTTGATGTTATTTCACATGTACTATGCCTCTTTCATCAATAAAGTTTTTTTTGCTGATCAAAAAAAAAAAAAAACAATATGCTTGAGTCATGTTGAAAATTATATTTTTAAACAAAATCATTATAAGTTAATATATGAATAACTTATTCAGAGGTAATGAGAAAAAATTATATATAACACTAATTAAACATATATTCTATAACTTAGAACATCATTCAAGTAATAATTGTATTCTAAATACTGTAAAATAATTGTAGAACATTAAAATACGCATGATGAATTCAATTGCATATCCTTTGCTAGTTTCATCAATAAAGTTTCTTTTTGCTGTTCAAAAAAAAAACCTTGTAAATGCTTCAAAATATATTTAAAATACACAAGTTGCATTATGAAGAATGCCGAACATTGTTACTATGAAGAGATTTATTACATATGTCATGTTTAGAAAGTTCAAAAAGTTTCGTCAAAGTGTTTGCGAAGTTTTGCTAAAGTGTCTAATATTATAAATTAAAATTTTTAATTAAGACATGTTAAAGAAGTGTCGCGCACACTTTTATAAGTATCCACAGAGTATCATTTTTGACATAACATGTCTGACACAAAACGCCTACTCGATAAGCATGTCCATGCTTCTTAGTCTAATACCACTCTCTCTCTCTCTCTCTCGCTAAATTTGTGTTCTACTCAAATGCATGTATCACATGTAAATCTTTCATGCAGATCTCATCACCTATATCAAATGCAGTAAATGAGATCTTTTATGTTTCATATATTTAATTTTCCAGTCAGCTGCTGATCAGAATACATGTATTATATATTTTATTACTATGAGCTAAAACAACAGTGACATAATTTCAATATTACTAGTGTTGTTATCATTATTACATAATTTAATAGTGATGAAAATTTTCGTTGATATCAGCATTGTAGAAGAATAAAAAAGCACTTTTTGTGCCATTTTAACATGGTCATTTGGAACTCAGTTCTCCTTCCATCAAATTCAGAAGCCTTAAATAAATGAATGAATTAGGGCTTTTAAAAGACAAGACTTTTGCTTAACCAACTAGGCCTACCCTAATTGGTCACCATGCCTTTCCTAGAGCTTAGTCCGTAGGGAGGTTATGGGTTCAATTCCTGTTAGGGGAATTGAATTAAACAAGTGCAAGCATTTAGGTGTTTTGTCAAGAGTGGAGAGATTTTCTTTCGTAGGTGCTAATCTAACAATTAACAACTAACATTTGCCAATTAAAAAAAAAAAAACACTTTTGCTTAAGCTTAGGTCAAGCGTTAATTAAGATTATTTCATTGTGTCTTTTTTTTTTTCAGCAAAGGAAAATTATTTCATTGTGATTTAGGTGTCACATGATATAAATAGTAAAATTATTCTTCTCTCTAACAGTCTAAACTTTTAAATGAGTTAGTGTTTAATAATTCAGTACTTTTAAAACCCACAATGCCGAAAACCTCATACATTGGATCCGCCTTTATATTCTAAGATAGGCATTGTCCAAATATTAGGCTCCTAATTCAAATCATGTTAGTCTCATTTTAAGGCTAACAGTCAAAATTCAACTTGGATGATAGAGATGTTTTCATATACATAAAAAAAATAAAAAAGAAGAAAAAACCCCTTTGATGATAGGATTTAACCTTAAAATTTTACTCTTGTTTTTTGGTGTGTGTGTTTCGGCACAAGTATTAAAGTTAAAGTCAAAGTTTCAATCACGTCATACCCACATCAATACACTGTAATTTCTCAAATGAATGTGCACATACGAAAACAATATCATTCCTCTCATTATCAATAAAAATAAAAAAATAAAAAATCATGCAAAAAAGATTAATATTGCCGCTTGTCATGCATAGGTCCCATCTAAATTGACTAATTTTTGCATATCGCCATTCGCAGCCCTATGTCATTAGGACAATTTTTATTCGAATGAGACCAATAAAACTACAATAAGTCTAACAATACAGAAATCCAATATAGAATCAGACACAGATGGACAATTTTTTTTAAAAAAAAATGAGTTCTACCAAAAAATCTTGTAAAATCTTATTTATTCATATATTTTGTATTTGATTTTTATATTTCTATTGCTAAATCAAAGTTATTGGAACACATCAATCATAAACTATGACTTAGAGAATAAGAATAAAAACATGGGGACAGAAAATGAGGGATATGATATAAGGCAAAAGTCATAGTTTAGGTAGGAAGAAATTGATATATGGCTTCTTCTGAATAAATGAAATGATCCCACCTTTTCTACAGAAGTTTTGATATTAACTAATCTAAAAAATAGAATTTTATCATGATATAACAATGAGAGGAGTCCCTAACAGAGGTCAAACAATTAAGATAATCACATGTGTGTGTGTGTGTGTGTGTGTGTGTGTGTAAGAGAGAGAGAGAGAGAGAGAGAGAGAGGGATTTTATGTGGGACAACTGTCAAAGAAAGGATTGAATGGAGAAAAAAATGGCCTTTTGAGAAGTCACATGACATTGAACAGCTAAAGGGACCAATCTCATCTGTATCCATAATGCAAGTATTATTGCTTTATAATAAAACACAAGTGGAGTACTGTCCAACCCTAGTTGTTTTTTATTTTTATTATTATTTAAAAAAAAGGGAAAAAAAAAAAAGAAAAAGAAAAACACAGAGAGATAAACTCATGAAAGTCTTTGGAATATCTGAAACTGTGATGACTAATGGCATGAGACTTTAATTCCACAGTTGAATGAAACAAGAACCTCCAAACGCTCAGAGAAAACAACACCAGCTTGCATACTCTCTCTCTCTCTCTCTCTCTCTCTCTCTCTCTCTCATCTGATCATATGCTGATGGATAGACTAATCCCTTTATTTTAGAGTTCTTACTTTTTTATGTGTACCCGGGGATCGATCATCATGGCGATACGTTTGAATCTGAAGCACGCAGTCAGTAGATGAAAATCTTGGAAAAGAGAAGATTGAAGCACTTATTCCATCAATGGTTTGTATTTAGAGAATATCAGTATTACTATTGTTCGTATTTTCTTTGCTCATGCAAAAGTTAAATAATTGAATACATGATCCTTCCAATCTGAAGCACAAATATAGGCCTCTATCTCTCTCCCTCTCTCTAGTTTTGTCATGATTTCTATATTCTTGAGGGTAATTAGATGTGTTTTGTTTGGCAGTTCTGCAAACAAGCCTTTGTATGCAATTATATTTGATTTGTTCTTTATATCTTTCATATACCTACCAATATTAGCTATGACCTAATATGAACATCAAAGATTTTCTTGTTCACCATTGTAGTTATTATAAAGATGCTGCCTTCTTCAAACAAGGATGCATTTTCAAGATCAAATCATTCAAAACAAAGAAGCATATGATTATCAATAAATAACTTGTTTCATTTTCACAAACATTAATTCTATTATGTGCCTAATTATCTAAAGCTGCATATGATTTTCTCCCTATTTTCCTATTTTCTAAGTCAGGAAGCTGCAGATGATTTTTTTTTTTTCCTTTTATTAAAATTGTTTTTCTTAAAAATTTCATACTAAAAAGACAATAAGGTCTAAAGTCGATGAATTTTTTTGGTCATTCAAATACAAATTTTATTACCTTGAAATTAATAACTATTTCTTTGATTATCTTGATGGTATTGCCCAATACAAATTGACATAATTAAAACTCTTTCTAATTTTATTTTACAAGGTAATCACAAGTAAATAGTTCTTTAACTATTATTTGCTATGCATATTCTGTTTCAAGGGTTCCTCATAGCCTTGAATTCTTCGGGATGCCCATCAAATTTCAAGAAACTATAAAGTAAATTAGTAGGATACAGAAAATTGAAACACATGTTAGTCTGACATATTTGTTCATCCAATTGTTTCTGTTCTAATTCATAATCCTTCTTTTCACCAACTTTTCTTACCTAGAATATTTGGATCATGAACTTGTTATGATCCAAAGTTTTTCCCTTCCATGTTTTTTATACTGTCATTCATATTATATTGACCTTGACGCAAAAGCAAAATTCAAAACTCAAAACTTTTTTCTATATTAACCATCTGGAGTTCTTAAATTCAAAACGACTTCCATTTATATAGGTGGATGATGCAGTAAAGGTGAAAGAATAAACAGCAAATATCCTTAATAGATTTTTGTGCATCACCTAAAGTTCCACAGCCAATAGATCAAAGACACCACGTGCAATTTAACTGTCATAAAATATTCCAATTTTTGTAGAGTACTAATTGGTGGATGGTTACTTAATTTGAGGGAGGATGCATTGCCATAGATTTAATTACAATCTTATACGAAGAGGCGTGGTACAATTTGATCATTCTTTACTTAATTGATTAAGATTATGAACATAATATAATTACACTGTTTTTGTTTTTTAATTATCCAAATGTTATATTATTTAAAGATGGTGATGTATTTTATAGTTATCTTTTGTGTTCTCCCATGTATTAATCAAGAGTTGATAGAACAAACCCAAAGCTTGATTATCTCACATTCAATATAGAAAAAGCAGTACAATTGAAGAAAAAAAAATACTTACACCAAATAAAATAAAATGAGATGAGCAATTCTATTCCAAAATAGCATAATATGTATTTAATTTCATTATTATTTGCTTTGTAGTTTAGACTTCACTTACTAATAGTATCTACTTTTCAATTCTCAAATGTTAATAATTTTCTTTCATTCATCTTCGACACCATTTCTATTTGCAGAAGTGCAACTTCAAAATAAACTTGAGGATGTGAATTGACATAGCTAGAAGAACAATTTTAGCCATGAGTGAAGGAATGGAGATTCAAGACGATAAAATGAGTGACACAATTGAGGAACAAGTTAAAAATACATCATCATCATCAGTGTCTTTGCAAAAGTTTTCATCCTTTGATTTGAATGAAGAAGCCAATAGCGAAGAGGAAGATTGTGCCGATGAGATGGATGACTTGATTAATCTTGAGGATGACAAAAAAGGGAACTCAACCAATGATAGTACCTCAGGAGGTGAAGGAAGTGAAAGGAAGAATACAGTTCGGCAATATGTACGATCAAAGATGCCTAGGCTCCGATGGACTCCTGATCTCCATCTCTCTTTTGTGCACGCTGTTGAAAGGCTTGGTGGACAAGAGAGTAAGTCTAGTACATTTCACTAGGATACATTTTGCACCTTCCTCATCTTTAATGATATATCTTTATTTGATACCATTAATAAAGATTCCTTTTTTGTTGATAAAAAAAATAAAAAATAAATATAAAAAAGAGAGAGAGAGCCTAGTAGTTGAAAATTTAAATGTATCTCACCACATAAAATTCATTGTACATCTAATTAAAAGGGTATATATAATTTGGTTAATTTTGTTTAAGGAGATGAAAAAATTGTTCTTGATTAATCTTATTCACAAAACAAACAAAAAAATCCTTTCCTTTCCATTGGTCATGTAAATTAATTATTAATTAATTTATTTTTTTGGCTTTGTTATGTAGAAGCGACTCCCAAATTAGTTCTTCAGTTGATGAATGTGAGGGGACTAACCATTTCCCATGTAAAAAGTCACTTGCAGGTATTGATAATGTTTTTAAATATTATTAGATCTAATTTTGTGGCATATGTCTTCCTAATTTCTTCTGTTTTCTATCACTCATTTTTCCATGTCAGATGTATCGAAGCAAGAAGCTTGATGATTCTGGACAAGGTAAAATTATTGAACTTTGTATTAAAAGGGAAATTTTGAATATTTGTTGTATTTTTCACATTTTTCAGAGAAAGTGGTACAATCACTTTTTAAAATTATGGTGCGTCAAGTGCCAGCTTAGTTTTTTTTTTTTGATCGGTAAAACGAAAGAAGCTTTATTGATGAAATTATAGTACAAAGTACAAGATAAAAACACCAATAAAGAAAGGCGAGCGCAAAGGCATCACGATGGGCTCAAGCATCCCAACGAGGTTGGCACAAAGAAACCCATCCTATCATATGCTAGCACCACCAAGGTTGGTAAGCAACCAACCGAACAAACAGAAAGAAGACAGGAAGCAGCAGAGCTGCAACTATGTGCCAACTTAGTTGGGATACTTCTACTGACTCTCATACTTTTTTCTTAATCTTTATTATCTAGTTGTACTTTTAGTCGAGAGTTAATAAATTTTTTCTTCTTTTTTGGATTAAAAAAGTCACATTTTCACTATTTTTTCCCTCCTTTTTGACAGTGTTAAGTCAAAATAAATCAATACAAGGACGAGATCGCATTACTAGATTTTTCTACCAAAGAACTAGTCCTCTTCAACATTTCAAAATGGAGAATGGTGCAATTGTACTAGCGCGGAATCCCCATGAAGGTAATGGTGTTCAAAGTCTTCTACAGCATCCCCTTCACCGACATCCATTGGATTTCAAAGCTACTTACTCAAGGTAATTAAATCCACCCTATTCGTAAGAAACCCTAGAAATTTTTTTTTGTATCACTGACTCTCTCATGTGCGCATATGTGTAGGCACCAACAATGGATTTCTAATCAGTATGCTGTGACTAAGCCGAGTTATCCAATTAGCAAAGATGATGGACAAGGCAGCAACTTATTCAATACAATGTTCTTGCGAAATCAAGACCAGTTATCATCAACACCAAACCAAATCCATGCCACGGATGTAGGTGTGCGAAATGGCCCAATTAAACCTAGCCAATTTCTTGAAGAAAAGAAGTGGCCACCGCGTAAAATTGTTCCTAGCAACAATTCTTGGGTGAGTACTAGTTCTCAACACTCCAATTGCCAAATTTCTACCATGCCGAGGACTATACAAACAACCTACTTTGTGCAGCCATCCAGATGGAATTGTATAAATAGCACAAGGATTTGGCAACTTCCGTCTAATTTACAAGATCATAAGAGCGTTTCCAATACTTTTGAGCACGAGTTTAACTCATCATTTTGGCTTAAGGTAATCTATTGCAATCACCATTTTCATATATTTAATCCAGTATGTAGTAGTTTTATTCTAAAAGTATTGTATTTTTCTTAAGTTTGTAGTATGTTAATTTTTTGATATTGAATCAGGAGAAAAAGTCGAAGCACAAGGAATGGTTGCCTGATTTGCAATTGGCCTTGAGCCAAAGTGCCGAAAACAATGAGGAGAAGACTTGTGGAAAGAGCGTGCCAGAGATTAACACCATGCTTTCTCTTTCTTTATTCCCTTACTCATCGAGGCAAACAAACACAACCTAGAAACAAATAGAAACTTCATAAGTCCATACTTATTAATAGAAAGAAGACTAGATAGATACAGGATGAGTACTTAAGATCTGACCATGTTCTATATATAGATATAGAGTATAGGAGTGAGATCTTCAAAGTACTTGTCTTAAATGTCACAACAATGGTCTCGTGCTTTTTTTTATTCATGTAATGTAATGTTATGGAATGAGTTACAGCATTTGGGTAGAACAAACATCAAATTAAAAGGAAAAAAAAAAAGAAAAAAAAAAGAAAAAGAAAAAAAAGAGCTGTTTATAAGATTTTATGTGATGATTTCATTATTTTATGGAATAAATATGATCACTCAATTAAAACCTGAAGTTAAAGTATCATATACACTTGGTGCTGCAAATGAATGGAGCCAAACTAAGTAGTGCAGTGAATGAATCGAGCCGATCCTTAATTAAGATTCAATTTGGACTCAAGCTCTGCTTGAAAACAAATAGAAGGAACTCAAATAATCTGCTGATGAGCAATTCATAAACATTTCAACTCGTTTACAGCCTTATTATGCTAATGTTGAGCTCAGTTCAATTGTTATCTAGGTTAGCATAGATTCAAGGTTCAATACCACATATGAGTACATGTGTTTTTGAGAGAGAGAGAGATGGCATTGTATTAGAATAGATGTGGCATTTTCATTGAATTAGCCTTTCTTTCCTTCAAAATTCTTGTAAAAAATTTAGAAATATTTCCTTTAGTTACATTTCAGAGGTTGCCATGAAAGGACCAGTTAAGGTTAAAAAAAAAAAAAAAACATTAACTGAAAATACCATTTTATTTCCATTTTCCAAATACAAAGTCAAAGGAACCAGCGTTCCAAAAAAAAAAAAAAAAAAAAGCCAATGGAACCTTATACATGCATATGTATTATCATGAACCATTCACTGTATCATACGTTTTATATTCAAGATTAAAAACAGAATATTTTCTTCAAACCAACCCCACATGCACATTAATTTTGACTTGTGACTGACAAAGACCACTATCTTATTAATTGGCATGAGCTAACAGAAGGTTGAAATGTCTTTGTAACCATTAATCAAAGTAGGTTTGATGATCCACATCAAGCCTCTCAAAAGTAGCTTATCTCCACGGATGGGGAGAGAGAGAGAGAGAGAAAGGTATCATTGATGTAGTGGAAACGTAAGAGTTTGTTGATTTAAAGATGAATACTGAAAAGTAAAATTTATCTTTAGATTTATTGATTTATAAAGAATACCAAAAATTAAAGTTCTAATTCGAAATGAATATTCAAGGTTGGAAAAAGAGTAAAAACTCGAAATTGTATTAATTCTCTACAACTAAAATATGCAGATTGGTAATGAGCAAAATAAAAATACAACAGAAATTATCAAAAATAAATATATTGAAATAAACTAAAGAAACTATTCATTTAGGCTGCTATGGTAATGGCAGATTTGACGGAATCGAATTTTGACTTATACACTAAGGTTTCGTTTGAGAAGTCAAAGGTTGAGTTTTTTTAGTTAAAATAGTCATAAAAAAATAAAATAGACTTTTTAACTAAAAAAACAAAATATTAAATCCAACCCATAATTATTATATTCTTTCTTTCACAAAAAAGTCAAAAAAGTCAAAAACTCTTCACAAACAAGATTTTTTAGCCCCATGCTAAAATAGTAAAAAAAAAAATCAAAAAGTCAAAAAATCAGTCCGCTTCCCACACGAACCCTAAGACAACAAAATTTTGAAATTAACGACCTAAACAATAAAATTTGTCCAAAATCCACCGAGGTCCATACCAAAGCAATGGACCTTAATCAGAATAACATTTTTCATCAACCCCACCTAATTTCACCTAATTCTAAGTCCAAGCTGTTTGATTCCAACTAGTATTTTTTGTCTTATTTGGCCACTTGCCTATCCATTTGATCAAGGAATTTTATAGGGAAAATTTAGCCAAAACTTTTCTATTGAACCTTTATATGGTGAAAATGACAGCCTAATTCATTTTACGTTATAAACTCCTAAGAAGAAAACACATAATTCAATAAGGATAAAGTAAAATATATATATATATATTTTTTTTTCTTGGATAATATTGTTAGAGTAACATGTTATTGTAAAACAGAGTAACAGGGTACTGTTACTGTTTAAATCAATTTCGACGGTAATAATTTTTTTTTTTTAAAGAATTTCATAATTAACATGGATCTTATTTGATAGATCTTGATGAGAGAATTTTTTAAATACTAATTTTATTAAAAACCGACATCTACATCAAAAGTTATATTATTTTAAAATTTAATATTTTGATAATAATGATATGTGTTAAACTTTTGAAAAAAAAAATTGTACTTTCCTTTAATGCATTAAACTTTTATATTATGAACGGGTGTTGACCAAATTTCTCATTTTATAGCCACACACACTGCATCACCTTTTGCTTGAATGTTGGCTTAATTCACTATTGTTTTTCAATGTGTTTATTTGTCATTTTAATTCCTACATTATAAGAAAAATCTCGAGTTATGATTCAAATTGAATACTTGAAAAATCAAAGTGACATGATTAAAAAATAGAGTATTAAAATGACATCAAATACATACTTTGAAGACCAATGATGTAAGCCCTTGATTTGTTTTACCTCTCACTCAATTTTCATAATCTTTACTCTGCCTTTCTTTGTTTTATCTCATTAGGTTAAAAAATTTGTTTACCTTTAAAAGCATAAAATACTTTCCAAGCAAATCAATTTATTTTTTATTAATTTTGAAAAACATTTTTTATTGACTTTTAAGTATTTAATTTTTTATTGTATATCATACTAAACAACTACAAATAAAAATATATATATATATATATATTTTCAACCAAAACAAATGGAGCGAAAGAGTGGAGCCTTATTTCATGGGGACAAATGTGCAGCGATTTGATAATGCAAGGGGCAAAGTGATGCTTTGTCACCTGTTGCGGGTGTTTCATATTTTATCCAATTTGTGCATATGATCCAATGGTTGAAAGCATTTTTATCATGATGGTTTTCATTAGATTATGTTTGGATGATGAATTTTGAGTAGAATTTTGTGGAAGAAAAATAATGACTAAAAAATTACGAGACAAACAGAGTCGTATACTCTCTCCAACTGGCACATAACTAGAAGTAAACTCTAGTCTGGTAGCTGAATGGCACAAACCTCTTTATAAACCATTGAATGAAACAGTTGAAGAGTTTTATGAGACATTTTGATGTGAATACCAAGCTTGAGAGACACACAATTGCTTAAAACTAACAATATTATTGCATATTTTAATCTGTTGACATAAAGACTCCTACCAGTACAGGAACTACTTCAATAAAAATAGAGATAAAAAGCTGCTTATCTGTTACTTCTCTCAAATTCTATAGTAAGCAATAGTTTAGCACGACCACAACGACCATTCATAAATACCAACCACAAAAATATTAAATGATCCATCCACAAAAATAGTAAAAGTATTCAAAGTCTATTGGATCAACAAACAAAAAACATATAGATATCAAACAACATAGACTATCCCATGTCAACAAAATGACAATCAATAAGAACATGCCTCCATTCCCAGAATGTCCCTATTTCTTAAAACAGAGAAATTCACTAGTGTCTAGTTGACATCAATCATGACCTGTTAAAAATATGCCATTACCTGGTGTTGGTCATCATCAAGTGAGGGTCTGGGAGGGGTAAGACTGGCAATAAACTTAACCAGTGTCATTAGTTTCGCACGAAATGGCTGCTCTCAGACTCAAAACTTGCATGTAATGCTCAGCAGCCTGAGCATTTACGGTAGATTCTTATGAATCCTCACTAGTAATGTAATTTGATAGCTAAAGCTTAAAGGTTTAAGAATTCAGACATACAGATAAAAGCATGAGGGAAGATAAGTTGGTCCGGTACCTTGATCAAGCACAAAAACAGGAAATTTGTATTGGTTAATCAAAAAATTGCCCAACTTGCTTCTTAGGCTGCTACTTGACACACAGTATGCTATAAAGCTAGGACATATTAGTAACCAAGAATTGGCATTTTCATTCATTTTGTGTGTGTGTGTGTGTGTGTGTGTGTGTGTGTGTGTGTGTGAGAGAGAGAGAGAGAGAGAGAGAGGCGCTACAATAAAACCACTAAAGAAAAAGAAGACACAGAAATCAGAATATTAATGATGTTACAAAGAAAAACAAAATTTGCTCAATGCAACTATAGTCTTGGTCCTTTTCCCGCATAAGAGAAGCGTTAGAACTTCAGATTCACATAACTTTATCACACCAAATTCCACAAAACTTTAAGAAATTGAAGGCAATGGAAAAATTGATTCAACTAAAACAGAAAATTTTCCGATGCAAGCGGATTTAACAACCTCACGGAGGGTCTCTCGACTTTATTAAGTTTTGAAGTGCTGAGAAACATGAGGAACTAGTTCCTGTCAAGAAAAAAAAAAAGTGAGAAAGTTTTAGTTAGGTTTCCAAAGTAGCAAATCTTCAACCTAGGCAGCACATACACTCACATGCTAACACGAAAATTTTCAAAAAATATAGGACGCGTGAGAGACACGTGCAAAATAAAAGATAAAATCATTGTTATATGTCATATATATAAATATTAAAGTAAAGATAATAATTTTGAATATATATAAATTTACATTTTTTTTTTTTTATGTTTTATCATTGGATTCCAAGTTAGTTTATTTAAACTTGTAATGTATTTCATGTGTGTCTAAATGTTGGGAAATGTCCAACGAGTGTCATGTTGTGTCGACCACAACACGTTACCTTCTTAAAAGTATTTGTGCTCTTCACCTTCAACAATGTGAAAAAACTAAAAAGACAATGGAAGACGATGAGATTACCTCTGAATAACGCACATGATCATGATGCACATTCGAAGTTTTCACAATGGTCTCCCACTTGGTACCCGTGTTGGAAGCTTTGCCATGTTGCTTTTTAGGATGCCGCAAGGAAATAGAAGGAAGGGTACGCCAGAGCCAAGATTCGGACGGTGACTTTGGTAAAGGAGGGGGCAGCGGAGACAGCATAGAACCGACACTTGGATTAACTTCATTGTCTGCGTTTAGACTATGTTCATTGTTGGAAAAAAGGCTTTTGGATTGCTGAGATCGAACTTGATCGTGTCTTGAACCCTCCATTCTGTCCTCTTGGCTTCTGACATTCAATACTTGAGCAGAACAAGGTGTATCAATGTCAACTGACCTTGAAGCTGTAGTTTCTTCGATCGTGCTGCTATCTACAGAAGTACCAAAATTGCCATGCCTGCCCTTGATACTCTCCGCTCCAGAAGAAATCGATTCAGAAACTGGAAGTTCGACAATATTTACAGAATCTATATACAACGTTTTCTCAACTGTAGGGGTTGTTGAGCCTGAAACCCGCTTATATCTTTGATGGCACGATACATCCTGAAAGTTGCTATAACCTTTCATAGCCTTAACATTCTCAAAATTATTAGTTACACCAACAAACCTCACTTCTTCGCGAAAGGGTGACTTGGATGCTTCATTTTGGTAGGGAGATATGACAGCCTTGCTGAAACTGCTGTAGGGAGACGAACGGTGCATCATATGCAAGTTACCAGAGTAACTTAACCGTTTGGATTCACCAATCGGCTTACTTTTGACCTTATGCAGCTCATGGGAATGTGACCGCGGTCCAGAATCTAATTTTTGCTTGTAACTAGCACCCCAATAATGCTGTGAAGTTATAAAAATGTAAGTAACAGATGGAAACTATACCACCTACAAAAGAAAAGAAGAAAAGGTCTAGACTCTATAGTCGCCATTGTGGTTAGAATCGGACAATTCACAACTTGATTCATATTGTTCAATACAAATTTACAACAAAAAGATTTGAATCGTGATGTTAAATCGGAAATTAAGTAATTCATGTGATTCACGTGGTTCACAACACTTTATTAGATTCACTACCACTTATTGTGATTCAATTCTGTATTTGTTTATGTTCACATAATATTGGATGAAATGGCGTCCATTTCGCCTCTCTATCAATCAAAAAATAAAAAAGAGATCATTTAGTTATTTTGTTATAAGTAATTTCATATATAAAATTATATATTATATTTATATAAAATAAAATGAATCTTACAATTTAAAATTTACTATATTAGCAAAACAATTCACAATTTGATTCACGATGATAGTACCTTATCGGGTTGGGTTAGAGGTCCACTATATGCAGCTCTGGCCAGTCTGTTGACTTCTTTAGCAGAAGATGTCGTCGGAACCTGGGTTGTCCTCACTTTCATCCCTTTCATCCCCGGCACTGGATTCAACAGGCACAAAGAATTCTTTAAGCAGAAACGAGAAAATAAACCACGAAATTTGACAGTTTTTTTCCCAAAATCAACTTCTTCATCTTCACTTTCTACGTCCTCTATAGATCGACCATAATGTGGTACAATGGCAGATTCAAGACAAGGCATTCTTTCCCTAGTGACCTCCTTTCTAACTGGTTTAGGCCGTTCAGGAGTCATCTGTTGCTTCTTTGGAACATACTGAGGTGTATCCAAAACCATAGCCTTCGCAGCGGGTAAGAACCGATTCATCATCAAATCCCGAGTTTGCAAATCAGCAGAAAAAGTACCACACGGTTTCATATCCGAACTACCATAGCCACTCAAATCACTCACACTGCAATTCATGGAAAATGTTTGAGTCGGTGACAGCGTGTCGGGTGCATCGGAAAATTCATCATCTTCGCTTTCCGAACCAGATTCCCGTTCCTCATTCACTCCTTTATTCAATCTCTCCCACAAATTCGATTCGATTTGGGGCTTTTGCACAATGTGATCTTCGTATACATCTTCTAAGAACTGTTTTGAGACAACATCCAATGTCCTTCCCGGAGGAAGTCTCGGAGTATTTGAGGGCTCCACCGGAGATTGAGCCCCAGATTCGTTTCCACTTTTGGCTCTTCCAGGAATCTGCTCCCAGATAAAAGGAACCGCAGCCGGTTTAGTCACCTCGCCTAATTCCCAGTCTGACTTGTATACCGGAAGAGACTGCTGTCTGTGGGCAAGTGATTTCTCGGTTTTCTTCTTGTTTGATCCATCTAAAGAAGCCAATCTTGATGAAAATCGCCTCACAGAAAGCAATGGTGCATCCAAATCCAATTGCTTTTTCTCCATTTAAGTCTTATACCAGCTAAGAAGTGTTCTCACTCCCCTCTTTGATTCAAAGTTGAAAACTGGCTGATAGATCAAGAGATAGAGAGTGAAAAAACTTGATCCATTTAAGTAATTTTCCCCAAAATACATGTAAAACAAAGATTAAAAATTTTGTTTATCAAACTCATACAAGTTCTTAGTCATACTCAAACTATGAGCTAAGCTATTCATGGATATGCAAGAATAAACGGGTATGTGCACATTTTATTCAAAATGGAAAACAACTAATTAAGAACAATTATTCTGATTTTGGAGCGGAAAACAGATAATTAATAACAAATATTCTGATTTTGGAGTGGCAAACAAATAATTAAGAACAATTATTTTGATTTCAGAGGCTTCATAAGAAAGTGCATGTGATTTGAGGAGAAACAGGGGAAAGAAAACTACACAGAATTTTGTTAAATCCTCTGTTTTTCCATGCAAGCTTTTAATAATAATAAAAACATATTAAAAATGAGAGAAGAAAAGTACTTAATTTTTTCTTGTTTTCCCAGTTCTAGAAAAATAGATGATCTAATATTCAAAAAAATTAATTTAATTTTTTCTGCAACATTAACCCTCCAACCAAACAAAGCAAGCACCATCTAACCCTTTAAAAAAATAATAATAATAAAGCAGCATTAGTATCAATTAAACCAAGTTCTGCAAGTGAACAAAAAAAAAAAGTAAAATTAAATTAACCTTTCTACTCTAACAAAATTGGAGAATACCAAGACCAAAATATCTTAAATTATTGCAACTGTCCTTTTTAATTCTTGAAATGTACGATTTTACACTAAATTAGATTTGAAATGGAATTTACCAAGAAGTGAACCTCAAAATCAAGAACATCAAATCTTGAAGAACAACTTAAACCCTCAATTTCTCCACTGAAATGAAGATAGTAAAATTAAATTAACCTTTCTACTCCAACAAAATTGAGAATACCAAGACCAAAATATCTTAAATGATTGCAACTGTCCTTTTTAATTCTTGAAATGTACGATTTTACACTAAATTAGATTTGAAATGGGATTTACCAAGAAGTGAACCTCAAAATCAAGAACATCAAATCTTGAAGAACAACTTAAACCCTCAATTTCTCCACTGAAATGAAGATGAAAATCAAAACCACCACAAACCCATCTTTTGTTTCCACAAGAACAGTGATACCCAACACAAGAACTTCAACATTGTTGCAGAATCAAAATCAAACACAGAGATCAAGAAAAATAAAAACTAAAAGAACAATGAGAAATCGCATACCTGGGAAGACTGTCGGTTCTGTGTGTGTGTGTGTGTGGCCGAGAATGATGGCGAGAGTTGAGGAAATGACGAAAAAGAAGGAAAAAGTGTCAGAGTGTTTAGAGTGAGAATTGAAGAGAGAGAGAGAGATGAACCCTTGATTACGCTGGTGCTTTTTGTGGACTTTTTTTCTTGGTTTAAAGTAAAGCCCCCCCTTGCTATGTATACATGTACTATGTAGGAGGGAGGGAGAGAGAGAGAGAGAGAGAGAGAGAGAGAGAGAGAGAGAGAGAGGAAAGAGGATTAGGGTGGTCATGGACAAACCGTTGAGCGAGATAGGGAAGTTGAAAGTCCAACGGTTGTTAATTCGCGGGCAAATTAAGCCAGACAGGACCACATCATGGACCGCCCATCAATATAATTGACACACATCATGGGCCGCTCATGCCATTCGTTATTTCATTTTTCAGTTATTTTAAATTAGGTAAAATAATTATATTTAAGAAGTTAGTTAACTTTTTTTTTTAATTGATTTGATAATTATGAGAGAAAAAATAAAATAATTATGAGTTGAATATGATATTTTATCGTATTAAATATTTTAATCTATTTTATCTTTTAATAGATTATTTTAAGGGATACTTACGTGTAGATCTTAATAAGTAGATTTATTGTCTAATAGGTCCTATGGGAAAAATTTATCATAAAAAAAGTCAGCACTTGTAAGTTTTAGCGACAATTTATAAAAATCATGAAGAAAAAAGTCACTAATTGTCAATTTTAACAACAAATGTAAAAAATTGTCATAAAAAAATTATTTTTAATGACAATATTATCAAGACATATTTTCAATAAGACTTGATGAGAATTAAGCCAAGTTATTAGGACCTATTGGTAGTTTTAACTCAACTTTATTGCTAAACACCCCTATATTCACTGTTAGGGTAACTAAATTTTGATATACTGGGTGTTTGAGAAATTGTTATTTTAGTAGTTTTTTTAGTTTTTTATTATTTTGGGAGGTTAAAATTTTTGTGTTTGGTAAGATAATTAAATTTTTTTGTAGTCGGATGTAACGTTTGTGAGAGAAAAAGTGAAATGATTATGAGTTTAATGTGACATTTTGTCTAGATTTTTTTTGATTTTTTAACCAATTTTGTCTTTTAGTGTTTTTTTTAGCAAAAAAAATAAAAAAAAACACACTTCCCAAATTATTTGAGAAATTAATCTACTTTTTGAAATTACATTTTGAAAATGCAATTTTAAATTAAAATCGCATTTTTAGCACGCAATTTCAACTTAAAATTGCATATTAAAAATGTAATTTTATGATGACATGGATTTCACTAAGATATATTGCATTTTCGACATACGATTTCAAGTTGAAACTACATGTTGAAAATTCAATTTTTAATTTAAAATTACATTTTCAAAATACGCTTTTAAAAAGTAAGTTAGTTTTCTAAATAGTTTAAAAAGTTGGTCAATTCTCTAATTTTTTTTTTTTTTAGAATATTAAAAAAAAAAAAAACTCTATTTAGGTGGGGTATGATTATTTTTTAGTCTTTTTTCTTTCTTTGTTTTTTTTTTTTAGTATTTGTGCAATTCAAAAAAAAAGTTGTTGTATTTGGTAATTCCTAGAAAAATTACTTTATCAGTCTTTTCAAGTGTTTTTTTTTTTTCGTCCATTTTTTTGTAAGAATTTTCTACATTGTTTTGTAATATTGTATAGCGCTCGTAAGAACACAGTAAAATTTCTAAAATAATTGTGATAAAGTCATTAAAAACATACTTATTTACTTTCATTTTTTTTTAAAAAAAAATTTAACTAAAAAATTGCTTATTTTAGTTATAATTTTATCTATACCTTAGAGTTTGTCACTAACTTTTTTTAATAAATTTTTGACATTTTTAATAGTTTTTGAGAAGTAATAAAAAAAATTAATTAATTTTTAATGAAAGAAAAAGTCGAGTAGTTTTTAATTTTTTTAAATTGGTGACAAATAATTTTTTAATTTATTTAGCTAATCCAAAACGGGTTAGTGTTGGATCTAACTCTCGTACTATACTATTATATTAAATTATGAATGAAATGGCATACAAATTTTGTACACAAATTTAATTATTATAATATTAAAAAATATATTGATATAACTTATTACACTCGTAATTTTTTCAAACAATGTGATCATATGCGCCTATATTGGGTGAGACTGATGGACAAATTTTATTATATAATTTCTGGCCTATAGGAATTTTAGATACTAGTGATTGAAGATAAACATCAAATCGAGTGCAAAATGGGATTTAAAAATCTTATATTAAAAAAAACAATATATATATATATATAAGCCCCCACGTGGTTTTAAAAATGCAAGTTTTCAATAAATTTGATGGTTTTTAAATTTGAAATTTAAATTCTAAATTTTGAATGATTTGTTGTCCTAATTAAATACTTTGCAATTCAACCAAATTTGTAACAACATTTATAAAATAAAAGGTTTTTTTTTTTTTTTTTCAAATTACAAGTATGGACTTTTCCCCCAAAAATTTGCTAATATTACTTTTCCCCCAAAAATTTGCTAATATTCTGAAATTTTAGTCAAACTTTTGCTATACAATTTTGTAAAAACTCAAGTTCAATCGACTAGATTGAGTTTATTTTTTGCAAATATTATTATCACTATACTATAAAATCCAGTAATGGTACATTCACCAAATTTGGTCCAATCCAAATTGTTAGAATTTGTGCATGCCAGTCGTCCGACAAGTCATCCAAATAGTCGTCCGGCCAGTCATCTGGAAAAATGTCAGTCATCTGAGCAAATGTCGATTGATACACCGATTGACAAGAGTGACGTCAATCATCTAGATACGTCATTTGAGCGAAGTCAAGCTCCCTCTATTTCGGTGAACCATACATTTTTCTATAAAACCATGTGTTATGAATATGATTATAAACGATCTGAGTATTAAGTTATTAAGATTTAACTTGAAAACTTAACAAATTTTAAAATGTATTCAACTTTTGTTTATTTACAAAACGAGTTGATCTTAAATAAATTTTTAACAAGCCAAACACAATTTATAAAGAGATTTGTTGATGAAAAAATTGAAATAAAATATATATATTGGCCACGTTTGGGAAGTTGGCTATTAGTAAGCTATTTTAGTTATTAACTATTTAGTAGGTTAAAATTGGCTATTTTAATAGATTATTTTAATTTTTTGCTATATTAGTAGGCTAAAATAGTTGTATTTGGAAAGAAAGTTGAATTTTTTTTTTGTAGCTAAATATGTTGTTTATGAGAGAAAAAGTGAAATAATTATGGATTTGATGTGATATTTTTTTGTCTAATTAGTTATTTTAGTCTATTTTGTCTTTTAGTGCTATTTTAGCTTTAAAAAAATCAAAAAAAAATTCCCAAACACCTTTTATGTTGTGTTTGGGAAGATTGTTAGATTTTTTTATAGTTGGATGTGATGTTTGTGAGAGAAAAAGTGAAATGATTATAAGTTTGATGTGATATTTTAACTTGTTGACTATTTTAATCTATTTTATCTTTTAATGCTATTTTAACCCAAAAAAATTAAAAATCTTTCTCCCCAAACACTAATATATAGTTTTTATGTCACGCACTGTTTTTGTTCACTTTTATTTTCTTTCTATAAATCTGTAAGAGTGTGCTTAACTCGTACCATTTTGAGAATCAAGGCCCTTACCTACTCCACCTCCCTCCAATGCTAAGGCCCGTTTGGGGACTTACTTTTTTAGTCAATTAGTCAAAAAGTTACTAGTTAAAAAGTCAACAACTCATATCAAAAAGTCAAAGATTCTCTTTTCTCTCTACTTTTTGTACATCTTTTCATAATTAGCCAAAAAGTCATCCCAAACATACAAGTTTTTTTTACCTACCTTTTTAGCCAAATAGCCAAAAAATTACTAAATTAGTATGTTCCCAAACGAGGCCTAAGGGTTGGTTTGGAAAGTGGGTTGGTTTTTTGGTTTTTTAATTTTTTTGGCTATTTTAGCCTGAGCTAAAAGTTTAGTTTGGGAAGTGTTTTTTGACTTTTTAATTTTTTTGACTTTTTTTACTAGAGAAGAGTGTAATGATTATGGGTTGGATGTGATATTTTGTTTGTTGTGACTAAAATAGCCTATGTTGTCTTTTGTGACTATATTAGCCACAAACCATCTTGCCAAACAAACCCTAACTCCTATTATATGATAAAGAATTCTCTATTCCAAAATTTTCTATTCTTTATTTTAAATGTTTCCAATTATTAAGTTATATAAGAATTTTAAGATATGATTCCATATTTAAAGACACAAAAGAATTTGAGATAGACGATTCCATGGCCTATCCTATATATTACGCTTAGGGCATGTTTGAATCGCCGGATTAGGGGGGGATAATCCACTATTTGGATTGTAATTCATTGATAACTCCTTATCCGCCGTTTATTTATTTTTTGGAAAATGAGTTGGACCCCCTCAAGGAGGCACCCCCTTTGACCCCCTCTCTTTCTGATTGGCCAGTTTTTCTTTCTTCTTTTTCTTTTTTTCATTCTTCTCCAATCACCACCTGCCATGTGTGTGTGGGGGTGGTGGGGGTGGTGATTGGAGGGGGTCTCAATCACTTCCGAGTATTGGACAATTTTTGAGGGACTATCCACTGTTGGGATTAGGTGGTAAAATGACCATTTTGACCCTCTACTATTTAATTATGCATTATATTTAATAAAATTCAATAAAATTTAAATGTCTCAATTTAAAAATAAAATAATTTTATTTAACTTTTTATTGATATTTTATTTATTTAATTTTTTTAAAATAATTTTTTATAGATTTTTTATTGATGTTTTATTTTAAAATTTTGTTTATATTTTATTTAATTTCATTATTTAAATTTAATAGATATTTTATTTAATTTCATTGTTTAATTATTATTATTTTTAAAAACAAATTTATTTAAAATTTTAATTAAAAAAATAACATATATTTTTATTGATATTTTATTTATTTAATTTTTAAAAAATAAATTTATTTAATTGTGTAAAAAATAAAATAAAATAAATTTTCATTTAATTTAGCTAAAAATAATTAAAATATTAAAGATATGTTTAATATTGCTATTATGCAGTAAACAATTGAAAAATGGTAAAATAGTTTTTTTGTTCATTTATCCTATCTAATCCGTCTAACCAAATGTTGGATTTACTAAAAATAGTCATTTCTAACATCTAATCCCATGAAAAAACAAACACAAGATACATATTCAATCCAACCAAATAGTCCGGGGATTTACAGTCCCAGAACTCAAGTCCGATGGATTCTAATCTCCACTTATTTAGTCCGTCCAATCAAATACACCCTTATAATATTAAATGGTTTTGATATAAAAAAAGGAAATTTAATAAATTGGGTATTGGGGAAAATTAATTTGAACACCAACATTTGAGTTGAGAACTTTTTCTTCTTGTAGTGGTTGACAACCACCCTACTCAACTCCAACATATGGGTGCCCATTTTCTTACGTGATTATATTTCTAATATGAGTAAAAGAAAGATTTGATGGTCCACCAAACTTTCATAAAGTTTGCATCACTCACTAAACTAACAAAAAAAGTATATTGAATTCTTCTTAAGGTTCAACACAAAAAAAAAAAAAAAAAAAAAAATGTATATAAATAAAATAGAATGGTTAAAAAAAAAAAATTGCCTTTTAAAAAGCAATTTATAAGTTGTAAGTAAATTTCAAACAACATTTACCAAGACGATGTTTATCTCTAGTTTCCTCTTCCACTCTCCAAAACAATTTTTTTCACAATCACTATCTGTATCACCAATCATGAATTCAAAGATGGTTAAGGATTTTTTTTACTTTTAAATATATCCGTCTATCTAGCTCAAAACACTCAAAAAAAAGGTAGAAAAATTTCAAGACATGATTCAATTGTAAGTAGTTTGGGGAGGTAAAAAAAAAAAAAAGCTAAAAAGTTTCGGTACCATTTGGTAACACTTACGTTTTACGTTTTTAGTTTTTTGTTTATATTTACAAAAATTTTAAAAACTCAAATAAAAATTTATTTGATAAATTTTTTATTTATAAATCAGTGGTCTCAGTTTATAAATTTGGCCAAAAAATATAAATTCAAAAAATGTGTTTCCGTTTTGAGTTTTGAGTTTTTTTTTTTTTTACCACCCAACACTAGCCATCACCCGCCACCATTTTCCACCACCGTCTTTCGCCATCACCATCTACCACCCACCTGCCACCGCCACCCACCTGCCACCACCCACCTGCCACCCACTCGCCACCACCACTCACCCCTCGCCACACCACCACCACCACCACCACCCACCACCGCCACCACCATCCACCGCCCGCCACCACCACTCACCACCCACCTGCTACCACCATCCACCACCCGCACCTCCAGCCACCCACCACCACCAGCTACCTGCCATCCACCCGCCACCTACTTGCCACCACCACCCACTCGCTACCACCCGCCACCGTCACCTACCCACCCACCACTACCACCACCCGCCACCACCCACCACCACCCGCCATCCGCCATCCGCCACCCACTTGCCACCACCACCACCACCCATTCGTCACCACCTAATACCCGCCACTGTCACCCACTCACCCACCACCTACCACCACCGCTATTCGCCACCCACCTACCACCACCCCCACCACCACCACCACACCACTCCACCACCACCACCCCCACTATCACCCACGCATCACCACCCGCCATCCGCCACCCACCTGCCATCACCACCCGCCACCGTCACCCACCCACCCACCCACCCCCCACACCCACCCCACCACCACCACCACCCACCCACACCCACCACCACCACCACCACCCCACCCACCCACCCACCCACCCACCCACCACCACCACCACCTACTACCCACCACCCATCGTCACCACTTTCCACCACCGTCTTCCGCCGCCACTTGCTACCACTTGCCATTTCTCACTCTTTTTATATTTTTAAATTTTTTTTAACATTTTGTCAATTACTAAACGCGTTTGTAGTTTATGTTTTTCTAAAAATAAACAAAAAATCAGTTTATAAAATTTTTGTAAATATAAACTGAAAACGTAAACGTTACCAAACAGAGTCATTTGCTATTCAAATATAAAATTACGTAAGTCTTTATAAATTTACATGAGTGATCACACAAAAATACATTAGTTTAATATAAATTTACGAAAGTTCATGAAAAGTTATGTAATTACACGAATTTATATTAAACTTATATGTAATTTCAAGACATGATTCAATTGTGAGTACTTTGGGGTAGGAAAAAAAAAACTAAAAAGTTTTGTAATTTGCTATTCAAATATAAAATTCCGTAAGTTTTTATAAATTTACATGAGTGATCACACAAAAATACATTAGTTGAATATAAATTTGTGAAAGTTCATGAAAAGTTATGTGATTACGTAAATTTGTATTAAACTTATATATTTTTATAAGACCACTTATATAAATTTGTGAAAATTTATATAATTTTATATATGATTGCATATGGTGGGCGATGCCATTTTCCCTTCAAATATTCACCACTGACCTTTCAAAGTTAGTGCCGGAGTTGTAAGGGAGTTACAAGTTCTAGTTTAAGCTAATATTCCTGGTAAGTAATGTCATTTATTCAAAGATTGGGACTTTTGTCTACGTAGCACGGCAATAACATAATATAAGATATATGTCAGAATGAGAGAAAAAATAATAAGTATCACATTTTTCTTAACAGGAGTAGAAACTGCTACACAAATACTAGACCAAAGGCTTTGGTTGCTAATGTAAAATATATTGATATAACTTATTACACTCGTAATTTTTTCAAACAATGTGATCATATGCGCCTATATTGGTGAGACTGATGGACAAATTTTATTATATAATTTCTGGCCTATAGGAATTTTAGATACTAGTGATTGAAGATAAACATCAAATCGAGTGCAAAATGGGATTTAAAAATCTTATATTAAAAAAAAACAATATATATATATATATATATAAGCCCCCACGGGTTTTAAAAATGCAAGTTTTCAATAAATTTGATGGTTTTAAATTTGAAATTTAAATTCTAAATTTTGAATGATTTGTTGTCCTAATTAAATACTTTGCAATTCAACCAAATTTGTAACAACATTTATAAAATAAAAGGTTTTTTTTTTTTTTTTTTTTTTTTTCAAATTTACAAGTATGGACTTTTCCCCCAAAAATTTGCTAATATTCTGAAATTTTAGTCAAACTTTTGCTATACAATTTTGTAAAAACTCAAGTTCAATCGACTAGATTGAGTTTATTTTTTGCAAATATTATTCTCACTATACTATAAAATCCAGTAATGGTACATTCACCAAATTTGGTCCAATCCAAATTGTTAGAATTTGTGCATGCCAGTCGTCCGACAAGTCATCCAGATAGTCGTCCGGCCAGTCATCTGGAAAAATGTCAGTCATCTGAGCAGATATCGATTGATACACCGATTGACAAGAGTCAATCATCTAGATACGTCATTTGAGCGAAGTCAAGCTCCCTCTATTTCGGTGAACCATACATTTTTCTATAAAACCATGTGTTATGAATATGATTATAAACGATCTGAGTATTAAGTTATTAAGATTTAACTTGAAAACTTAACAAATTTTAAAATGTATTCAACTTTAGTTTATTTACAAAACGATATCTTAAACAAATTTTAACAAGCCAAACACAATTTATAAAGAGATTTGTTGATGAAAAAATTGAAATAAAATATATATATTGGCCACGTTTGGAAAGTTGGCTATTAGTAAGCTATTTTAGTTATTAACTATTTAGTAGGTTAAAATAGTTGTATTTGGAAAGAAAGTTGAATTTTTTTTTTTGTAGCTAAATATATTGTTTATGAGAGAAAAAGTGAAATAATTATGGGTTTGATGTGATATTTTTTTGTCTAATTAGTTATTTTAGTCTATTTTGTTTTTTAGTGCTATTTTAGCTTTAAAAAAATCAAAAAAAAATTCCCAAACACCTTTTATGTTGTGTTTGGGAAGATTGTTAGTAGATTTTTTTATAGTTGGATGTGATGTTTGTGAGAGAAAAAGTGAATGATTATAAGTTTGATGTGATATTTTAACTTGTTGACTATTTTAATCTATTTTATCTTTTAATGCTATTTTAACCCAAAAAAATTAAAAATCTTTCTCCCCAAACACTAATATATAGTTTTTATGTCACGCACTGTTTTTGTTCACTTTTATTTTCTTTCTATAAATCTGTAAGAGTGTGCTTAACTCGTACCATTTTGAGAATCAAGGCCCTTACCTACTCCACCTCCCTCCAATGCTAAGGCCCCGTTTGGGGACTTGCCTTTTTAGTCAATTAGTCAAAAAGTTACTAGTTAAAAAGTCAACAACTCATATCAAAAAGTCAAAGATTCTCTTTTCTCTCTACTTTTTGTACATCTTTTCATAATTAGCCAAAAAATCATCCCAAACATATAAGTTTTTTTTACCTACCTTTTTAGCCAAATAGCCAAAAAATTACTAAATTAGCCTGTTCCCAAACGAGGCCTAAGGGTTGGTTTGGAAAGTGGGTTGGTTTTTTGGTTTTTTAATTTTTTTGGCTATTTTAGCCTGAGCTAAAAAGTTTAGTTTGGGAAGTGTTTTTTGACTTTTTATTTTTTTGATTTTTTTTGCTAGAGAAGAGTGTAATGATTATGGGTTGGATGTGATGTTTTGTTTGTTGTGACTAAAATAGCCTATGTTGTCTTTTGTGACTATTTTAGCCACAAACCATCTTGCCAAACAAACCCTAACTCCTATTATATGATAAAGAATTCTCTATTCCAAAATTTTCTGTTCTTTATTTTAAATGTTTCCAATTATTAAGTTATATAAGAATTTTAAGATATGATTCCATATTTAAAGACACAAAAGAATTTGAGATAGACGATTCCATGGCCTATCCTATATATTACGCTTAGGGCATGTTTGAATCGCCGGATTAGGGGGGGATAATACACTATTTGGATTGTAATTCATTGATAACTCCTTATCCGCCGTTTATTTATTTTTTGGAAAATGAGTTGGACCCCCTCAAGGAGGCACCCCCTTTGACCCCCTCTCTTTCTGATTGGCCAGTTTTTCTTTTTTCTTTTTCTTTTTTTCATTCTTCTCCAATCACCACCTGCCATGTATGTGTGGGGGTGGTGGGGGTGGTGATTGGAGGGGGTCTCAATCACTTCCGAGTATTGGACAATTTTTGAGGGACTATCCACTGTTGGGATTAGGTGGTAAAATGACCATTTTGACCCTCTACTATTTAATTATGCATTATATTTAATAAAATTCAATAAAATTTAAATGTCTCAGTTTAAAAATAAAATAATTTATTTAACTTTTTATTGATATTTTATTTATTTAATTTTTTTAAAATAATTTTTTATAGATTTTTTATTGATGTTTTATTTTAAAATTTTGTTTATATTTTATTTAATTTCATTATTTAAATTTAATAGATATTTTATTTAATTTCATTGTTTAATTATTATTATTTTTAAAAACAAATTTATTTAAAATTTTAATTAAAAAAATAACATATATTTTTATTGATATTTTATTTATTTAATTTTTAAAAAATAAATTTATTTAATTGTGTAAAAAATAAAATAAAATAAATTTTCATTTAATTTAGCTAAAAATAATTAAAATATTAAAGATATGTTTAATATTGCTATTATGCAGTAAACAATTGAAAAATGGTAAAATAGTCTTTTGTTCATTTATCCTATCTAATCCGTCTAACCAAATGTTGGATTTACTAAAAATAGTCATTTCTAACATCTAATCCCATGAAAAAACAAACACAAGATACATATTCAATCCAACCAAATAGTCCGGGGATTTACAGTCCCAGAACTCAAGTCCGATGGATTCTAATCTCCACTTATTTAGTCCGTCCAATCAAACACACCCTTATAATATTAAATGGTTTTGATATAAAAAAAGGAAATTTAATAAATTGGGTATTGGGGAAAATTAATTTGAACACCAACATTTGAGTTGAGAACTTTTTCTTCTTGTAGTGGTTGACAACCACCCTACTCAACTCCAACATATGGGTGCCCATTTTCTTACGTGATTATATTTCTAATATGAGTAAAAGAAAGATTTGATGGTCCACCAAACTTTCATAAAGTTTGCATCACTCACTAAACTAACAAAAAAAGTATATTGAATTCTTCTTAAGGTTCAACACAAAAAAAAAAAAAAAAATGTATATAAATAAAATAGAATGGTTAAAAAAAAAAAATTGCCTTTTAAAAAGCAATTTATAAATTGTAAGTAAATTTCAAACAACATTTACCAAGACGATGTTTATCTCTAGTTTCCTCTTCCACTCTCCAAAACAATTTTTTTCACAATCACTATCTGTATCACCAATCATGAATTCAAAGATGGTTAAGGATTTTTTTTACTTTTAAATATATCCGTCTATCTAGCTCAAAACACTCAAAAAAAAGGTAGAAAAATTTCAAGACATGATTCAATTGTAAGTAGTTTGGGGAGGTAAAAAAAAAAAAAAACTAAAAAGTTTCGGTACCATTTGGTAATACTTACGTTTTACGTTTTTAGTTTTTTGTTTATATTTACAAAAATTTTAAAAACTCAAATAAAAACTTATTTGATAAATTTTTATTTATAAATCAGTGGTCTCAGTTTATAAATTTGGCCAAAAAATATAAATTTAAAAAATGTGTTTCCGTTTTGAGTTTTGAGTTTTTTTTTTTTTTACCACCCAACACTAGCCATCACCCGCCACCATTTTCCACCACCGTCTTTCGCCATCACCATCTACCACCCACCCCCCACCACCTGCCACCGCCACCCACCTGCCACCACCCACCTGCCACCCACTCGCCACCACCACTCACCCCTCGCCACCAACACCACCACCACCACCCACCACCCATCTGCCATCCACCCACCACCACCACCCGCCACCACCATCCACCGCTCGCCACCACCACTCACCACTCACCACCCACCTGCTACCACAATCCACCACCCGCCACCTCCAGCCACCACCACCACCAGCCACCTGCCATCCACTCGCCACCCACTTGCCACCACCACCCACTCGCTACCACCCGCCACCGTCACCTACCCACCCACCACTACCACCACCCGCCACCACCCACCACCACCTGCCATCCGCCATCCACCACCCACTTGCCACCACCACCACCACCCACTCGTCACCACCTACTACCCACCACTGTCACCCACTCACCCACCACCCACCACCACCGCTATTCGCCACCCACCTACCACCACCCGCCACCACCACCACCCACTCACTACCACCCACCACCCACCACTATCACCCACCCATCCACCACCCGCCACTATCACCCACCCATCCACCACCCGCCATCCGCCACCCACCTGCCACCACCACCCGCCACCGTCACCACCCACCCACCCACCCACCCACCACCACCACCACCTACTACCCACCACCCATCGTCACCACTTTCCACCACCGTCTTCCGCCGCCACTTGCTACCACTTGCCATTTCTCACTCTTTTTTATATTTTTAAATTTTTTTTAACATTTTGTCAATTACTAAACGCGTTTGTAGTTTATGTTTTTCTAAAAATAAATAAAAAATCAGTTTATAAAATTTTTGTAAATATAAACTGAAAACGTAAACGTTACCAAACAGAGTCATTTGCTATTCAAATATAAAATTACGTAAGTCTTTATAAATTTACATGAGTGATCACACAAAAATACATTAGTTGAATATAAATTTACGAAAGTTCATGAAAAGTTATGTAATTACACGAATTTATATTAAACTTATATGTAATTTCAAGACATGATTCAATTGTGAGTACTTTGGGGTAGGAAAAAAAAAACTAAAAAGTTTTGTAATTTGCTATTCAAATATAAAATTCCGTAAGTTTTTATAAATTTACATGAGTGATCACACAAAAATACATTAGTTGAATATAAATTTGTGAAAGTTCATGAAAAGTTATGTGATTACGCGAATTTGTATTAAACTTATATATTTTTATAAGACCACTTATATAAATTTGTGAAAATTTATATAATTTTATATATGATTGCATATGGTGGGCGATGCCATTTTCCCTTCAAATATTCACCACTGACCTTTCAAAGTTAGTGCCGGAGTTGTAAGGGAGTTACAAGTTCTAGTTTAAGCTAATATTCCTGGTAAGTAATGTCATTTATTCAAAGATTGGGACTTTTGTCTACGTAGCACGGCAATAACATAATATAAGATATATGTCAGAATGAGAGAAAAAATAATAAGTATCAAATTTTTCTTAACAGGAGTAGAAACTGCTACACAAATACTAGACCAAAGGCTTTGGTTGCTAATGTATGTAGTTGAGAAATAAAAAAGACGAATAATGTTTTCATAGATCAAAATCAATTTTTGAAGGTCTAAATCAGTTTCTTTAAAGACAGCTTTAAAAGTAGTTTCGGAAATGAAAAAATCTTTACTTCTAGACCAATTCAAAAGTGGATTTTATATAATAGTATAGATGTGATATAGATGAAGAATTCAATTTTTTTTTGTTTTTTTTTGGATATGTAGGGTTTTCTGGGTTAGCTTACTCTCACTAGACTAAGTTTCAATAATCCGAACAAGCCTTTTAAAAGGAGTTAATTTGTGCTGTTCGTGGCCCTAAGAGTTTTGGGGGTGAGGGAAGTCAATCCTAACACTTTGGAGGGTGCAAACCCCCAGCAAACCCCCAAGTCTCAGGTTTCATCCACCAAACCAAACCCTTGGGTCCGTTTGATTAAAAAGAAATAAATTATAAAAAGTGAAAATGGTAGAAAGTAAAGTGAAAAAAATAAAAATAAATAAAAATCTTTTTGGATATGATTTTGATTAGGATGAAAATTTTGTAAGAAAATAAGAATTCTAATTATAAGTAACTATTTTATAATAATTTAAATTTTCTTGTATTTTTATAAGAAATTAAAAGCTTAATTACCATGCTATTATGAATTGTATAAGAAAATTAATTTTCTTGTAATTTTCACTACTTTTATACTAAACAAAATTAGAAATATTTTATTTTTTCCATTTCTTTTGCTTTCTGCCATTTTCATCCTAATCAAACAAAGCCTTGAGGTTAGAATTAAGAATTTTCCATATGAAGAATACAAGAAAAATCACATTGCAAATTACATATATGGACTTAAATAATTTTGAACTTAATTAAGAACGTAGGTTCTTTTGGGATGTGAGTTGATTTTCTAGTTTTTTTTTATTATTTTAGCCTGGGGCTAAAAAGTCTCGTTTGCGATCGGCTTTTTGACTTTTTTAACTTTTGTGAGAGAAAAAATGAAATGATTATGGATTGGATATGATATTTTGTTTTATTAAACTAAAAAGCCTATTTTATTCTTTGGAACTATTTTAGTCCAAAAAAAAAAAAAAAATCTTTGGCTTTTTTATGCCTGAGGAGCTCCTAATAGAATGAAGAATGAAATGGTGTATAATATAAGAAGAGTTATGATGTATGCAATTCACATGGGATAGTATCCACTAAAGATTGTTGTGATAGACTTCGGTTTGTCTGCCATTGTTGACTAGGGGCCAGTCAAGGAGATTTTTTATTTTCGCATTCTTTAAGCAGGTGGCCACACCATTAAGAATTGAGCATGGGAGTAAAAGACACCCATGTCATATTCATAGCCCAAAGTACATAGATATGTAATTGACACTCGCCAAATATGTTTTTCCCAAGACCTCCTTGATTTATGGAATACATAATTTAATTTATCATTTAAAAAAAATTTCAAATTTTTACTATGAAAAGTGTAGAATATAAATTTAAAATTAGTATATTATGAGTCATATACTGAATAAATCTTATTTATATATTTAAATTTTGAATAATTTTTTTGAATATGTAACTTTATCATATAATGTAAATTAGATTGAACTTCTCAGAGCAATAAATAAATTATAATTATTTCTTTATTTTTAAAATAATTGTATCATATTCTTCTTAAAATTTAAATTTTACAACATTTGGTTCATTAATTAGTCAAAGGGATGAAACATTTAATTATTTTGAAAAATAGATTAAAAATTAATTTTTTAATTTTTTTAGTTTTTTAAAAAATATATGTAAAAAATAGAGGTGATATAACTAAAAAAATCAAAAAAAATCAAAACGCTAATTTTTAATCAATTGTCAAAATAGACTATTGTCACAATTTTTTGGGAGCATCTCTAACGGTAGTAGGCATTTTACCTATCTAAATATTACTATAAAGTATATATTTTATTTTGCCTATCAACTGTTTTATGTTTTTACTCCAACCATGCTCTTTATTTTAGCTATTTATCCAAATACTATTAATTTTATAGAATGTCACGTCAACAACAAAGATGGAGGGAAATGATCCTAATGATTGAATACGTTTTACCTAGCGTTGAAGGCTAGCTACATGTAGCTAGTGAATATGAGTTAAGGCAAAATGCCTAATCATATGCCTAGTGCATTGGAATTGAAAAAAGTGAATCACACTAGGCATTTTAACTAACAAGCATTATATGCCTAGTGCATTGGAGATGCTTATATGCAGGGGTGACTCAAGAGGTAGACAGTTTAGATGCTTGCGCCTAAGAGCTAGTAGAGAAGGATTCCACCTATTAATATATATTCACTATGGGAAATTTTAATGTACACACCACTTAAAAGGGGTGGACTATATGTATTATTAATTATGTTTTTTTTTTTTAATTATGATTAATTTTAGTTATGATATTATTTAAATTATAATTCATGAGTTCTTTAGTTATGTCGTATGTATTGTTTATGTGGGGATATATTTTCTGAGTACCAACACGTGGCAAGGTGACGCCGACGTGTCAGCCGAGGTGCCACGTGTCCTGGTCGTTGTGCCGAGGTGATCTCGGCTAGGCCGAGGTTTCCTCCGAAGATATCGGAATCTGAGATAAACGGATAAGGACAAGAGTCCTAGGATGAAGGAAGACTACAGGATGGATAAGGATAACACTCTTAGGGAGTCTACCCTTATTTCTTGTAGAGTCCAAAGTAAGCACTGAATGGGAGTCCATAGAAGTCAGGTTTCTAGTGGGATTGGGATTAAGTTAACTATAAAAGAAGAGGCACCCCCATGGGTCTAAGGTGTCACGACCCAAACCCGGCCCTATGGGTTTAGCACCGTAACCGGCCAGTAATCCGTGATTACCGAAGGCCTGCTTAACAGTAATACAGTATAACAGAGTTCAGGGCCTGGCGGAAGCCAATACAGTAAATAACTAGTGTCCATTGAGCTGTGGAAATCTGTATGCTAAAAACATTTTTCATGCATTCATACAGTTCAAAACAGTACGATCTGTACAATCATACACAAACGTTCAGTCTATACAATCCGTTCGGTCAATACAAAACAGTGAGACAGTACAAAAAGGGGAAGTACTAAAACACCCCTAAGCCTTAGCATAACAGGCTCGGAACCTCGCAGTGAGGCACACAGGCTGGCTTGACAAAACTGGGGACCAACCCACGCTCCTAGCTCTGGTCTGGCTGCTGAGAACCTACATATATATATAAACAGTGAGCTAAAGCCCAGTGAATAACATAAAGCGTAAAGAGGTTTAGAATGAATGTCCTTACAGTAGTGAAAACAGTTCATTTTAATCAGTATCACAGTTGTTCAGTACAATAAACAATCATATGCGGTACATCCTTTAGCATAACAGTAACAGTAGGTCAAAAAGACCGAACAGTAATGATGGCCAGTCATTCAGTAAACAGTATGGTTCCACAAGGAAACCGACAGAGATCTCTGTAACAGTACAGTCAGTAACAGTAGGTGCTAAGGATGCCACAGTACAGTTCAGAAATAAAGGACATACATTCATTCAGTAAATAATATCAGTACAGTAAACAGTTCAGTTCAGTATTCAAAAGATAGTCATTTTGAACATATCTTTACACAATCGTTACTCACAGAGATTGGGCTAGTAGCAGCTAGAGCGCGTCCCCGAGAGCCAACCCTAAACAGTTAACAAATAGAACACACACTAAGTTTCACAGTCGGGAAGGGTGATAATTAAATCCCTAAATTTCCTCGGTGTGGTTCTACGTCTAAATCCTCACTAAGATGTCTTAAACTAGGCCTAAGAATGCCTAGGATGAGATGAGGATGCAAAAATACAGTTGGAAGGCATTTTTCAAAAGTTGCTGAAAATAGGCGCTTCGCTCGAGCGAGCCTTCCTTCGCTCGAGCGAGCTTCCAAAATCAAAGGCTTCGCTCGATTTTTACGCGCGATACCACGCTCGATGCTCGCTCGAGCGGAGCCCTGAATAAAGGTGCTCGCTCGAGCGAGGAATCCTTCGCTCGAGCGAAGAAGCCAAATATGGAATTTCCAGATTTGCCTTCCAAGCTCAAACCAAGCATTCACAATTCGATTCTCAACCTCTTAGGCCCAAATTCTGGAAAATACATCCCAAAACAATGTATAACAAGTTTCAAAAGCTAATTTGTACATGCAAGGGCCAAGAGTTGGTCAATTAAAGCCATTTTTCAAACCCATTTTCAAGAGCAATTTCAAAACATGCAATGCATGAGTTTTTAACCAAATCCAAGGTTCAAGTCTTGCTCTAATGAGCTCAAAAGTTGGAAAACCAAATGAAAACATGGACTTTGATAGACACATAAGCATGCATGTACAATCTATTATGAATTCAACTTCAAAAATCACCAAAATGGCCATGCATGCATGAATTCAAGCATAATCCAACCTCTTAGCACTAAATCATGGTTTAATCCTACAATGGAGCATGAACCATGGAAGATGAAGCTTAAAGACAACAAGAGGATGATGAATTTACTTACCTAAGTTCCAATTTCTTGACTAGAGGTTCAATTATGCAAATACACTTCAATTTACTTCAAGTCTTCAAGCAACCACAAGATGGATTCAACTCCCTCAATTTCCCTCTCTCTAAAATCGGTGGAACTCTCAGTTCTTGGCTGAGGAAATGTTTTCTTTAAGTGTATAAGGTGTATAAGGTGTATAAGGCTCAATACCATTGAATAAACAAAGCTCCACTCACCATAGCAATTTGGTAAATAAACTAACACTTGTACTTAACTCAATTTTTTAATCTAGTTTAATCAATTTAATCATACTTAATCACATTTTAGATAAACATACCATAAAATCACATAAATTATGGTGATCCTGAAACATAAATCAGTTTACAGTTCGGCCGCCGATAAGGCCTTCAATTAGCAGTTTAAACACATAAACACAAACAGATAATCGATAAGTCAACAGATGCAATATGCAATTTAATAGATAAACTTATTCAATTTCAGTTTCGATTTTCAATCAGTTTATTCAGTACTTCAGTTAATTCAATTATCAGTCATTATCAGTTCAGTTTAGCAGTAATCAGTACGTAATTCAGTAGTTTATCGGTAATCAGGACGAGGGTTGTTACATAAGGTACGCAATTTATGCTTTAAGCAGTTAATTTAGCACTTGATTATCTTTGAGATATACTGACTTGATCGTCGGAGTGCCCCCGGGTGGAAGAACCACCGCCGGAATCTTCTCTTTCTGTTGCAGGTTAGCCAGGTGTCATCTATTCTGCCAGTTCTCTCCATCTGATCACTGAGTTGGTAGTGTGATCGAAAATTGACACACACAATTTGGCGCCATCTGTGGGAAAGATAGGAGAATAGATGGCCAGCAACGGACAGAAGGAAAAGATTGGGGACGACGCTCCTGCTGGGAGTGGGAGACCTATTGACCTGGATGTCACAGGAGACGAATACAATGCAGAAACTCGTGACCAGAATCACGGAGTGAAGGACGTCGGCCAGACTAGCGACGCACCAAAGAAACCAGATCGAAGTGGCTATTACAACGAAGATGACCTCCAGGTATGGAAGGATAGATGCCTGCGGAGGGACGAAGAGATGAAGGAGATGGCAAACAAATTGGCAGACCTGCAGTCGGTTGTCAATTTCATGATGCAAAATAACGTCATGCAGCCGCCGTTCCCGCTGCAAGACACGCCGATTCCGGCAGCCGATGTCCAGAAGGGAGGGCAAAGAACAATCCCCATAGCCCCTCAACACAACGGGAGCGAAAGACACTCTCACCGACCTTCCAGGGAGGTCGGACGGAGGGAGCCAAAAAGAGAAGAATCACGGAGGACGCATCATACAAGGGAAGCAGACCCCAAGGGACATCGGCATGTTCAGGGGTAGGTGCTATGCTTCGACACAATTCATGGAGAAGGGTCAAAGAGGACTCACCACGAGGCTGAAAGTAGTGCACCAAAAAGACTGAAAGTAGGAGATAGCCGAGCTCCTGGGAGGACAAAAGAAGACTTGAGAGATTACCTCAAAAGGAAGCAACAGAATGCCGAACCTGAGGTAAATTCCCCAGATAAGCCAAGGACACCATTCTCGGTGGAATTGGACAGGTTTGAGGCGCCGAAGAGATTCAGTATGCCGAGGTTTCAAATATATGACAGGAAGTCAGACCCCAACTTCCACGTTGGATTATATCTGAACTTAATGGCACTGTATAGTGGGAACGAGCCGTTGCTTTGCAAAGTATTCCCCTCATCATTCGGGGAGATTGCATTAGACTGGTTCCACAAACTCCCGAAGGGAAGCGTGAAGACATGGGAAGGCCTGGCCGAGATGTTCGTGGCCAGGTTTATGACAAACAAGCTGCAGCCATTGAGGGTGGATGCACTGATGGCTTTGAAGATCAGTAAGGATGAAGGCCTTAGAGCCTATGCAAAAAGGTACTATGAGGTATTCAATCGAATACCAGAATGTAATCAAGAAGTGGCGGTCGTGTCATTCAAGAACGGCCTGAAAGACAACTGTCCACTACGGAAGTCTTTGGCAAAAACTTTGCCAAAAAGCATGAAAGAGCTCATGGCGAGAATTGAGAAGTATGCCAGAGCCGAGGAAGATACATCGGGGACCAGGGAGGTAAAGCAAGAGAAAGGAACGGCTCGCCGAAGCGAGGCCGAGGTAACAACGGATCGAACAAACATGAAACAGAACTGAGGGCTGCACAGGCGATGACGACTGTGTTCCGGGCCCCAATTAACAAAGTCCTGGAACAAATTCGGAACCAACCCTATTTCAGGGCACCAGCAAGGGCACCAGGGGAATTCATGGGAAGGAACGTCGGCAGGCGCTGTGCCTACCACAATGAAGAAGGGCACACAACTCAGGGTTGCAGAGCCCTGAAGGCACACTTGGAGGACTTGGTAAGGCAAGGCCATCTCAGAGATCTGGTCGACGAGGCCAGAACAAGGGAAGAACAGACAAGATTGCCTCAAGCACCAGCGGCCCCGCCTCCCCCAGTACAGCAACCTCAGGCAGGAGGACCTCGGGTAGTTAATGTGATTCACTCAAAGGTCAACGAGAACGAAATCAGAGGGGAGACCCAGAAGGTAAAACACCTACAACATGTCTATCAAGTCGGGAGAAAAGACATCGGGCAGAAGGATGCCAAGGACCAATGATAACCTTCACTGAAGCCGACTTAGAGATGGTCCAGCATCCGCATAATGATGCCTTGGTAGTATCCCTCCAGGTTGGGGAGTGCCAAGTGAAACGCATCCTGATCGACCAAGGCAGCTCTTGTGACATCATGTACGTCCGATGTTACAAGGAGCTCGGCCTTCACCCAGACGACATGGAACAATCCAATGGCCCAATGGTTGGGTTCAATGGAACGCCGACATGGCCACTGGGAGCAGTAAACTTGGAGGTGCAGGCTGGCACCAAGAAGATCAAGACAGAGTTCACCGTCATTGACACACCCTCCCCTTACAACATCATCTTGGGAAGGCCATGGTTGCATACAATGGGGGCAGTTCCCTCAACATTGCATCAACTATTGCGATTCCCAACAGAACATGGGATAGAGGAAGTCAGGGGCGATCAGCTGCAGGCGAAGAATTGCTCCATGGCAGCAATGAAATCAACCTGCAGCATACGAGAGCCAAAAAAGGCAGAAATTGAAGATGAGGACGTGGAAGTCCTAGAAGACATCGGCAAGGAGCCAGCCGAGAAGAGCGAAGAGGCACTGAAGAAAATCCTCGTCCAGGATGGGGATGAAGAACGCTTCTTTCTTCTCGGCTCGGGCTTAGCCGAAGAAGAGGAAAAAGAGTTGGAGGCTTTTCTGCGAGCAAATATTGAGGTGTTTGCTTGGACACCTTACGAAATGCCTGGCATTGACCCCGAGGTCACTTGCCACAAACTGAATGTTGACAGGTCGGCCAAACCTGTAATTCAACGAGCCAGAAGACCGACATTGACGCACGTCGAAGCGGTAGAAGAAGAAGTAGACAGACTTCTGGAGGCTAGGGCCATCAGAGAAGTTCACTACCCGACATGGCTGTCCAATACAGTGGTGGTAAAGAAGAAGAACGGTAAATGGAGGGTCTGTGTAGACTTTACCAGTTTAAACAAGGCCTGTCCCAAAGACAGCTTCCCTCTACCCAAGATTGACCAGCTAGTGGATGCCACTTCGGGGCATGGAAGGATGAGCTTCCTGGATGCCTACAGGGGGTATCACCAGATAGCTATGGACCCAGCAGATGAAGAGAAGACTGCATTTATCACTCCCAAAGGGCTATACTGCTACAGAGTGATGCCCTTTGGATTGAAAAACGCAGGAGCCACCTACCAAAGATTGGTAACCAAGATGTTCAAGCACCTGATTAGGCCGAACAGTAGAAGTCTACATTGACGACATGGTCGTTAAGTCCAAGGAGCCTGAGGGTCATCTCGCCGATCTAAAAGCAGTCTTTGAAATCCTTAAAACATATCGGCTCCGACTCAATGCATCGAAGTGTGCATTTGGAGTTGGATCTGGTAAGTTTCTAGGATACCTAGTGACCAGGAGGGGCATTAAAGCCAGCCCAGATCAGATCAAGGCCATCCTAGAGCTGAAGAGCCCGACATCGGCAAAACAGGTACAGATGCTAACTGGAAGGGCCGCAGCCCTGAACAGGTTTATTAGCAGAAGCTCAGACAAGTGCAAACATTTCTTCAAATTAGTGAAGAAAGCCACAGACTTTCTCTGGACAGAGGAATGCGAAGAAGCATTAGCCGATCTGAAGAAGTACCTGACCACACCGCCAGTACTTTCAAATCCAGAACCTGGGGAAGAACTGTTCCTGTACTTAGCAGTTTCAGAACATACAATTAGTGCAGTACTAATCCGAGAAGAAAAGGGGGAGCAAAATACTGTGTACTATGTAAGCAAAACCCTAGCCGACGTAGAAACAAGGTATCTACCCTTAGAGAAATTGGCACTGGCTCTGGTAATGGCTTTAAAGAAGTTGAACCATTACTTCCAGGCCCATAAAATTGTGGTACTAACAGAGCATCCATTGAAGTCCCTATTGCAGCAGGGAGACTTAACAAGACGAATAGCCAGATGGGCAGTCGCCCTAGGCCAGTATGATCTGGAGTACAGGCCCAGAACTGCAATCAAAGGCCAGGTTTTGGCCGACTTCGTGGCCGAGTTCACGCCAGAATCCATCCAACATCGGGCTCCGTTGAGCCAAGACAGACAATGTCCAAACAAGCAAGCAGAAGCCCAGCCAAAGGCTAAAGAACAAAGGAAAGAAGAGAAACCCAGACCCTGCAGCATTTACATCGGCGATTCCTTTCAACTGTTCGTTGATGGGAGTTCAAACCGACAAGGAGCAGGGGCAGGAGTAGTACTGATATCTCCAGATGGAGAAATATTAGAACAGTCCATTCGATTGGGGTTCAAGGCCTCAAACAATGAGGCAGAATATGAAGCATTGATTGCAGGACTGAAGCTAGCAGCAGCAGTACAAGCAGATGAGGTAATAGTTTTTTGTGATTCACAATTGATAGTTAACCAGACAACGGGCGAGTTTGCAGCCCGAGATGAAAGAATGTCGGCCTACGCAAAAGAGGTCATCAGGCTGGCAGCCTTATTCCAGAACTGCAGACTGCTTCAAGTCAGCCGAGATGATAACAACCATGCCGATGCATTGGCCAACTTAGCTAGTGCAATACAACCAGGAAAAGCAAGGACAATAATGATTGAATATTTGTCGGGCCCGAGCATTGAACCAGTAGTCGCAGAACGTGAAGTAATGTGCGTAGACATGGGACCAAGCTGGATGGACGCAATTGTTGCGTTCCTGAAAGAAGGAAAGCTGCCAGATGACCACAAGGAGGCACACAAGATCAGATTGAAGTCGGCAAGATTCAGTCTGACAGCAGAAGGACATCTCTACAGAAGGTCCTTCACTGGACCCCTCTTAAGGTGCGTACACCCTCTGCAGGTTGAAGATTTTTTATATGAAATTCATGAAGGAATTTGTGGAAGCCACATGGGGCAGATCACTAGCTCACAGGGCCATTACCCAGGGGTATTGGTGGCCCTACATGCAAAAAGATGCAGAAGCCTACGTGAAGAAGTGTGAACAATGCCAAAGGTTTGCACCTTTGATACACCAGCCAGCTGCTGACCTAAACCCTGTATCCAGCCCTTGGCCATTTGCCCAATGGGGAATGGATCTCGTTGGGCAATTGCCCCAAGCAACTGGGCAAAGGAAGTACCTGCTGGTAGCAACAGATTACTTCACAAAGTGGATAGAAGCAGAACCTCTGGCCAAGATCCGAGATGTGGATGTCAAGAACTTTATATGGAGAAACATCATCACCAGATTTGGGATTCCAAGAGCAATTGTTGCAGACAATGGGACACAATTTGACAGTAAGCTGATCAAAAACTTCTGTGCAAAGTTTAAGATCAAGAACTACTTTTCAACCCCAAGTTTTCCACAAAGCAATGGACAAGCAGAAGCATCCAACAAAGTAATTCTGGATGGGATAAAGAAGAGGCTGCAGGCAGCAAAAGGGAAGTGGGTAGACGAATTGCCCAATGTACTCTAGGCATATCAGACTACGCCGAGAAGATTAACAGGGGAATCACCCTTTGCCATGGCTTATGGCACAGAAGCAGTCATTCCATTGGAGGTCGGCATCCCAAGGATTAGAACCCAGGGAGTTGAGAACGGGGCTAATGATGTACTCTTAGCCCGAGATCTTGATCTTCTAGAAGAAAAAAGAGAGAAAGCTGCAGTACAGCTTGCAGCATACCAGCAACAGCTTGCAAGAGCTTATAACAAGAAGGTTAATCCAAGGGAATTTCAAGTCGGCGACCTAGTCCTGCGAAAAGTCGTTGGCAACAAGAAGGATCCCAGGGAGAGCAAGCTTGGCCCAAACTGGGAAGAACCCTACAAAATCACTTCGGTACTGGGCAATGGGGCATATCGGCTTGAAGATAATGAGGGCAAAGTATTGCCAAGACCCTAGAACACTTGTAATTTAAAATTTTTCTATCATTAGATGTTGCTTTATTTTTTGCCGATGTCATCAATAAAATCTTAGCAGAATTCTCTCCAACTTGTGAAACTGTGCATAATGTTGTTTTTAAATAATGAGAACCCAAGTGGAACTCAGGTTCACATTGGGGGCAGAGAGAAGACAAAAACACTTAACGCTTGTTGAAATTTGTAGCAATTTACAAGTTGAAGTTAAACCGAAGTACTGCTTAACGCTTGTTGAAATTTGTAGCAATTTACAAGTTGAAGTTAAGTCGAGATATTTGTTTATCTTCACTTGTTGAAATTTGTAGCAATTTACAAGTTGAAGTTAAACCGAAGTAATGCTTAACGCTTGTTGAAATTTGTAGCAATTTACAAGTTGAAGTTAAGCCGAGCAATTTATAAGTTGAAGTTAAACCGAAGTAATGCTTAAACACTTGCAATTTACAAGTTAAAGTTAAACTGAAGTGATGCTTAACACTTGTTGAAATTTGTAGCAATTTACAAGTTAAAGTTAAGCCGAGATAATTGTCTATCTTCACTTGTTGAAATTTGTAGCAATTTACAAGTTAAAGTTAAACCGAGATCATTGTTTACCACTTGTTGAAATTTGTAGCAATTTACAAGTTGGTTAAACCGAGATTATTGTTTATCTTCACTTGTTAAAATTTGTAGCAATTTATAAGTTGAAGTTAAACCAAGAAAAAGTTCAAACACTTGTTGAAATTTGAGAAAATTTTTTACAAGGTTAGGCTTAATCAATTTTACTTGCCGAAGTAAATCTTCGGTTTGCATAACCGAGGTGTGTCATCCCGAGAAGATTGTACAAAGAAGGAAAAGTATGTGAAAGACATGCAAAATATTCTAAGTATAGAATCATGCAGAAGCAATAAAGAGAAGATAAAAATGCAAGCACTTAGGAAAGAAAAGTTATATTAGCATTCAGTTGCAACGAGGGCACATCGGCCATGTGAAGAAGTTGGCATTGTTTCTAAAAACAAAAATATACAGAGTGCAAAAGAAACAAAAGGAAAAACCATCAGAGCTAAGACTCCTCAACAGTAGCAGTTGGTTGAATTTGAAGTTCAGATGATTGTTGGGTAGATGCCTCAGCAGCCTTTTCCGCCTCGATCTCGGCGTCAATTTGAGCAAGGGTTTCATCAATACTTTTTTCGGCTACAGGAACGTCGGAAGATGCCTGCTCAGGAGTAGTTTCCTTGACAACCTCATCACCCTCTTCATCTTGAGTCAAGTCCAGGACTTGCTCAGTTGAAGGAAGGGACTTGGACCCAGCAGCATCTTTTGATTTCCTCACCAAGGCTTCATCCTCATCTTTATCCTCATCCTCAGACTCAGATCCACTGCCAGGTTGAGTTGAAGGTGGAGGTGGAGGGTATGGGAGAGGAATGGCGTCGGGGTTTCTCAGAGGCGAATCATCGGGAACATTGAGCTTTTTTAGAAGAGTCATCCAACCAAGGGAGAAGCCCTTGTTGCATGACTGCTTCACTTGTATTTTATAAGCATCAGTGACATCGGCCATGCTCTGAGCATAAGCCTTTTCATCGGCATTTTTTATTTCAGCCTCCTTGGTGGCCAGGGCCTCCTGGAGCTCCTTTTCGGCCTGTGCCATTTTTTCTTCGGCCTCCTTTCTTTGCGAATCAGCAATCTTCCTAATAGCCTCGGCAGATTCAGCCCTTTCCTCGGCATTAGTTTTCTCTTTCATCGCAGCCTCAGCCTGGTCTTCCAGCTTCTTCATTTTTGCTTGTAGACCTTTGTTGGTCTTTTGAAGGCTGGAGACCTCCCTCTTCATCTCGGCAAGCTTCTCCCGATTCTTAAAAGACTGCATTGAAAAAGAACGAGCATGCTGGATGGCCTGAAAGAAAACAGAAGTATTAGAAAATAGTTCAAGAGTGAAACAGAAAGAAAGAAAAAGTACCAAACAAAAACACTTACCTGAACGAAGTGTTGAAGCATTAGAGCATAATTCTCGTATTCACTATACTCGGCGTTCCGTTCCAGATCACCTGGAAGAAGCAGAGCGGTGCTGAGGGCAACGCCGACATTGATATCGTCGGCGCTTTCACTAGTCATAATCGGCCTGTCTTCCAAAGTGATCTTTGGGGCCCAGGGGGCGTCGTATTTTTTGGACCCCGAGGTGGTTGCTGAGGACGACCTCGGCTTCTTTGACTTTGGTGATTCTGATGGCTGGGTTTCAGAGCGCCTCTTCCCAACGGAGGGTTGAGGTTTGTCACTCTCGGCCAACTTGGAGATGGGTAAAGTATCTTCGGATTCAACCTGAGTGGCTTTAACCTTTGGCTGAGCTTTTTTTGTTCGTTTCGGCTTCGGTAGGGGCATGGTTTGTGTTGGCTGAGCATCGACGTCAGAGGGGAGATCGGCCAGAAGATCCTGGACAACTAGTTTTGGATGACCCATCTCGGCAGTAAGAACAAGGCGTCGCCGACGTTTTCGTTCTAGTATTGGGATCAGGTATAGAGCCGAGGTTGATGGTTGATTAGCTGGATCAGATGTTGATCCTTGATCTGTTCGGGATATGGACGCAATTCGTGAAGTAGTGGCAGAAGGTGGAGACAAACTTTTCTTCTTCCTTTTAGGAACGTCGGGCAAAGTCGACTTGTATGTTGGAATAAAATTTAGAAGCAGAGGCGCTTTCCTTTTATGGACTGGCAAGTCCAGAAGTTTCTTCAAATCCTTGCTAGGAACGTAGGATTGACGAAAGCTTGTCGGCGGCTTACGAACAGCTGCAAGAAGAACGGACATCAGAAACAGACAAAGTATTGAATACTTGAAGAAGAAACAACTAAAGTATTAAACAATGGGCTTTTACCCTTACCCTCTAAAACTGATCGAGGAAGAGGGTAGAGATGAGGGTCCTCGCCTGGAGCAAACTCCCAATTTCCCGAGGTAATGAGGTAGTCATCTCCAGCCCCTTTGTTGGAGTCTGGGAGGTCGGTTATGATTTTGAATTCTGTTGACCTCGGCTTAAGGTAATAAATGTAGCCTTTTTCTTTCAAATTAAGGACACACATGGTGTAGCAGTACTGTATATCGGCTAAGGTGATCCTAGCATTTTCCTGTTTTGCTAAGGCTATAATGCCATTGATCACTCGATAAGAATTTATGGCCAGTTGCATGGGGTTCAACTTGTAATAGTGAAGAATCTCGCAAAAGATTATATTGAGTGGAAGCCGGAGTCCACACTCAGTGAAAGCTACAATGGGAAAGGGCATCGAATCATCTGTAGGCATGATGGAGTCGTCATCTCTAGCCAGCCTCAGATGGACATCGGCAGGAATGGAGAACTCTTGCCTAAAGTACTCAAGTTTGGTCGGGGTATCTATCCTATGTCTCCACATACCCATGATATCGGCCTGAATGGTTGGGGTTGGATTTTAGAAAGAATATATTTTGAGAGGGTTAATGTGACTTCGGCAAAAACCTAGGTAAGTACTGGTTTCAGTTTTTCCTAAATTATGGGTACTACACAACAAGTCCCAAACCTAGATCTATGGAAGCAAGGGTTGAAGGCACGGATCTGGAAAACAGAAAAGCAAGGATGTGCTTTAGAATCAAGAACAGAGATGAACTATCAAGAATATTGTATGTACAAGGGGTGCAAGGTCAAGAACAGTGACAAAAACGCAAGAAAGTGGTGAAGCGGTGCAAGTGTTCAAGACATGAGCAAAATCATGGAATAGACACATCCAGATGAATAGTTCAACAAATCGAAAGTTTGAACAAAACAGTAATGGCAACAAGTAATGAAGAATATCAAAAGAATTGAGAACGAAAAGAACAGTGGCTTACCAGACAAAGTAAGGCCGGAATAAAGTTCATCGAAGACAGACGACGGTTACAAGAGTAACAGAATGGCAAAGCTTCACCGGAAGGAGGAGATAGAGGCAGTTGCAGAGCTTGAAGTCTGGAGCAATGGCAGATTCAAGAGAAGAGAGCTAGAGAGAGAAAAAGTAAGTAAATCAAATGAAACGTGAAAAGGCGAAAAGAGGGAAAAGCCAAGTTTTGTCAAAAACTTGAAACGGCGGCAAAACAGAGCATTTAATGCGCCTGGAACAACGCATACGTCAGACGGCGCACACAGACGCATGACGGATATCTGGCGCGTCACTAGCACGGGCCAATGGGGTTAGAATGCGTAAAAGAAACGATTGAATAGTGATGCATGACAGCTCATGCGCGTGAAAGAGTTCATTGGAATTCTTGTTCTCTGAAGAAGACATGTCGGCCTGAAATAAATGATCTCGACTGAGGGGTTCTTGAGCCGATGTACAGAAAGAAATACCGATATAGGTTCCATCACCTCAGAATGCCGAGGTAATAGAACCTAGGGGGCAGTTGTAGGGATATATTTTCTGAGTACCAACACGTGGCAAGGTGACGCCGACGTGTCAGCCGAGGTGCCACGTGTCCTGGTCGTTGTGCCGAGGTGATCTCGGCTAGGCCGAGGTTTCCTCCGAAGATATCGGAATCCGAGATAAACGGATAAGGGACAAGAGTCCTAGGATGAAGGAAGACTACAGGATGGATAAGGATAACACTCTTAGGGAGTCTACCCTTATCTCTTGTAGAGTCCAAAGTAAGCACTGAATGGGAGTCCATAGAAGTCAGGTTTCTAGTGGGACTGGGATTAAGTTAACTATAAAAGAAGAGGCACCCCCATGGGTCTAAGGTACGCAATTTATGCTTTGAGCAGTGAATTTAGCACTTGATTATCTTTAAGATATACTGACTTAATCGTCGGAGTGCCCCCGGGTGGAAGAACCACCGTCGGAATCTTTTCTTTCTGTTGCAGGTTAGTCAGGTGTCATCTATTCTGTCAGTTCTCTGCAGCTGATCACTGAGTTGGCAATGTGATCGAAAATTGATACACACAGTTTAGTTATGATATTTTTTTTTAATTATGACTCAAAAAATTAAATTTTTATCATTTTTTTTTTAATTATAAGATGCATATGGTGCACACCCTTTGAAAGGTGTGCACCATAATATTTCCCATTCGCTATATAGTGGTATTTTGGGAACCCAGTCAAAATGCTGCGTTTTTATGTTGGGAAACAAAACGCTGAAGTGTGCCAAAAAGCTGAAAATGGCATTTGGGAAGCTCCAAAAACGTGGCTTGCCTATTTACAAAACTACCCTCAGCCTAGGTAAATTTCTTCAATTGGCTGAGGGTATTTTGGTCAATTTGTAGTGATGTGACACTTTTAAAAAATATTAAACCAAAAAGTAAAAAAGTCAGCTTTTTACCAACTTCCCAAATCACTATCAAAAAAGCCAAAAAGCTTGATAAAAAGCCAAAAGCCAACTTTTTACCAACTTCCCAAAACACCCCATAATGTTTATACACATAAAAATAACTATTATTCATAATGATTATCGCAAATAAAAAAGTAACAAAAATCTATCAATAAAATAATAAATAATGGTCAAATATTAAATTATCAAAAAAGAATACAACTTCATCAATTATCGTAATCTCACAATCTAATTAGGAAGAGAGAGCAAAACAAACATCTCTTATTGAATATAAAAAGGGTCCTATCATTATAAATACACCTCTTTTATTTTTTCAGACCAAAAAAAATAATAATAAATCATATTTTATTCCAAATTATAATACAAATATAAAGTGCCCCAATCCAAATAATAAAAATTATACTGCAAAATATTATAAAAGATCTTAATTAATTGTTTTCCCTTGGGCTGCAAATAGACTTGAATCGCCTATGCTAAAATACATAATTTACCCTTCATTATTTTTATGTCTAAATATCACATTATATTTCATACTTAAATTACACATTGGAAGATCACGGGTAATTTGGTAAACTCATTAGTTAAAAAAGGTAATAATTGTATTATTCGACATTAATATATATTATATACAAATTATATAAATGTCGTTTTCTAAAGATTCTCCAAACGGTAAAAGTGATAACTCCCATCTTAATTACAAGAATTGATGTGCCTATGAAATTCATTCTAAATATTTTTTAAATAATGTAAAATGTTAAAAAGAAAAATAATAAATATTATTAAATTTAAAGGAAGCTGCCTTTGGGAGTATTTGGGCCTGGCCCTGCTGCTTCATAATTGTGAATTTCAGGCTATTTTTTCAAAACAGTAATTTTAGGAGTTTAGAATTATCAATTTATAAATTATTCAAATTATCATCTAATAAATTTATTGAAGTGTACTTTTTGATTTTTTATGAAATATGGGTTGGGTTTAGGTTGAATTTGAAGTGATGTATTAGAGATGTGATATGACTTAAATAAGATGATATAACTTAAATAGGATAGTGACTTTTTAAATTTTTAACTTTTTTCAAACATGCCAAACAAAGCCTTAATCTCTACCACATAATTATCTATTAAAAAAAAATCAATGGATAAGTCTGAAACAGTAAACATATTCTTTTTAAAATGAATAAATGGGTCTGCATTTTTGAAAATGATGTATGCTATGCACTCTCCTCAGTGCTTCAGTAGGACCATCCAAACCATGACTGTTCCTTATCAATGATAGCCGCTAGAAATATGATGGAACACCAATAAAAATAATTAGGTAAATTACATTAATATATTGAGTTCTATAAATTTGTCAAAATAAAATTAGGTTTTTGTAAAGTTTTAATTTATATAGCACTTTAGGTCTTGTTTGGCAACTTTCAGTTTTAGTCAAAAAATTAAAAAGTCACTATAAGTTATCACATCGCTCTCTCTACTTTTCTGTATATCTTTTTGTAAAAAGTCAAAAAATTATTAAAATAGCATGTTCCTAAACGAGGCCTTAATATCCTTTTATTAATATAATTTGTTATATTTTACTTGATTAATTCTTATATTTAAACCTTATTTATATTAATTTTGATCGTTTCAATTATACTAAAAAAAAAGTGAACGTAATCCTGTCAAATTTATAAAACTTATTTGTACTTTTTCCTAAATATCAAAAGTAGGTGCAATTTATCCATGTCTTTAATCCAACCACAAGGGTCCATGAACCTTACTAGGAAGTTACAAATTCAAATTCTACTCTTCATTCAATAGTTTCACCATTTTTAAATTCCACCACAATTAACTACCATCAAAAAATACCAGAGATCTTCTGTACTGAAATTTTTGTTCCTCTATACTCAATACACTTCTAATCGTATAATATTGTGCAAATTTTGAGCCATGATCGTTTGATTGAAAGTGCACTGAGTCCAGAAAAATACAAATTTTAGGTACAGAAAATCCCATGCCAACCATAATGAAACCTTCAATTTGTAAAAAAAATTCAATGATAACAACTGCCCTCTGTTCTAATTAAGCTAGGGACCATCTAGGCCAGCAAGAAGTTGAGCTTTGAGCATTGTTTGTCTCTATGGAAAAATGAGATTCACAAATACCAGGAAGAGCAAAAGATCAGAGTATATATATTCACTTCTTTTAATAGAACACATTCTCCATAGATTAGTGTGGAAATGCCAGGAAGAGCAAATGTTGGATAAGCCCAAAAATTTTTGTACTAACAATTTTTATTGAGCCCTAACATATAATGATGGGGTTTAGAGATAAGAGGATCCATTCAACACTACATTCTTAATTAGGCAAGTTCTGTTCTATGTAGTGTTCAAAGAAACTACCATGAACCTTCATGGCTTGTTCTTTTCTTTCTTTCTTTTTTTTTTTTTTTAAAAAATAATAATAATAAATCTATGGGATATAATATACATGACCTCAACAATATCAACATTCAACAACAAAAACAATTTTGCATCATATTTATAATCTTTGTTTTTGTTTTTATGTTTTTAAAAACAAAAACAATTAAGAGTTTGGAAACTCAACTTTCGGTATTTCCTAAAAAATGAGTTGTATGTAAAAAAAAATCTTAAAAATAGTTTACCAAACATTGCTAACAAAAAACAGAAAAAGAAAACTATAGTTTCCCCACAACAAAAGCATCCTTCAATTTTGTTCTCTAATTTGCATCTCACAAAAGAGAAAAAAACAAATATCAGAGCATAGCTATATGATAGATCAAACATCCCTATCCTCTCTCTGTCGGTCAATAAGTACTATCACTATGTACCATGTGTGATCACATTTAGGGGTAGTGTGGAATCTTTTGAGCTCTATCAATGAAATAGAATTTGGATTCTTCCCAAGAGCTTTTGAGCTATATCAATGAATCAAATTTGGATTCTTCCCAAGAGCATCCTACTCAGCTAGCTGTCATTCATGACCCCCTAATTCAGTTTCATTATGCAAATGCCTAATGTACAAAACTAAGAAATTTTGTTTATGTTAATGCATAGTTTCTCAGCAACAAAAACATGAAGGTATGACTCCCTGTTGTGGATATGTCTCAAATTTGACTCGGATTATAAAAATTATCTGTTGGCAACCCACACTACCCCAATTAATGGGTAAATGGTGAGGTTTCCTCGTATATCTTCGATTAACGGGCACTAGTCCTGCTCCAATATTTGTATTTGAATATATTTTAACCCGGTCTCCTACTTTTAGATCCTCGTGTATGTAGGGTTATTTAAGAGTTTTAGTGTTTGATGATCTTATGAGTTTTAGATCCTTGTATATATAGGATTATAGAGAGTTGGTTTATTGCAATCACTACAATCATATTGACACTTCTTTGTTGTTCTTGGGTGGCGAAAGTAAGGTCATAGTTGAATCATGTGAATCGTTGTATGCCTATGTATTTGTTCTGCTTTAATTTTTCTCATCTTCATGTATTCTATAGCAACGGCTTATCTATTACCTCTCCTGATTTGACCGTAAATACAAAGCCTTGTGCACTAAGACCAATCATAGTTCCCAAACAACTTGTAGGAGAGGTTATTGAGTGGTCTTGGAGCAATGCTCCGCACCATTCACCTTGAGACACTTGCGCTTGTCTCCCAAAAAACAAAGTAATACTACAAATTCAGAAAGTATCCCGAATTCAAAATGTATACTGGATTTATTCTAGTGGTGGCCCATAATACATCAAGTTTGCATCTACACCATCCACACTTTCTGGGTAACTTTCATGTTTGAAATTCTGAGTTCCCAACTTTTCTGCAAAAATAACATAAAAGTTCTATGTCCCACAGTTAAAACCAATAAAAACAAATTGGCACCACATATAATTTCCTCAAAACGATTACATAATTTTCCCAACTTGTATAACACCAATTTTGGTCCAAAATGGGTAAAGGGGTACAAAGGATAAAGAGATTTCTTTTTCTTGAACATTCTTCTAGGTTTTCAAATTATCAAGTTTTTCACACCTTCTCTGCTTTTCTCAAGAACCAAACAGAATGGCAGACTCAAGTAGGCATCCTACACTCAACCAAGTATTATTCATATCGCAACCTTCAAACCAGAAATGTTTAAACAACAAAACATGTTTCTCATAGACCAATCCACTAGCCCTTGTGATCATTACAAGCCCTTGACAACAATTTTAAGCTAGTATGCAGAAAATAAACTTTAATAAATAAAACATCAAACATCAATGAAAAAAAGTCACAAAATACAGATTCCAGAGAAAAAATATATATTTTTCCCCGGTGTCTATGGTTCTATATTTTGCTTAATACACAACTTCAATGCCGATGATGAAATATGTTCTCAAAACAATATGATAAATGTTCCTGCGAGGAGGAAAACAATATATCAATGGTGACAACAAACCCTCAGACATCGAACAAGCAATGAATTATCAACTCCCCTGCTTCTCAGCGCATCACCGCAAAGCTGTTCCTTTTCCACTCCAGAGGTTGGTTCTTCTGCTCTGTTTCTTCATATTTAGTCCATGGGAACTTATGCTTGGCCATCTTTCTCTTCTTTGCAGCTACTCCTACGTAGTCTCCAGCATTCTGTAAAACCAAAAAAATTACAACAAAAATTGGTAACTTGTGATTGGCATATAATTTAGAACAAACATTAGGCTTAAATATCAACAAATCAAGTTGTTTATAAACAGCTCGAGTTCAGCTCTTTTAAAACTTGTTTGAGTTCTCGACTTCTTTACTAAATGAACAAAGTCAAGTCAAATTTTTTAGGCTTTTTAATAATTGAGTCGAGCTAGACTCATGTTGAATAGGCTCGCAAACATAAGAATATATATAAATTAATTTTTATTCATAATATATCAATTATACTTTTTATTAATTCATTTCATTTTTTTATCTATGTTTGATGTTTGTACAATTTACATATTTGACTGATAATCATTTATTAATAATATGAGATTTATTTTATTTTATGAGTTTATTACGCTTTCTACTCTTAAACTATCGTCAAATTGTCTATTTAGTCCCTAAACTATCAATTGAATATATTTAGTCCCTAAAGTATATAAATCAAAGTCTATTTAGTCCCTGAACTATCAATTGTGTCTCCTAGGTCCCTAAAGTATATAAATCAAAGTCTATTTAGTCCCTAAAAGGATTACAAAAATAAAATATATGGTCATACTAGGGGTGAGCAGCGGATATATCGATCCGTCAAAACCGACCGGACCGAACCGATCCGCTGCATTTTGGACAGATGCGTGATGACGAGCGGACGGTTGCGGATTGATTTTCTCCAATCCGCCAATTTGGCGGACGGATGGCGGATTTGAGATTTCTTTGGCCGCAACCGAACCGCCGAACCGCGAGCACCCTTAATAATTTATAAGACTTTATATTTTCAATTTGTTTAAATAATAAATATGATATATGCTGGTTGATTTTTGTTTTCAAAAACATATATAGATGTAACAATACAGAGACATACAATCTCTACTACTGCCCTATTCATGGTTTTGGTGGTTTAAATTGTTATTATATTTTAAGAACCACAGATTGTAATACTTTATGTGAATCATGCTTAGATTGTAATATGTGGATGAGCCATGCAGTGATTGTGATATTCTAAAGTTTCAAACTTTCTTTTTTTGGATGAGACATACAGTGATTGTAATAGTTTTTTAAGTCATTGACTGTAATACTTTTTTTTTTTTTTTTTTTTTTTGAGGAAGTACACAAGTTGAATTATGTTGAAAATTTATAAAATCTTAAACCGCCAAACCGATTCGCATCCATCCGCCAAACCGCCAATCCGCTCAATCCACATCCGCCGGATTGGCGGACGGATGCGGATTGATTTTCTCCAATCCACTAATCTGGCGGACGGATGGAGGATTGGAGGTTCCGTGGCCGCAACCGACCCACGCCCACCCCTAGGTCATACGTATTATAAATTAGTAAAAGACTGCCCCCAATTAAGATTTTATTATAGAAAAATCTTTTAAATTTTTATTTTGTCTTTAAAAGGTATTTTATTTCATTGTGTGTTTAAATTAATATTAGAGTCTAATTTTTCAATCTTGCTAATAAATTATATGAATATTAGATATCCTGCAAAAATAGAATTAGATAATTTAAATAATAACGCTTCTCTACAAATAGTAATAGAACAAAATAATAACTCAAACTAAGTTCAAGTTTTCAAATACTAGACGAGTTGAGATCGAGTTTTCAGATTCTAGATGAGACAGATTAATTTTCAATCAACCAAGGTCAAGTTTTCAAATACTAGACAAGTCGAGCTAGAATGATTTTTAATAAGCTTGAACACTATTCGTAATTTTCAGCGAGTCGAGCCCAAACACCCAAAAGATCAACTTGTTTGTAGTCCTAGATACCACAACAAAAAACAAAAAGACTATCTTGGTTTGGGAACTTTCACTTTTAGCCAAAAAACCAACAAGTCACTATAAGTTGTCACCTCACTCTCTTTATTTTGTGCACATCTTTTCGTAAAAAGTCAAAATATTATTAAAATAGCTTTTTCCTAAACGTTTATGGTGGTGCTGGTTCGAGCCACCGAAACGAGAAATAGGATAAAGTTGCATACAATTTGTTCTCAATATATCATATCTTAGTGCACTAAATTGTGTTTTAAACGATTATGCATTAGAATCAACTCAAGGAAGTGATGAATTTCTTAGATAATCTCCAATCATTCACCTTTTCTTTCATCAAATATAGATTTGATGAAAAAGTACTAATAAGTCATCTCTAATTCTTTCATCAAATGTTCGTCAAATCAAGTAGAGTCATTGTTTCCATCAAATTTAGGGGTGATAAACAAACCAAAGAACTCAAGCTCAACTCGTATTTGGCTCATTAAAAGCTTGTTTGAGCTCAATGCGTTTAGTAAACAAGTCAGACTTGAACACATTTTGAAGTTTGCGAAAGTTTCCAAACCAACTTTGAACAGTTAATTACTCATTCAGTTGAGTTTAATAAACCTAAAACTATATAAAAATACCAAACTACTTTAACTTGGTTCGAAAAATATTATTTGAGATTGGCTTGAAAGTTTAACAAATCAACCTGAACAAACTCGCTAAAGTTTTTAAACCAAAGCTTAAATAGTTAACTGTTAAGCTCGTTCGTCTCGTTTATCACCCTTCAAATTTAAATTTGATAAAAATTAAAAAAGGTAAGAGCATCTCCCAGCATTTTACCTATTTAAATATTACTATAAAGTATACATTTTATTTTGCCTATCAACTGTTTCATATTTCTACTCCAACCATGATCTTTATTTTAACTATTCATCCAAATACTATTAATTTTATAGAATGTCGCGTCAATAACAAAGATGGAGGGAAATGATCCTAATGAGCATCTCCAACCCACTAGGTATATAATGCTTGTTAGTCAAAATGCCTAGTGTGATTTACTTTTTTCAACTCCAATGCACTAGGCATATGATTAGGCATTTTGGCTCAGCTCACATTCACTAGCTACATGTAGCTAGCCTTCAACGCTAGGCAAAATGTATTAAATCATTAGGATCATTGTTGTTGACGTGACATTCTATAAAATTAATAGTATTTGGATGAATAGTTAAAATAAAGAGCATGATTTGAGTAAAAACATAAAACAGTTGATAGGCAAAATAAAATATATACTTTATAGTAATATTTAGATAGGTAAAATGCCTACTACCGTTGGAGATGCTCTAAGCATTAAAGAATTATTTTTTTTTTCATCAAAATTGACGAAAAGTGAAATGATCATGTAAATTGATGAAAGTATTAGAAGTAGTCCATATCAAATCATGCTTTTTGATCAAATTTGAAATCAAATTAGATGAAGAAAAAAAAATTGCTTGAATATGCAAAATTGAGGCATAGATAGAATTTGATACCTGGAAGCAGAGCCCTTCTTCAACATCACAAATAGGATAATCATGAGGGCAGCAATAATCAGTACCAGTACAGCACACAGCATCCGTGTACTCACAGCAACCATAGATGAAACACACATCAAATATCTCAAATATACAGCAACATGTCTGAGTCGCAGGGCAATACGAGTAGTCCCCGCACTCACTTGGCGAAGGAGACGGCGGCGGAGGAGGAGGAGGAGGAGGAGGAGGCGGCGGCGGCGGAGTGGCCGGTGAAGGCGGCGAAGGAGGACTCAACGGAGATGGGGCATAGGACTCTTTGGTTGGATAAGAAGCCATGGCGTTGATTGCGCAGACACCGAAGGGATCGGAAGTGTTGCGTTTGATGTAACCATAGCCACTGATACCCCAAGTAGTTCCCCACGAATTTTTGATGATCCAGTACTGGTCGTCGCCGTCGGAGCCATAGCCGACGATCAGGACGGCGTGGTCTATGTCGTCTGGATCGCCGGAGCAATCTCCATCGTAGATTCCCTGTGTTTTTACATCTCGTTTTTGTTAGGGTGGTTGGTTTGTTGCCATATGATCTGTGGATTCAAGTGGGGATGATGGATGAAATATGTGATTTTTGTCACTTTGCTACTCAAAAAATTTTAACTAAATTCCGTTTGCTTGGGCCCAAAATAAATAAAATAAAAGAATAAAAAAAAAATTATGAGAATTTTTTTTTTATTTTTATGCTTAGCAGTGGTGGTGATAATATTGACGGATCTAGGATTATTGATATGAGAATGTGAAAGTAGCTTTAAAGTGCGAATTCTTATAATTTTAAATTATTTTAAAATTTTTAATATAATTATGATAATTTTTTATTTTTTTAGGTGTGATCGCCTCCTTCTGTCCCCTCTAAATCTATTCTTGGGTGGTGGGATAAAGGTAGAGGTGGTGAGATGCAGTGGTGGTGATGATGATGATGATAGTAGTAATGGTGTGATGATGGTAATGGAAGTAAAAGTGATCGTGATAATAAAGTGACATTAGTAATATTTTAGTTTGAAAGATGTTTTTTTAGCTCGCAAACATCCTTCAATTCATATGAAAAATGAAGTTCAACCTTTCCTAAAATGTGTTGCTTACTATTTTAGTTTTTAAGGTTCCAATTTTGTTGATTTTGTCCATCAACATTGATAAAGATGAGTGGTCATACAATCTTTAATCAAAACTAAAATTGTAGAAATCAAAATAATATGAAACATATACTGAAATTGAACCAACTTACTAAAATTGAAATTAATAAAATAAAAACTTGAAATATCATAATGACAACAAACAACCCCGCTGGATACACCCAGTGGGGGTCGACCCCCAGTGACGTGGGGCGCCCCCCACTGGTCAATTTTCTATTTTTTTTATTTTTTTTTATTTTTTTTTCTTTCCTCCAATCCCACAGTGCCACGTGGCACTGGGTGTAATGTTTACTGGGGGAAGGAAGCATTTTGCGACAACAAATCATATATTATAGGGACTTTTTATGAGTATGATTGTGAAATGAAACAACAATTAGAGTAGACTTACCCCAGTATAAAGTTGAAAATCTATTGCACTACCATCTATGCCAACACTGATAGGCTGCTTTAGAACAGCACAAAACAGAGCACTTTCATCTTCTTCTACATCTTCATATCCATCAATTGTAACATAATATGTTTTCTCCTAAATGAACATAACAAAGTTGATTAGACAGAAGTGTAAAATGTGCATAGACAATTTCAAGTGAAAAATTGATCCCCCCCCCCCCCCAAAAAAAAAAAAAAAAGTGAAAATATTGCCCAGAGAGAAGGGAAAAAAAAAAAAAAACAGAATATTATAAGCTATTTTTGTGGTAATTTGAATGTTTGGTGTAAATTTAAATTTGGTATAATCCTGTTTTGATACATCTTTTTGCAAGTTAAAAGCTAATAATTAAAAAGAAAAAGTTAAAATCATCTCTTTTTTTTCTTCACATAAATCAAATTATGTAAGTTATTTTTGTCTCAAATTGTAAGTAGAAATTATATTAAATACTCTAACACAAATTTTTAAAATTTTAAATATATATATATATATATATATTATTAGTAGCTACATAAGTTCTACTAAACATGCTGATATGGTATGGGTCACATCTAAAATAAATCTGAGGGATATATTTCAAATCCTAACCATTTATTCAAATATTTTTTCTAGTTGAATAATAGATGAATGGAGGACCTTGGTAGTGTTGCAGTTACCATCCTCGCCAGTGTAGGGATAATCAGCCTCTGTATCAATCCCTCCATTGCTAATGACCCATTCAAAAGCATAGTCCATGTATCCACCTTCACAACCATCATTGGTTGTATCACAATCCACTAGTTCTTGTTCTGAAAGGCTAATCAGATCTCCAGTCACCAATGTGTTTATTCCTTCCATGGCTCCAGTTGAAGAGAATGCCCAACAACTTCCTATAAAAATCACCAAAATTAATACTTAACAAGAAAATGAAAAAAAGAAGTGATGTTATACAAATTAACAAATACCCACACCACATCATTCTACAAATTAAAAGAATTTATTTGCCATCCTTTCATTTTAAACAAAATTAAATGTTGTTACTTACAATTTCAAAAGATACCCCGTAGGGCCGTACCATATCATTATAGAGGAGATTTGTGCATAAATATTTGTTAAGCAATGATGTTCCGAAGGTGGGCGTGGTGCGGTCAGTTTGAGAGTGAAATTATAAATGGAGGAAGATTTGGTGTAAATCTCTCTTATAATAAAATTTTAATGCATTAAAGGCAAGTATAAAAAGTTTTCTTGAAAAACTCAGTACATATCATTATTATCAAAATATTAAATTTTAAAATAATATAACTTTTGATGTAGAAGTCAGTTTTTAATAAAATTAATATTTTTAAAATTCTCTCATTAAGATCTATTAAATAAGATCTATGTTGACTATGAAATTCTTTATTAAAAAAAAAATTTATTATCGTCAAAATTGATAGAAACAGTAACAGTAACAGTAACATGTTACTCTGTTTGACAGTTATTCTGTTTGACAGTAATATGTTACTCTAATTAATAGTAACATATTATTCAGACAATATTGTCCAAAAAAAAGAAAAAATATTTTACTTTGTCCTTACTCAATTATGTATTTTCTCCTTAGAGGGTTTATGAAACAAAATAAATTAACCTATCATTTTTACCAAATAAGGGTCCAATAGAAGGGTTTTGGATAAATTTTCCTAAACTGAATGGCGGATTGGCAGATTAGCAAATTGCGGTTTGAGAGATTTTGAGCGGATTGACGGATTGAAAAATATTTTAATCAATTATCAAGTCTTTGAATAATAGATAACACTAATTTGCATAATATTTTTTTTTATATATATAACACTAATTTTACATAATATTTTTTATATATATAAATATTAATTTATAATAAATTTTACATATTAAATCTCTCTCACATTCATTTTTATTTTAATATTTCATTATAAATTAATATATATATATATATTAACTATAAAAAAAGGGACGATTTCAAAGACGAATTATAAATTTTAAAATTTAAATCACAATTAACAAATAGAACGAATTAATACAAATCGATTCAACTTTAACAAAATGAACAATACTTTGCACCGCCTTAAGTATCCCTATTGGGATTGATTGAGTAATCATCTGAAATCAAAGACGCGTCTAGTACTGCATTGCTCAGTGTAGGGCCTACCAAAAACTAATTAATGCATCGGCAAATTAATTTGATCATTTGTCAATTTGTTTTCTGTACTATTTATTGATAAATAAATATATAGGAAGAAATAAATTTAACAATATAGAAATCGTTAAGGAACTGAACACACAAGGTATACAAATAAATAAAATTTTTCACTGAAATAGATTAAATTATAATTTGCACTATTCCTGGGCAGGCCACCAGAGCGGTACCAAATCACTTAAAAGGGTTTATTAAATTATGACATATTATATACGAGTAATGTTAGGAATTATAAAAAAAATATCATGAAAGATTTTTTATCTTTAGATTATCCATGCAATAAAACACCACACACTAATTAAAGAATGAAAAATCTACCATTATTGATTATATACACATTATATCTATTAATATGTTTTACGTCTTTCATTCTGTACTTAATTTATGTATTCGTAGCAGAATTGTCAAAAGAAAACTTACCGCAATCTAGTTGGTCCTTAACCGCGGTGACAATCCCAAACTTCCTCCAATCCAACCACGACGGCCCTTCACAGGCTGTCATCTTCTTCTTCCCCTCCATCTTCCTTCTCTCCGTCGTCATCCTCTTTTCCACCGGCTTCTTCACCTTCGACGAATAAACCTTCCTAAACTCTTCATTGCTCATATCAGCAAACTTGTTCAACCCAACCAACTGATCCGAACTCGACTTCCTCTTGCTGTTCCTCTCCATCACAAACTTCAGATTGTTCCGAAAGTTTTCGAGCCTCTTCTCGGCCTCCTCTGCATTCTTGTACACCTTTCCATGGCTCTCCTTCCATTTATGGAAGACCTCGGAGACTCTCTCCTCGGCGATGAACTCGTCCGTGTTGCCTAGGATTGAGAACTCCGTGGGGAGGCTTGAAGTGAGGCATGTTAGTGAAGCTAAGGTCAAGAAAATGAGTAATGTGAGTTGGGATTTTTGGGTACCCATTTTTACAACTTAGTGACCAATAATGATCTTTCATCTTTCTAGCTTGGTTTGTATATAAGGTTCAAATACACTTGGCCTACCAGTCAACTCTCCCTCTCTTATACCCTTCATTTAAAAATAATAATAATAATAATAGTTTTGCTAAAGAAAATGAAATGAGTGTAATTAAATTATAGAGAAATATTTAAAATGTAGAAGTGAGAATTACAAATTGGAAAATGTTAAGACGACAAATTTGACAAAATTTGGCTACGAATTGGTGTGTTATGTAATTGTAAAATTTATGAATTTGAAATACACTTAACCTACCAGTCAACTTTCCTAATCCCTTCATTTTTAAAGTATTGCAAAGAAAATGAAATAGTTCTACTACATAGAATTAAATTATAGAAAATATTTAAAATGTTTATGTGTCTAGATCATAAATTTGGATAGGAATTTAAAAATAGAAGAAAAATAGAGAAAAAAATAGTTTATATTTCGTTTACATTTCTTTCACATTTTCTTCTTTTTTAAATTCATAATCTAAACACAGTCTAACAATATTAAAAAATCAACAAGTTTGCACAATGGAATCTACTTCTAATAAAAATATCAATACATGAGGATACCAGTGAATGGATTCTTTTATACTGACATATATTTTTAGTACTAAATTTATATTTGAAGAGACCAGATTGTCTCCAATCCCATAAAAGGTTTGAGTTTGGATTTGTGGCTCACCCTAGGTTTCACTTTAATGATTTCAACCATTAATTTTAAAGGTCCTTCTATATAGATCATTTATGGAAAAAAAAAAAATGATTAATCTGATAACCATAACCACATAATTTTGTCATGTTTGATTTTAAAAAAATGGACGGCAAATATGATTTTAAAATTAAATATAATAAAATTGTGTGACTACAATTATCAAATTAATCTAATTTTTTCATAAATGATTTACACTTAAATGCTCACAAAATTAATAGTTTAAATTATCAAAATAAGACTAACAAAACCTAGACAACACCGGTCCAATCCTCTTTTAAAACTGGAGACAAGTTATGATTATATTTGCATATGTAAAAGAAAATATATTTTGTGCTGTGTACGGGCCAAATTGACGTTTCAATTTCAAGGGACCATAGATCATATATTTTGGGGGATGTTTTAGTGATTATGTGGAAAATTTCAAAGTTAATTTGTGGAATATGATTGGAGATTAATAGAGTGGTTTGTTATAACCATTAAACATTGTTGTACCAAATTGTCTTTGTCTGTCGGTCGTCTACTGTTCAGATCGTTTGACTTGTGAGTAGATTCAAGTGAGCCTTGAGCATCTAACAGTCAACAAACATTAATCACCAAAATTGTGTGTTGGACTATCTGTATTTTTTTTTCTATTTTTAGTCTAGGATGAAAATGGGGTCAGTGGATACCGGAGGTGCATTGGGGCCTACCCAGCATCTGATGGGTCAAGTCATGCCCTAACTATTGTTTAAGATTGGGGTTAATTTCACTTTTATCTCTTAAAATATCACTTTTTTTTTTAAAGCATTCGATTTATAAATCCAAATTAAGATTTTCTTTACTCAAAAATCCACACTCTGAAACATTATGTCCATAAGAATAAGCTCATATAAAATGACTAAAATACCCCTCCACTTTATGTTGTCTTTATGATTCTCTCTCTCTCTCTCTTCCTCTCCCTCTCTCCTCAGACCAAACACTCTCTCACTCTCTTTCTTCACTCCGTTTCTCCCTCTCTTTCACTCTCACCGAACCTACCCCCACGGTCACTCCCACCACCATACGGCGACATTAAAGTGTTTAAGGCTTTGAATTTGCTAGATCTGAGTAAGCTCACGAATGCTGAGGTGATCGCACTTTTAAACTATCATGCCCTAGCTAGTTACTGTTAGAAATGGTTTTGGAAAAATTTGATTTTTTCTCAACTTTGGTCTAATTTTTAGGTGGGACTCATGCGCCAAAATTGGCCGGTCTAAGTGGTAATGCGGTCTATGCCGCCTTGTGATTTACGTAATATATTTGGTTGCTAAAACTATTATCGAGTGAATGGGAAATTGAAACCAAAGAGAGCTCCATGGAAATGATATATTGGTGAAGTTTCCTTAAAGGTTTGAACTAAAGGTTTGTCCTACGTTGGTTTGGTGGGCAAACTTTTGTAGGTTTATAAGACTTGAGTTTGCAACTTGGAGAGGGCCCCAAGGAGCACCCCAAGTTTGTAGAAGGGAGAAGTTATGAGTAAATAGCTAGACCCATTGGACCCAAAAATAAATACACACGTGCGTCGCCACCACTGGGCGAACTGGGCTAGGCCTGGGCCTAGGCTTGGGTGCGTGGTATGAGGTTGGGTTGGGTTTGTCCGATCCAATACTTATCTTTTTGGGTCAAAAACATTACATTTGAATTTTATTTTTATTTTTTTTGTTTCCATTTTTATTTCAAATTCTGGTTGGAAATAAAATTCAAATTTTGGTTTGCACCCTTTCAGAATTTCTGTACAAGTTCCATATCTGTCCAAATAGATCTGAATTTGTTCAAATTCAAACCCAAAACAGTTTCTTTTCTCACTGCAGGGAAAACCGTTTTTACCGGCGTTTCAAAAACGCCTCTATAAGTGGAAAAAGCGCCACCAAAAGACTATACCGGCGTTTTTATATTACGTCGATGATACGGCCGTCGCTATAGGTATAAGGCGTTTAATAAACGTCGCTGAATTTGTAGTGACGTTTTCATAAACGCCGGTATACTATTAAATCTGCTTAAATAATTTTCTCAAATATAACTGATGACGTCACGGGATATAGTGGCGTTTTGAACAAAAACGCCACCTTTTTACTTTATTTTATAATTTAATTAATATAAAATATGCTCATTCCATTCACAAAACACATCCTAACAAAAAATAAAAATAAATGTGGATAAAACCATCAAATTCAATATCAAAGAACAATTAAACTGTACATGTTCACAAAAACATATTTAAGTTATAAGATTCACCCAATCTTTAAAAAAAACAAAAAAAAATATGAAATTCACCAATCAGCACACTCAAATATTTAAATGCTCTTACAAAAAATAAAAAAATAAAAAATTTCCAACAAGATTTCAATTTTGGCCCTGTTAAATTCCTTACATCTAGAAGCAGATATTTCCCTCCGCAAAATTATCCTTTTGACCTACACATAAATAACAGTTGTAAATTATAATCTTTTTGAAGAAAATCTAGAACAAAGCAATAAATACCATCAAAATCATAAAGAGATAAAAGCTAATACATAAATCCCCTTTATAATAAGAACATGTATAGTAAGATTTTTAAGGTCAGTTTCATCAATGAACGTATAGATAATCAAACACTAAAAAATTACCATGAACTTTCTTTATTACCCATACTTCTTTCCATTACATGGTAACATATACTCAAAAAACATAATCATCGTACAACAAATTTCAAGAAAACTTTGATTATACCAATTACAAGCATCAGATTGCCTTACCAAATTAAAGTTTCCATAGCTTTGCTTGACTGAGGGCAAAGCTTGAGGTTCAAGTAAAATGACAGATTCCAAAAAAATTATGTGATGACATGTTGGAGAAGCATAAAGACCACAAAAACACTAAACCCTCTCAATCATTAGTAATAGACTTCCCTAATCAAGGTTTTTTTTTGCTCTACATGATAAGATATCCACTTAAAATAAGATTCAAACCAAGAGTTTCACTGTTTCAATATAAATTGACCCATTCTCAAATAATAGATGAAAATGATGCCCGACACTCAAACCTCGAGACAGTTCAAATTTTAGAATATATTTCAAAAGCCATAGGGCTATAATTGATGTCAGTGATATCATCAGAAACATCAAACCAAATATTTTTATCTACCTCTTTGAGTGGTTATTGTTCAAGCAAATGATAAACTATGCAAGGCTCTAATTTGAAAGGAAAAGAAAACAAAATGAAGATCAGTTACCTTAATAACTTTTCTGATGTAATCCTGGCAGCAATAATAGTGCTACAGTCAGGTACCCACTTTACAACACGGTTTGGATCAGAACGCATTGGAGAATGAATCTTAACAAGCTGGAAAAAAAAAAAAGAGAGGTGGGGAAACAGGAGTAAAATATGAGAACTACTGTAGGAACCGAATAATTGTAAGGAATACAATTCTATGCGTACCACAACAGACTCGTGAGATGGTGAAACAGCAGTCCATAACATGTGCTCCAAAACCCATTAGAAAAGATTGAACAGTGTAGGAAAAATTGAATCCTGAAATCCGTCATTACACGATTCCATAAAATTTGTAACTAATGTACCTAAAGATACAGTAGGAATAAATGATTGAGCACCAGCAGTTCAATTGAGAGAACACACAGAGCGGCTCGGCTAATGCAACTCTAGAGTTATGTGAAAGCATATTTGATATCAATTTCACCGTTTGATGGGTTGAAGGACGCCTCAATTTCCGCTAAAATGTTACCTCTACTTGATCCATGGATTCCAACTGTGACTGGCTTGGCCAACAGCTTAATTCCTTGCTTCCAGTATCTTTTATCTGAACAAACATGTAAGATAAGAAAAAGCCCGAGAAACTTTCATGCATTATTTCAAAAGTGTGTTGTAAACGAGGAAGTTCCAATTTCCCCCTTTTTGTTAACTAGGTGAGTTCAATAGTTTTAAAGCATAAAGATGGTATGATTATGTGCGACAAACAGCAAAAATAGATACCAGTTTCCCAGTATTTCATTCTAGCACAAAACTCAAGCATACCAGGTCCTGTTGAAAGCACAATGGAGTTATCAATGTCCATCACCCAATCAATCCAGAGCACAAAACCATGGCATATCCCAGGCTCCATAAATTCAACCTAGACAAATTTCTTTGTAAGTATACATTTGATACCTGGTTCAGGTATTACATTTGATACCTGGTTCAGGTATTGCAGATCCTGGTGCAGGACTAGTTTTACACAAGCACATTCAAAAGCAGGGATAATTCAATACCTGGGCTTTCCCAAAACAAGGACTAATGGGTTTTGAGAAATCAAACTCCATGACTGTAGATATCTCTCTGAGCCCCTGAAATGATTTGAACTCAAATTGCATTTAATATCAAAGTTCTAAAATTGTGAAATCTTCTCTCCAATTTACAGCCACTCCATACACTTTCCCTTTCCTTCTTAAGAACAATACAAACAAACAGGGACTAAATAGTTCAATTGAATGGGCAAAAATACACTTTTTTTTTTTTTTTCCTTTCTTATTCTTCCATTTTTTTTTTTTCTTGAACAATATAAAAGCACACTTCTCAAACCCTTGCCACAATGCCTCTGTATGGATTGGTCTAAAAGTTAAAACATTGCTTTTTGAAAATAAACATGAAGTCAAAAAATAGAGAGAGAGAAACAATTCTAAAAAATGTCATGCAATTACAAGGTCACGTGTCCTTGTTGAGTGAGCTGCCACAAACTGAATTTTCATAGTTTGAAGACCTCACTTGCAAGGTTAAGTGGTACCAAAAACAGAAAATGTGTTAAAATAATGAAATAAAACAAGGTACAAGGTATTAAAATACAAATTACAATAGCAATCAATATTCAATAGTACTTTGTCTTCTAATATTTGCAGGAACTGCTTCAGTTAGACCAAAACCCAAACACATGCAAAGCGAAATGAATAAGAATGTACAACCCATGGTCATGACCAAGTATTTTACATAAAAACCAATGAAATTGCAAGTCCTTTTAAGTGTGATGAATCAAAATCACACAATCATAAAAAATATAAAAAAAAAAAAAAAAACATGTAATGCAAACCTCTTCTTTTTTTTATTTTATACTTTGGTCCAATTTCTTTTTTTCCTGAGTAAATTACAAATTTCACCGTCAAATTTTGATCCTTTAACTTCTAATTATAACAATTAAAATTTTAAATTTTAATATAAATTCAATGTAATCGTTCTATTTCTTTACGTTTTAAAAATTAATTGAAAATTATTAAAACATAACAAGTTAAAGTAAAAATTGAAAAGTGATGAACTAGTAGAGTGTTCAAATAGATAAAGAAGTTTCAAACTCACTCACCAATCGTTCTATTTCTATACTGTTTTGACATTTTCTATAAGGAAAATGTAATAGAGTGACAAAGATAATGAGCTTCAATCAAAAACAGAGAGACAGAGGTCCAAATCTCATAGAGCAATGAAGAGAATATGTGAAATTCGATCGGAGAGATTGAGAAAGTAGATTTGATATTACCATAATAGCAGATCGGAGAGACAGAGAGAGCAGATCTGATTGGATAAAGAGCAGATCTGAGAATAAGATCTACATCTCTACGTCGTTGAGCTTGCTTCGACTCACTGTTGGTAACGATCCAGATCCAACACTACTTGCTATTCTGTACGTGATCAGAGACATTAACACGGCACTCAAAACCCTAGAAAAATCAATTTGAAAAGAGAAAATGCAAAATAGAAGAAAAGAAATTAGAAATCAACTATAGATCTATTTGAAATTCAAACTTGTATATGTCCGAACAGGTACATACCTGTTGGATTCAACTGAACAACCACTATTTTCATTTATAAATAGGCAATCTCTCAATTAATTTTTGATTTAGAAATTTCGTCCTAAATCTGCTATTGCTCTCTGCATTCTTGCTGTATTATTTTTCTTGTGAGAAAGAGTGAAAACATTAAGTGTGTTCGTTGTGTGGATAGTTTATAATACTGCTACTATTCACTGTTGATCATTTTATCTTGGGAGATAGACGTCTATAATCTGAAAGCACCATGAAGAGGACAAATCTGTCTTAAGGACAAAGTGTTAAACACTGGACTTGATTAAAAATTTTGTTTGAGAAATTAATAAGGTAAGTAATTAATTTAATTTCAGTTTTAATTATTTTTCCTTTTCAGATTGTGATTTTTTTTTAGTAACAAAATAAAAATCTGTTTTTATTTATTTATTTTTATATACTGTTTTGATTTTTATAATCAAACAGTTTCTCTCCTCTCTTTAATCCATTCTTCGAATAGAGTGAAGATTGTTCAACAGTTACGATCCGATTGGGACGTTGAAGACGATCAAGGATCCGATCACTACGTTGACTACAAACAGTGCCGAAAAGTTCAATTTGACTATTAATCTCGCCGACGACAAGGTCATTTCAAAGATCGGTCGAGGCTCGTCGCGAATCTCGAGCACTCTGATTGATTTGACTCATCTCTATATTTTCACCATCGATCATGTTCTCATTCTGATTGAGTTGTTCGACAATGCTCCGTCGCCGGCACATTTTGCCAAAGACAATGAAGGAGAGAAGGAATCAGTAGATCTAACCTAGCAACGAGTTTGGAGACCTCTATCTGTGATTTTGGAACAAATCTGAGAGAGATCTAAGAGAGTTCACCAATTCTAACGGGTTTGGGGACCTCTAGCTCTAGGTTTGAAGATTACTAAGAAGATCAAGAAGATTGCGGCTCATGTCTCTTATCTATTCGCTTCTACAACCAGAAGGCGACTCTCAAGCTTGGTGATGCCTTGGATCTGATCTTGATTGTTCTAATTTTTTGGTAGTTGTTTTTTTTTAACACAATTATGTTATTTTATTTTTTTTGCTAGTTCTTTATCTCTTGTTCTTGTTGTTGTTAATGATGAAACAGATCTGCAATGGCTCAGATCTGTACAGATTCCATTACAGATCTGTACAGATTTGTTGTTGAACAGGTCTGTAATTTGCACAAATATCACACAGATAACAAAGGGCTCTAATTTGCACATATGACAAACACAAATCAAATATAGATAGGAAAAAATTAGAGCTGGAATAATTTAAATCCACAAATTTTAAACAGATACCCACAAATTTTGAACAAATAAGGAATAAATTAAACAGATAAGGAAAAAAATTCAGATAGATATAAATTTGAACAAATAGTCAAAAAAAATTTGAACTGTTAAAAAATAATTTGAACAAATAAATATAAATTTAAACAGATAAAAAAAACTTTTAAACAGATAGATATAAATTTGAACAAATAATCAAAAAAAATTAACATATAAATTAAGGGGTGAAATTAGAAACAAAATGTCTTTCAAAACAAATAAAATGACTTCTCACCAAACTATTTCAGATAGTATGGACATCTTACCAATAAAAAAATATTTACTAAACATAATGTTGTATACACTCCTTAACTTGGATTTTTCAACAATTTTTTAATTTTTTTTATATATACATCTTCTTTTGCTTTTTAGATAGGAATATATACATCTTTAAAATATCAATTTCATCTATTTAGTTCATTTAAAAAAAATTATTTATTATTATCTTGGTTCATGTAATCCAATTAGCGATGATGGTAAGCTTGATTAGATGGGCAAAGAGGTCATTTTAAAAACCATATAACCAACAACTTACTTTATACTATTTTGAATAATTGCACCTCACAACCAATTTAATGGTGTTTAGTTGTATATTTTGGGAAGTAAGTTAAAAATTAATTTTTTTATTTTTTTAACTTTTTTGAAAAAAAACGTGTAAAAAAGTGATATGATTCAAAAGAGTCAAAACTAAACAGTTAACTTTTAACCCGTTACTAAAATAGGTTTAAATTGTTTAAATTTTGAAATGACTGTTTTATCATTAAATTAGGTTTCAACTGTTTCTAATTGGTACAATTGTCTCCAATTAGACTATATGAATTTAGGTTAGAAATTTTAGAGATTAAATAAATGAAATTGACAGTTTAGGGATACAATAAAATGAAGAATGGTGATAATTTACGAGACAAAAGTGAAATTCAACCTTAAGACAATTGTGCTCACTTTATACTAGGAGCGAGCATGGTCTACATTGGTTTAGATTGGGATAAAATTAGGACCAATCCATTATTTACGGTTCTTAAAAAATTGGAACCAATCTAATCTGTTTAAATCGTGAAACCAATCCGAACCAATTCATTTAAACACGGAACGGTTCAGGATCATAGATTTACATAATTAAGTAACAAAAAAAATAGAACATTTTAATTTCTTAAAAACATAAACATAGCATCATATTGGTTCCACAATAGCAACATGTCTTTCCATAATAGCGACATACTATTCTAGAATTTAAACAATCATAAAAAAACTGGTTTCACCATAAATATTTAGATCATTACAAATTAAAATTAAAAACTAACAAACAAAAACAATAAAAGAAGATATTACACGGTTTAGGTTTGGGTTTAGGTTTTATATGGAATAAGAGAAGATATTATGCTGAGAAGGTGTATAACATAAATATAGGCTATTTGTATACGGTCTAGATCAGTTCTAATTTGAAACCGTGGGGTTCAATCTGGAACCGATCCGTAGACTACGGATTTTTAATTTTTCAATCCGGAACCGAACCAAGGATTCAGAAAACCAATCCAAACCTATTGGGTTGGACTAGATCAGATCGGATTACGGATTTTACAAATTCTTTACTAAGCCCTACTTTATACTATATGTGTTTAAGACTAAGGATTGATTTAGTAGACAAGATACTCTTTTATGAATTGTTAAATTTGAGTCTTACTTGTTGTGTAACACAATATTTTACTCCCCTCCTATCGATTGAAAAATATGGGTTCTATTTTCATGATTTATATAATGTATTGACGGCACAATAGATAATTTTTAAAATTTAGTAGTCAAATTTAGGAGTTGTTTGAGAAGTGTTAGATTAGTATTTTTTTTTTTTCTATGAAAATATGTGAAATGTGAATTAGGATTGAAGTGATGTGATAAAGAGATGATATAGCTCAAATAAAATAATTATAATCCAAATAAAATAATGTACTAAAATAACACATGGCAAACAACACACAAAAACAACAAAACATCAATTAAAAAAAAATTATCACAAAGAAAAACAAAGAAAAAAAAATGTAAAGCTACTCCTAAAAATCAAATAAAAAGGGGTAAGTTACACTGGCACCCCTTGAAGTTTTTTGTTTAATACATATTTCTTCCTCACATTGGAAAAATTACATTATCTTTCCTAAGGTTTGTAATCTCATTACAAATTATTCCATAGATTGCTGATGTTATATGCTAAAATTTTCTAAATGACCATTTTGCCATTTTTCCTACCATTTCTTCTTCTTATCATCATAACTACATTTTACAATTTTCCATCATTAAATTCTACCTAAAGATATTCTTATTGAGTGATGATGTACAAACATAAATTTTGTATAGAATTTTCAAATCTATATAATAAAGCAGGATGATTTTTTAATTTGTCCTACACACATTTGTCCTACTAGAACATTTGAACGACTTAGTGTAGACGTCCCCGAACGTGCCAGGAGGGAAATCCCGTTTTGTTCATTTGGGTTTACTACAGTTCAGGACTCAATGTCACGGTCCTGTATCTAATCTCGCAGAGTGCAATGCAAGACCGATGAATCATCAAAGAGTCCACATCCGGCAAATCGTTTTTGAAACAGATTTTTTTGAAAGAAGTGCCAAACATGGACTTCTTTGCCAGATACAGAGTCGCCACCTAAATATTTTATTTTGGGAAATTTAGGAAACCCTGACTCGTTGCCTAAGGCCACGTGTCCGTCATCACCAAAGTTGCCTCAGCTCGAAAACTTGGGTACGATTGGGAAAGGTCACTTCGTGAGCACCCCCGCTCGCCCGATCAAAGATCGGCCTCTACTAACCATGATATCGAGTTTTGAAAACATTATGTGCTCTCACTCCGGTTATTAGCCTAGATTTACTATGTGATACACACAGCATATAAATATAGACTAGGTCGCCTGAATTGGAACAAAACATCTCATGTTTGTTTTTGAAAACGGTTTGCTACTCGCAAGTAGGCTAAAATGCGGATTTGCCACCCTTAGGTGGACTTAGAAAAGATGGTTTGCCACTCTCAAGTGGGCTTAAAACTCGCAGTCGATGAACTGTTCCAATCCAAATAACCCAACCTTCACCCACAGGCATTCAGGCAGGTATATCACATAAGCAAATAGCCTCATGGTAAGCATGCTATCATGTTAACATTCACACACATGCGAGATGCTAAAGCATAAATGCTTACCGAGTACTCCAAGCCAAAACAAAAGCTATGTAAGAAATCTATGCATGATCCTAACTATGCTGAAATGCCTAAGGCAACACATGCAGGAATGCAACTACAATAGGCTCGACTATTCTAAACATGGCATATGAAATGCTATAGCTAACACGTATTCAACTTGGAATTGAAATACGATGCAGTTAGTATGATACGCCGAGCCCGGTGCATGCAATACAGATAAATGATGCAAACATGCAAGCATAAGTATGCAAATTGAAACATGCCCTAAACTAACCATCATAAGCTGGTAAATAAAAGGGAGAAAGACGTGGGGTTGGAAGACATACATCACACACACGCACACTTATTACAATTGTGCCCTTGCTCGGAGGGTCCGAATAAATAATACAGCCCGAATAAATAATACAGTCTGAATAAGTACAAAACCCTAATTAATTAACAAATTAAACTAGGAAAGCAAGTAGATTAGTATGCAAATCCATGGACCGCCTCAGCTCTGTTCCGAATGATGAATGATGCATGCTTGAGTTGCCTGGCGCGGAAATCCATTGCGATGCCCCGATTCGCCTCTGTTTGCAATTAATGCCGGAATGCTATGCGAAGCTCCAGAAGGCTGTTGATTTCTGATTTACTGCAACAGAGAGCAAGAAAGGGGCATGGCAAAGTATTTTCACATATGTATGCACATCTCGATCCTCGTGCCACCAATCACGCATCTCGATGCATGATGGCCGAGGAGTCGAATTGCACGACTCAATGTGAAATGAATGCACATATAAACACAACAAGACCTAAACTCCATCATGGGTAATCCGGAGTGTCGGCGACCGGGAATTGAGACACGTTCTGTCACTCGGAGTACGAAACGTCCCTCGTTTCCCGTGCTTGGGCTAACTCCTATCCCAAACACAATGCAAATTGGATGGCATACATGATGCGACTAACATGCAACCTAGCATACGCAATGCTATGAAATGACATACACAATGCTCGATGTAACATGGCATACACAATGCTCTAACATGCAACCTAGCATACGCAATGCTATGGACTAAAATGGCATACACAATGCACAATGGACTTACACCAATATGAGTGGACCTCAGCCACACTCACATCAGTGGCCATACAATAGGAAATGAAACAACCGAAATGCATACAAACGCGCACGAATGCCAAGGACCGATTCTAAGGCACAACATGCAACTCTAACTAAGCATAGTAAAAGATGAAACATGGCATAAAATGACACATGATACAGCTCTGAAATATGACATAAAATATGGCCCCGAAACATGTAAATATGGCACACAAAGCATGCCAGGGGGCCCGGGTACCGAAACTAGTGAAGTGCGTTATACTAGAGGTACCCAAAGCAATGCACCAAAGGCAAAACCAACCCCAAACAGACCCTAGGTAGGTTTGAAACAGTAGGAAATTGGCCTAAAATGATGGCTCAACATGCATGAAAAAGAAGCTCATTCATTGGTCGGTAAACAAGGCATTCACGCACAACTCTCAAGCACACTTAAAGAGATGAAAACATGGCAATATGGCATTCAAATCAGCTCTGAAATATGATGAAAAATGACCTCAAAACATGAACACACCTCAGCACATGCATGCAATGGACCTCAAAACTCAAAGTTAAGCATGGGTATTGAACTACAAGCATACAAAACAAACATCATTCGACCATGAGGCCTAAAAACAGAGCTAGGGTAGTCCAAAATAAGCACATTATCAGTTTAAGGTATGGCCAAAAAGCAGAAGGTAGGCCGACTAGGTCAAGTGGTCGGCCGACCAGGCCAGGTGGTCGGTGTAGACGTCCCCGAACGCCCCGGGAGGGTTAAGTCCCGTTCCGTTCATATTGGGGTCACTATAGTTCGAAGGACTCAAATGTCACGGTTCTTAATCTTGAACCAAAGAGTCCAAATCCGGCAAATCATTTTTTTTTTAAAACAGATTTTTTTGAAAGAAGTGCCAAACATGGACTGCTTCGCCAGATACAGAGTCGCCACCTAAATGTTTTTTAATGGGAAATTTAGGAAACCCTGACTCGGTGCCAAAGGCCACGTGTCCGTCATCACCAAAGTTGCCTCGGCTCGGGAACTTGGGTACGATTGGGGAAGGTCACTTCGTGAGCACCCCTGCTCGCCCGGTCAAAAACCGGCCTCTACTAACCATGATATCTGATTTTGAAAACATTGTATGCTCTTATTCCGATTATTAGCCTAGGTTACTATGTGATGCTCGCAGCAAACAAGTATAGACTGGGCCGCCTGAATTGGAACAAAACATTTCATGTTTGTTTGTTTGAAAATGGTTTGATGGTGCTACCCGCAGGTAGGCTAAGACGCGGATTTGCCACCCTCAGGTGGGCTTTAGAAAACATGATTTTGCCACTATCTAGTGGGCTTAAAACAAACATTTGATGAATTGTCCAATCCAAGTAACACAACCTCCACCCACAGGCATTCAAGGCAGTTATATCACATAAGCACATAGCCTCATGGCAAGCATGCTATTCATGGCAACACTCACACGCATACAAGGATGCTAAAGCATAAAACTTACCGAGTACTCCAAGCCAAAAAACGGAAGCTTATTAGAAATCATGCATGATTCTATTTATACAGAATTGCCTAATGCAACACATGCAAAGATGCAACTATAGCAGGCTCGGCTATTCTAAACATGGCATGTGAAATGCTACAGCTAACATGTATTCATATTGGAATTGAAATACAAATGCAGTTTGTATGATGCGCCGAGCCCGGTGCGTGCAAAACAGATGAATGATGCAAACATGCTGTCATACTGTATGCTAATCGAAATATGCCCTATATCTAACCATCATAAACGGGTAAATAAAAGGGAAGAAAGACGTGGGGTTGGAAGACATACATCACACTCACCCACACGTATTACAATTATGCCCTCGCGCAGAGGGTCCGAATAAATAATACAGTCCGAATAACGTATAGTCCGAATATTATACAAATTTCTAATTAATTAACAAATTAAACTAAGAAAGCTGTAAAATTGGCATGCAAGCCAGGGGCTGCCTTGCTTCGTTCCGGATAATGAAATGATGTATGCTGGGCTGCCTTGCGCGGAAATCCACTGGGATGCCCCGATTAGCCTCTGTTTGCAATGTTTCTCGAAATGCGTGCCAGACCTTGGAAGACCACTGATTCTTTATTTTGCTGCAACAGAGAGCAGGAAAGGGGCACAGCAATGTATTTCACAAATATATGCATGCCTCGATCCTCGTGCCACCAATCACGCATAACGATGCATGATGGCCGAGGAGTCGGATTGCACAACTCAATATAGGATGAATGCGGATGAATGCTACAATAAAACCTAACTCCATCATGGGTAGTCCGGAGTGTCGGTGACTTGGGAATTGAGACCCGTTCCATCACTCGGAGTACGGAACGTACCTCGTTTCCCGTGCCCGGGCTAACTCATATCCCGAACACAATGCAATATGCATGATATGCATGAAATGCAACTAATATACAATCCTAACATACACTATGCTATGAAAATGAGATGCCTCGAAATGCGTGCACGCGGGCACGCAAATCGAGGCGATGATCCTAAGGCATAAAATGGCATACACAATGCAATTGGACTTACACTAACACGAGTGGACCTCAGCCACACTCACATAAGAGGCCGTCGGATAAAAAAGAAGTGCCTCGAAATGCGTGCCCACGGGCGCGCAAACCGAGGCGATGCATACGGAATACAAAATGACATGGAAATGATATGTAATGAGGCCTAAATGAGATGTCTCGAAGTGCGTACCCGCGGGCACGCAAACCGAGAAGATGGCATACGGAATGCAATGATGCGAAAATGGTCATACAGAATGCGAAATGGACTTATACCAACACGAGAGAACCTCAACCACTCTCATACGGGAGGCCGTCGGATAAAAAAGAAGTGCCTCGAAATGCGTGCCCACGGGTGCGCAAACCGAGGCGATGCATTAAAGCATGAAATGACATACGAAATGCGAAATGGACTTATACTAACATGAGTGAGCCTCAGCCACACTTACATAAGAGGCCGTCGGATGAAAATGAAGCACCTCGAAATGCGTGCCCACGGGCGCGCAAACTGAGGCGATGCATACGGAATGCAAAATGACATGGAAAATGATATGCAAACATGCAAATGGAATTTCAACACTTACAACTGATGCAAAACAGTCCCGAAAGGCGGGAAAATGACACCGAATGCACGGAATGGTCCCGAAATGCGATAATAGGCACCCGGAATGGCCTATAGCCACACTAAACATGCATGGTTGGTACATGGTATGCAAAAAAGTAGCAAGGCAGCCCCAAAATAGCATTATTCCCAGTACAAAACATGGCGAAATAATGAGCATAGATAGGACAACAATAGCATGCAAAAATACGAGCCAAGAGAGGGGTATTGAAGCAAGTGGTGTATGCGATGCTCAAAATGAAAAGTACCCTTCTACAACACTGATGAGGGACTCAAAATATGAACATTTTCAGTAGATGACATTCCCCAACTCAGTAAGAAACCATGGTAAAAATGCTATGCAAGAATGAGGATATATAAGGCTACAACATGAAGCACCCCAAACATTCATCAAACCAGCAAAGATCCTTAATTAAATATGTCAAGAAGATCAAAATATGGATATTTCTAGTTCTGATGATGGCCGAAAACAGAAGCTAGATAAGCTTAAAAAAGCATGCAAAATGGGGTCAAAGAGAGATATAAAGACAAGTATAACATGGAGACCCCAAACAAGATTGATCCCTTCTACAATATTGTAGAGGGACACAAAATAAGCTCACTCACAGTTCATGACATGTTCCAAAACAGACTGAATGTAGGTCAGATAAATCATGCAAGTTTACGGTAAATATGAGAAATTATGAAGCAAGTGCATGATAGAGAGGCCAAACAGGGTTGAGCCCTTCTTAAATGTTGAATAGGGGCTCAAAATAGGCCCACTCACAGTTTACCTCATGCTCGAAAACAGATTACTCATGAGCTAGATATTTCATGCAAAAATAGGGGTAAAACATGGATTTAAAGCAACTTGCATATGGAGCATGAAAACAAGGTTGAGCCCTTCTTCAATGTTGAAGAGGGGCTCAGAATAAGTGCAATATCAGTTCATGAGATGCTCCAATTCAGATCACACATAGGCCAAATATTCAATGCAAAATAATGGCATATAAGAGGATATTGAAAGAAGTGCAAGATAGAGGGCTCAAACAGAGTTGAGCCCTTGAACAAACATCAAGAATAGCTCAAAAGAGGACCACTTTCAGTATTGGTCGGAGCTCAAAACAGTGAGAAATTAGGGTATAAAAATGATACAAAAAAGTGCTAGAAAAGGGGAAATAGTGACTTACCCTTGAAGACTACACTTTGGTTGCTTCTTGGCTTGAGTTTGTTGCTTCTTAGCCACTGAAAAACCTTCCTTTGCTGCTGAAATGGAAGTGGTGAAGGTAGTGCTTGGTGTTGATGAACAAATGAGACCAAAACTTGAGAGTTTGAGAGAGATAGAGAGAGATATGCTTGAGCCAAATTTTTTTAACCCTAGCGACTGAGTTGGGAGGCCCCTTATATGGACAAAAGGAGGGGTGTAAAAGTGGAGGGAAATGCACCCAAGCTTTCCCTCCCAAAATATCCCCCGGATGCCAAAGATATTTTGGAGAAACAGCTATACAGCTGTAAAGAACACATCCCAAGGAGCATGGCCGGCTAGCCAACTTTATTGGAGGTGGCCGGCCGGCCACCCCCCATGGCCGGCCGGCCAAGGGCAAAAATGGAAAGATTGATTTGCTGGCCGGCCACCACATGATGGTGTCCTCCCAGGTGTGTACAACAAGGCCCTGTAGTTGGAAATTGGCAACTCTGAAACAGGAGAAACAACAAGCCACTTTTCAAAGAGGGTCAAAAATGAAAGGAAGAATTACTGGCCGGCCATGTGTTTTTAGTGTCCTCCCATGTGTGTACATCACAAATATGTGGTTTTGGCTCGAAGAAAATGGCCCTGGGGTGGTCAACATTAGCCCGGAAGTGAGAAAAACGGGCGCCAGGGGGGCGCCGGAAGAGCATAACTGGTTGCTGAGACAATTGCTGGCCTCCCACCCTCCAGTGACCCTCGTTATGATAAAACAGAGGTACCTGCCAAAAATAAACAAAAACCGATGCAAAACGAATGCTCGGGGGCCAAAACACGCAGTTCGGGATCCCGAAAATCGGCCGTTAAGCACCGAAAGTGGTGTTTGGCCACGAAGTGGGTATCTAAGACCCCAGTGTCCCTCGAAAGGGAGTAAATGAGATGCATGCCAAAAATCGGAGGAATCAGAGATGATTGGGTGGTCCCGAACCAAGGCACACGGCCTGATGGCTCCGAAAACCGAGAACCGGGCTCCGAAATGGGCAAAATGGCCTACGGCCATGAAAAGTAGCCCACGACCACTGAGAGATGATCTACTAGACCTCTCCCTCCCCTCAGGAAGAAAAACAGAGAAAATCGAATCTGGTTCGCAAACCGAGACAAGGTACAGAAGAGGGTTCGGAAGTCCGGAGGCAGGGCGCACGGCCGCGACTCTGAGACTTCTGAACGAGCACGATATGCAACATCACCGAGCGCTCAATCGGTGACGTCTGAGTCTTAAGGTCGGTCAAAAATGGGGTGTCTACAGTCGGCCGACCACCTTTTGTGGTAGGCTAGCCAGGTCAAAAAGTCCAACTCAAAAAAGGTGGTCGGCCTACCCATATTGGTGGCCTCCCAGGTGAGTACAACACAATGGTGGTATGAAAAACCAGAAATTGTGGCTCAAAAGTAAGAAAAACCAGCTTTCTATCAGAAAAATCGGCTTTAAGAGAGAGAAAAAGAGAAAACTAGTTTTTCAGGGAAAAATGTGGCCTCCCACCATACTACCACCTCCCTAGCAATGAAAATAGGGTCCCTACCAAAAATGGACCAAGACGGATGCAAAACGAAGGTTCGAGGGCCAAAACGCGTAGTCTGGGGCCCCAAAAACAGGCTGTTAAGCACCGGAGGTGGCGTACGACCACGAAGGTGGTCTCCCGGGCCACAGTGTCTCTCCAAGAAGAGGAAACAAGGTGTGTGCCAAAAACCGGGGCAAACGGAGGTAGTTAGGCGGTCCCGAACCGAGGCGCACGGCCGACGGCTCCAAAAATCGGAAACTGGTCTCCAAACGGGAAAAATGGCCTACGACCACGAAACATAGCCTACGGCCACTAAGAGATAGTCTACGAGACCTCTCCCTCCCTTCGGAAAGAGAAAGTGGAGAAAACGGGACCTGGTTCGCAAACCGAGGCAGAGCACAAAAGAACCCGGAAGTCCGGAGGCAAGGCTCGCAGCCGAGACTCTGAAACTCCAGAACGAGCACAATATGTATCATCACCAAGTGCTCAATCGGTGACGTCTGAGTCTTAAGATCGGTCTAAAATGGGGTGTCTACAGTTGCCCCTCTTTGACAGAACTCGAAAGTCATACGTAACGGGAGTGAATGTCAAAACCCAAAAACGACCCATTTTTGACAAGGCCGAAGACTTAGACAAACATGCCAGATAAAAAGAGATGTGCCCGCAGGCGGGGGGCAAAATGCAAAACGATATGCACAAAGCCGAATGTAATTCATGATCATGCAAAGAAAGCTGTAATGAAGCATATATTCACAATAGATGCAACAGTTCTAAGCGAGAATGCAAGGCGAAACTACATTTCATGCAGTAAGGATCATGTAAATAAAGCTGTAACGAAGCAAATATTCACAATAAATGCGACAGTTTTAAGCAAGAAGGCAAATCAAACTACATTTCATGCAGTTATGATGTAAAAAGATTATGCAATCTTAGCGAGCATATGCGATAGATACACAAAAGTGAAGAGAGTGTGATGGATACACTATATGAATAAAGTGTGATTGATACACTAAGTGAAGCAAAGTGTAATAGATACACAAAGCGAAACGAGTGTGATGGATACACTAAGCAAACACGTGATAGATACACTAAGCGAACGTGTGTGATGGATATACAAAGTGAGCATAGTGTGATAGATACACAAAGTGAGCATAGTGTGATAGACACTAAAAGTGAACACAAAGTGTGATAGATGCACTATGTGAAGCAAAGTATGAAGTATACACAAAAAGTGAACACAAAGTGTGATAGATGCACTAAGTGAACAGAGTGTGATTGATACACTAAAAGCGAACACAAAGTGTGATAGATGCACTAAGTGAACAGAATGTGATTGATACACTAAAAGCGAACACAAAGTGTGATAGATGCACTAAGTGAACAGAGTGTGATTGATACACTAAAAGCGAACACAAAGTGTGATAGATGCACTAAGTGAACAGAATGTGATTGATACACTAAAAGCGAACACAAAGTGTGATAGATGCACTAAGTGAACAGAGTGTGATTGATACACTAAAAGCGAACACAAAGTGTAATAGATGCACTAAGTGAACAGAGTGTGATTGATACACTAAAAGCGAACACAAAGTGTGATAGATGCACTAAGTGAACAGAGTGTGATTGATACACTGAAGGTGAACACAAAGTGTGATAGATGCACTTAGTGAACAGAGTATGATAGATATACTAAATATGAACACAAAGTGTAATAGATGCACTTAGTGAACAGAGTATGATAGATATACTAAATATGAACACAAAGTGTGATAGATACACTATGTGAACAGAGTGTGATTGATACACTGAAGGTGAACACAAAAGTGAACAGAGTATGATAGATATACTAAATATGAACACAAAGTGTGATAGATGCACTATGTGAACAGAGTATGATAGATATACTAAAAATGAACACAAAGTGTGATAGATGCACTATGTGAACAGAGTGTGATTGATACACTAAAAGCGAACACAAAGTGTGATAGATGCACTAAGTGAACAGAGTGTGATTGATACACTGAAGGTGAACATAAAGTGTGATAGATGCACTTAGTGAACAGAGTATGATAGATATACTAAATATGAACCCAAAGTGTGATAGATGCACTATGTGAACAGAGTATGATAGATATACTAAAAATGAACACAAAGTGTAATAGATGCACTATGTGAACAAAGTATGATAGATATACTGAAGGTGAACACAAAGTGTGATAGATGCACTATGTGAACAAGTGTGATGGATACACAAAAGAGAATGAAGTGTGATGGATACACTAAAGTAAATGAAGTGAATATGTGCATGATAGATACACGAAATGAGGATGTGTGTGATAGATACAGAAAATGAAAGAAGTGTGATTGATACACTAAGTGAAGAGAGTGTGATTCATACACTAAATAAATGAAGTGTGATTGATACACTAAGTGAATGAAGTGTGATTGATTCACTAAATAAATGATCTCAAACGGAACTTCTTTGAATGAACCGTACATACAATATCGTGCATGAATGAGAAAGAAACTTGATGGATACAATGCAATACAATGCATGATGTTGAAGGAACGCAATAAACAAGCATAGCGGCGCTTTAGAAAGCACCTCATGGGGTGAGTGGCGATGAACCACTCTACTCTGACGGGGATCTCCCCTCGTGCTCTTCGAACACTTACCTTCAATTCGCAGTACAAAGGCTCTGGAATACTGACAAGGGTTCTTCACGTGGAACACTTTGGATGCTTCCTTTCTTCCTGATCATATTCACAACTTTCCCTATTCTTCAACGGGGTGACAGACTAGGTTGGTTCAGTATCCAGAATTGAGGTGCATTCACGCTATCTCAACCTATGGGGCGTCCATACAGATTTCAAGCCGAGGACACGCCTCTAGGTATTTAAACCAGACTTTAGTCTCGGAAATCCCGAACCTTTGCGTTCTAGACAACAGCCATTCGAACTCTAGTTTCCACCGTCGCAGTTGGTCTCCTAAGAACCCATTGCGAACACAGCCGAGATGCTTCTGGCAGGGAATGATACTCAGGGAGAGCACTTCTAATCGCCATTCTAGCTTGAAGCAGACTTGATCTTAAGCTTGAGGTAGAGGCACACTCATACTTCGGAGCATTGGCAAGACCTGAAGAGGTACACACGAAATGCAATCTCGGAACTTACTGAAGTTGAAACAAACTCAGATACCCGACATTTTCCCTCTTTTCTTTTGCTTTGTAGTCTGGAACCTATATAGCTTCAGATAGGTCCTGGTTTTACTGTTCCCGCATGACCTGGGTTGAACCCTGCGATTTTACGAAAGAACGAATCTTGTTTTGCACAAATGTAGAGAATGGCACAACACTCGGAACGCAAAACGATTTTATTTTTTGAAATTGAGAGATGAGTTCTTGATCAGGGTATTGAGCCTACGACTGAACACAGCGCACTACGACTCAGCAACGGAAAACAAAAGGTAAACAACCTAAATACATCGAGTAACACTCGAAACAAGAATCGAGATAAAACAAAAAGACACGACACTCAGACGTGCACAGGGAGCTGTTTCTCTGGGTATTATTTCCCGCCCTTTCTCATTTGTGATTCTCACATCACTCGGCCCTCAAGCTCTTTGTTTTTCTGAAAAAGCCATTTTCCTCACTTTTTCTCTCAACGCACATCTCTCTATTCTTCAATCTCTCATTTTTTAATCCCTCCCCTGAGTGGTTGATGGATAAACAGGAAGTTGCGGGCTCTTGCCCCTAGCATTCTGCTAGATTCTCTTTCTTCTGCTCACAACAGTGAACTTCCCCCACAGAGGGGTTGTGATGCGGCTGGATGTGCAGCAAATCTGCAATTGACATTGGTTGACGATGCTCTACTGGGGAGTTTGGACGTGATTAGATCTGTCTAGATGAGGGAATGGAATATCCTGCCCCATTCTTATTTGTGCTTCGCACTTGGCTTGATACCTCGCTGCTCGGAGGATGTGAGAGCTTTCAGCCCTTTTCTATTAGCTTCCGTTGTGCCCTTCTTGGCGAATAGGGTGCCCTTTCCGGCAAGTATGGTGCCCTTTCTGGCAAATGCATTGACAATGGAGGAAAGACAGGAAGCCTGACTCAACTGTGCCCCTAGTTTATTATTTTGACCATTTTTTGTTTTTGGCTTCTGCTTAAAACAATTTTAACCAAAATGAGAGTTAGATTAACGCGCTTGTCCGATTTTCTGATTTGAAATCATACGAGTTAGATTATGAGCACTGAAAATTTTCCTTTTTTGGGTCCAAGAAACGGTCCAGTTTTTGGAAAAGTGGAATAATTTTCAAGAGAATTAGTCAACCTCATTAAAAATTCTCAAAAATTATTTTTGCAAATGGCCACTGCTCGACCGACGCATAATTTACTCTTGAGATGCACAACCTCAGATCCAAAACAAATGAAAAATTGCCCCTTGTCTGAACGGCACTGCATGGCAACGGAAAGTTGCCCCTAGTCTGAATAGCACCACAGCACATTGTATGGCAACGGAAAATTGCCCCTTGTTTGAATGGCACCACAGCGCATTACAATCAGTCTTCAGAGTGACGATCACAACCGAACTCTTGGATACAGAGAAGACAAAGATGACCAAAACCATCACATGGACACAATCGAATTTGAAGTGTTTTACGACTGGACTTCAGAATGAAGTTGCCTACGTATCCCAAAGATGGGAATCAAGCTTTACGTAGTTCAGGGTTAAGGTACACTCGGGTATTTAACCTCTCCTTTTATGCTCTAACTTGTGCCAAGGCTGCCCTTCCGGGTTTTCAACCTTGCGAGCTCTGTTTTTCCTTTCTTTTCATTTCTTTTCTTTTCATTTCTTTTTTGTTCTTTTCTTTGCATTTTTCTTTTTTTGTTCTTTTGTTCTTTTCTTTTCATTTCTTTTTTTTCTTTTCTTGCTCTAACTTTTGCCTGGGTCGCCCTTCCAGGTTTTCGGCCCAGCGAGCCTCTCAAGGGTAAAAGTGTAGCTTTGTCCATGTCAAATGGTTTTGAGATCCTGAAGTCATCTGAATCCAGGGGAATGGCTGTTGTTCGCTGGCGATGCAGGAGTCCATCCAATGGGGGACTGAATTTGCCCCTAGTGTTGTTGATAGGAACTTGGTTGTCCTTCAACAAAACTTTCTTCTTTCTTCCCTTCTGGGATTTGGCATTCTTGCCGATCTTCATTGACTTGCGGAATGATCCACCTTTGGCTCTTCGAGCTGTCTGACATTTTTGCCCCTAGTTCGAGGGGTGCTTCTGATCCAACTTTGCAAGCTTCTTTTGATCATATCCGACCTTCTTGATCTGACTTTCTTGCCCCTAGTTCAAAGGCTGCTTCTGATCTGGCCACACAGGCCTTACGTTGTGGTTGACCGTTGAACATTCTGAATCCCAGTTCAAGGTTTGAAAGTGAGGGGTTAAGTCTCGAGACTGAGAGCGATCCTAGGCTGCACAATCTCAAGAGCGATTCCACGCAGGTCTTCGCAGGACCGCGCAAAAACATTTTTTGAAATCTTTTAAGAAAGCGACAAATCGCTCGCGCTGAAGACAGTGCGGAACCAATCTGGATCAAGCCAGGACCCTTCCCAGTACTCACACTAACAAGCATGATCTCATTCGTTAAGGGCTTAGCATGCCTCTCTTTCTCTCAATCGATCAAATTTTTGCAAATCCCGAGGAATTCCTTCCTCTTTGTTTTCACTGCAGTGTTCAAAAAGAGTTTTTGAAAAAACTTAAGTCAATGCAATAATTTCAAGGCATAGAAGAGCATGTGAAATGTACTGCCGTTTCATTCAAGTTTCTGGCACAATTGGCGCAAGGCAGAAGCACACACAAGGGTGTGAAAAATCACTTACTGTTTCATTCATAACTGTTGGCACAACTAGCTCTCTGGCAAAAACAGACTCAAAAGAAACCAAAAAGACAAACACAAAACAAAATAGTGATGCCCGAGGTAACACCCCCGGAATCACCTGACTCTAACACAACAAGATTGACTCGATACAACAAGACTGACCCGAAACAAAAAGACTGACTCAAAACAAAGAGACAGACTCAAAACAACAAAACTGACCTAAATACCCAAGTCAGAAACTAGCATTCGCAAATGCTCAAAACAGTGCGTGCCATACGCCACATCTGGAGTAAATCGAGCACCACCCGCAGCTAGTTCATCCCCCGATCACATAGTCACATTATCCCCCATAAGTTCACTGATCAAGTGCCGATAGACTTTGCAAGACTGGTGCGGCAATGACCCTGTTGTCAAACAGATCCTGTACATCATGGCGTAGACGAAAGCAACTGTCGGTGTCATGACCGGTTTGCTGATGGTAGGCACAGTACTTAGTCTGGTCATGCTTTGGAGGGAGAGGATCGGGTAGAGGCCGTTGTTCCAACGGTTTCAGATATCCTTTTCGGAGTAAGGCCTCTAGAGCCTTTGACAAAGGCATATAAAGTGGGGTAAAAACCCTCTTGACTCGAGGTGGATATTTGGTTTTTTGCGAGCTACTTCCGGACGCACCGGTGAATGGGGTAGCTGTTTTTGATGTGGTAGTGGTGACCATGCCCACTTCAGAAGATCTTGCAGTTGCATCACCACTGGTGGTTGCATTCGAACTATGGAAAAACGCCCTCCTGGGCTGCTCCTTCTCCTGGTCAATGAGGCCCTGCCTCATAGCGTCCTCGATTTGTACCCCCATCTCATGCAGATCTGAAAAGGTAGGGAAGGGGAGAACAATCATTTTCTACATAAGCTTGGGCTGGAGATTGCGCACAATCATCCGAATCTGATCTTTATCCGTCAGCCTTATAGTCATTATTGAGGCCTTGGCCCTCCAGCGGGTTACAAATTCAGAGAAACTTTCCTTAGGCTCCTGCCTTGTTGTCTCGAGGTCACGGGTCGTAATCTCGATTTGTGTATTATAGGAGTACTGAGCGACAAAAGCCTCAGCCATCTCATCCCAATTCCTCTTGACATCGTCCTCCAGTTTTGCGTACCAGATGGCCGCCACACCCGATAGGGTCCAGCCAAACAATGAAAGCTTCTGCAATCTGGTAAGGCCCATCGGCCTTAGAATATCTGAAAACAATCTTAGGTGCACCATGGGATCCCCGAATCCGTCAAAGCGGTCAATTTGTGGCATCTTGAAACGGTTCGGCAGTGTCACAGCTGCGTCGGTATACCCGTCCTCAATATCTGGGATGGACTTTACCCCCTGGGATTTCTTGAACAACTTTTCAAGCTTGTTCAATTTCAATGCTGTAGGGTCCACTTCGAACTCAAAGGGAGAGTCCGGTTGATTGATAGGCGTAGGTGCCTTGGATAGTTGGAGTAAGATTGGGGGCGGAGCCGGCCCTATCGGAATGTCCGTACCCTCCTGGACGTTTGGTGTTTCCCCTGGTGTCTGAACCCCTGGTGGTGGAGGAGCTTGATGCGAAGCAGATGCTCCGTTTTGCTGCTATAGCCGGGTAATTAGCTCTGCCTGCTGGGTCATGACCATAGCCTGCTGTTTGGCAAATTCCGCTTGACGAGCAGCGTCCTCCTGCATGAGTTTCATACTTTCTTGGAGTTGGCGCACCATTTCCTCCATCCTTGCCATGTTCTGCTGTTCCAGCTGACTGACTGGTATATCTATCTCTGTGATAAAAGCAGATATCTCAACCCAACTGCACACAACTGGGATGGATAATGACGGCTGATCCGAAGACTGTTGAACTGATGATCTGTGCCTGACTGGCCTTTTTACCCTGCCTCTGGCGAAGGAACACTGATTTGCCCTTGAACTGAATCTCTGACCTGACAAAGTTTATCAGCACAAGCCCAATGTACCGGGGGATATTGGAGCCTTCTGAAGCTATAGTTCCATAGCAAAAGAGAAAACAGAGAGCATCTCAGCCTAATTTCACTAGAACAGATATGGGCATAGCTGAATGACTGCACTCGTTACTGATTTCTGCCCCCAAAATTCTGCCTCAAATCTGATACCCTCAGGTAAACTGATTCCTAAAACACTGATGCTGATGCCCTCAAGCCTGATGCCCAGACTTGCAAACTGATACATGCATTCCTGTAGAGACGCACTCTAAAAGCACATAGCAAGCAAGTGAAAGCCAAAAACACCCCTATGTTGGGGTAAGGTTTCCCTGTCCTATTTTGTCAGGAACTAGGGTTTCACTACGCACGCAGCGGTTTCAAACAACCAATAAACGGGTAAGCAACCTGTCCTAGCTTGGAATGGTCACTATGGATTCCGAATATGCATTAGGTCGAATGGTCAAAAAGGGTCCCCCGGTAAAACCGGGGTTTGTGTTCCCGTCGTGGCAGAGCCCGCAACCAGTCAGCCTTATGGCACGCTTCGCAAAGCGAGCCTCCGGCAAACCGTTCAGGAATAGCATACGGCAAACACGGTATTCTAGGCGCACCAATGCAAATGCAATGCAAAGAAACACATAAGTGTAGTCAAAACAAGATATCATGAGTTCGAGTCAAGTTCTCTAACTCCCCAGTAGAGTCGCCAGAAACTGTAGACGTCCCCGAACGTCCCGGGAGGGAAATCCCATTTTGTTCATTTGGGCTTACTACAGTTCAGGACTCAATGTCACGATCCTGTATCTAATCTCGCAGAGTGCAATGCAAGACCGATGAATCATCAAAGAGTTCACATCCGGCAAATCGTTTTTGAAAACAGATTTTTTTGAAAGAAGTGCCAAACATGGACTGCTTTGCCAGATACAGAGTCGCCACCTAAATATTTTATTTTGGGAAATTTAGGAAACCCTGACTCGTTGCCTAAGGCCACGTGCCCGTCATCACCAAAGTTGCCTCGGCTCGGAAACTTGGGTACGATTGGTGAAGGTCACTTCGTGAGCACCCCCGCTCGCCCGATCAAAGATCGGCCTCTACTAACCATGATATCGAGTTTTGAAAACATTATGTGCTCTCACTCCGGTTATTAGCCTAGATTTACTATGTGATGCACACAGCATATAAGTATAGACTAGGTCGCCTGAATTGGAACAAAACATCTTATGTTTGTTTTTGAAAATGGTTTGCTACTCGCAAGTAGGCTAAAATGCGGATTTGCCACCCTCAGGTGGGCTTAAAAAAGATGGTTTGCCACTCTCAAGTGGGCTTAAAACTCACAGTCGATGAACTGTTCCAATCCAAATAACCCAACCTTCACCCACAGGCATTCAGGCAGGTATATCACATAAGCAAATAGCCTCATGGTAAGCATGCTATCATGTTAACATTCACACACATGCGAGATGTAAAGCATAAATGCTTATCGAGTACTCCAAGCCAAAACAAAAGCTATGTTAGAAATCTATGCATGATCCTAACTATACTGAAATGCCTAATGCAACATATGCAGGAATGCAACTACAATAGGCTCGACTATTCTAAACATGGCATATGAAATGCTACAGCTAACACGTATTCAACTTGGAATTGAAATACGATGCAGTTAGTATGATACGCCGAGCCCGGTGCATGCAATACAGATGAATGATGCAAACATGCAAGCATAAGTATGCTAATTAAAACGTGCCCTAAACTAACCATCATAAGCTGGTAAATAAAAGGGAGAAAGACGTGGGGTTGGAAGACATACATCACACACACGCACACTTATTACAATTGTGCCCTCGCTCGGAGGGTCCGAATAAATAATACAGCCCGAATAAATAATACAGTCTGAATAAGTACAAAACCCTAATTAATTAACAAATTAAACTAGGAAAGCAAGTAGATTAGCATGCAAATCCATGGACCGTCTCAGCTCTGTTCCGAATGATGAATGATGCATGCTTGAGTTGCCTGGCGCGGAAATCCATTGCGATGCCCCGATTCGCCTCTGTTTGCAATTAATGCCGGAATGCTGTGCGAAGCTCCAGAAGGCTGTTGATTTCTGATTTACTACAACAGAGAGCAAGAAAGGGGCATGGCAAAGTATTTTCACATATGTATGCACATCTCGATCCTCGTGCCACCAATCACGCATCTCGATGCATGATGGCCGAGGAGTCGAATTGCACGACTCAATGTGAAATGAATGCACATATAAACACAACAAGACCTAAACTCCATCATGGGTAATCCGGAGTGTCGGCGACCGGGAATTGAGACACGTTCCGTCACTCGGAGTACGAAACGTCCCTCGTTTCCCGTGCTTGGGCTAACTCCTATCCCCAACACAATGCAAATGGGATGGCATACATGATGCGACTAACATGCAACCTAGCATACGCAATGCTATGGACTAAAATGGCATACACAATGCACAATGCACTTGCACCAATATGAGTGGACCTCAGCCACACTCACATCAGTGGCCATATGATAGGAAATGAAGCAACCGAAATGCATGCAAACGCGCACGAATGCCAAGGACCGATCCTAAGGCACAACATGCAACTCTAACTAAGCATGGTAAAAGATGAAACATGGCATAAAATGACACATGATACAGCTCTGAAATATGACATAAAATATGGCCCCGAAACATGTAAATATGGCACACAAAGCATGCCAGGGGGCTCGGGTACCGAAACTAGTGAAGTGCGTTACACTAGAGGTAACCAAAGCAATGCACCAAAGGCAAAACCAACCCCAAACAGACCCTAGGCAGGTTTGAAACAGTAGGAAATTGGCCTAAAATGATGGCTCAGCATGCATGAAAAAGAAGCTCATTCATTGGTCGGTAAACAAGGCATTCACGCACAACTCTCAAGCACACTTAAAGAGATGAAAACATGGCAATATGGCATTCAAAACAGCTCTGAAATATGATGAAAAATGACCTCAAAACATGAACACACCTCAGCACATGCATGCAATGGACCTCAAAACTCAAAGTTCAGCATGGGTATTGAACTACAAGCATACAAAACAAACATCATTCGATCATGAGGCCTAAAAACAGAGCTAGGGTAGTCCAAAATAAGCACATTATCAGTTTAAGGTATGGCCAAAAAGCAGAAGGTAGGCCGACCAGGTCAAGTGGTCGGCCGACCAGGCCAGGTGGTCGGCCAGCCACCTTTTGTGGTAGGCCAGCCAGGTCAAAAAGTCCAACTCAAAAAAGGTGGTCGGCCTACCCATATTGGTGGCCTCCCAGGTGAGTACAACACAATGGTGGTATGAAAAACCAGAAATTGTGGCTCAAAAGTGAGAAAAACCAGCTTTTTGTCAGAAAAATCGGCTTTAGAAGAGAGAAAAAGAGAAAACTGGTTTTTCAGGGGAAAAGGTGACCTCCCACCATACTACCACCTCCCTAGCAATGAAAATAGGGTCCCTACCAAAAATGGACCAAGACGGATGCAAAACGAAGGTTCAGGGGCCAAAAAGCGCAGTCTGGGGCCCCGAAAACAGGCTGTTAAGCACCGGAGGTGGCGTACGACCACGAAGGTGGTCTCCCGGGCCACAGTGTCCCTCCAAGGAGAGGAAACAAGGTGTGTGCCAAAAACCAGGGCAAACAGAGGTAGTTAGGCAGTCCCGAACCGAGGCGCACGGCCGACGGCTCCAAAAACCGAAAACTGGCCTCCAAACGGGAAAAATGGCCTACGACCACGAAACGTAGACTACAGCCACTGAGAGATAGTCTACGAGACCTCTCCCTCCCTTTGGAAAGAGAAAGCGGAGAAAACGGGACCTGGTTCGCAAACCGAGGCAAAGCACAAAAGAGCCCGGAAGTTTGGAGGCAAGGCTCGCAGCCGAGACTCTGAAACTCCAGAACGAGCACAATATGCATCATCACCGAGCGCTCAATCGGTGACGTCTGAGTCTTAAGGTCGGTCAAAAATGGGGTGTCTACACTTAGATCTATTCAAATTATAAAACAACGACTGAGATATATTTTCCAAAAAATATCATACATGTACATTTTCTATTTTCCCTCTTCTCTCTCTTATTTTTTTCTTTTCTCACCCATGATCCCTTGATCCCATGATCCTACCTTCCTCTCTCTTTTCTTTTTATTTTTTTTATTTTCTCCCATTTTTATTTTTCTCTCTATTTGTTTTTTTTTTCTAATAGATTTTCTCCTTTTTGTTCACCTATTTTTATTCATATTATATGAAAAAGTCTACGATCCCAGAATTAGGAGCCAGATTTTACTTTGTGTAGTGAAGATTAAATTAATGAATTTTATAGTCTACAAATTAAATGAATTTGAACAATTAATTATTATTTTTAAATATATTGAATACCTGATAGACTACATAAATTTAGACCTTATATGATTCTTCAACATCTATATAATAAAGAAGGATGACTTTTGAATTTGTCCTACACACATTTGTCCTACTAGAACATTTGTACGGCTTAGATCTATTCAAATTATAAAACAACGGCTGAGATATATTTTAAAAAAAATATCGTACATGTACATTTTCTATTTTCCCGCTTCTCTCTCTTACGTTTTCATTTTCTCACCCATTCTTCCATGATCCCATGATCCCACATTCCTCTCTTCTCTTTTTATTTTTTTATTTTCTCCCATTTTTATTTTTTCCTTTTTGTACACTTATTTTTATTCATATTATATGGAAAAGTCTATGATCCCAGAATTATGAGCCAGATTTTACTTTGTGTAGTGGAGATAGTGGAGATTAAATTAATGAATTTTATAATCCACAAATTAAATGAATTTGAATAATTAATTATTATTTTTAAATTTATTGAATACCTGATAGACTTCATAAATTTAGATCTTATATGAATCTTCAGCATATTTTTATAAAGCATGACGGTTTTTGAATCTTGAACATATTTTTGTCCTATTAAGACATTTGGATAGCTCAGATCTGTTCAAATTATAAAACAATGGCTGAGATATATTTTCCCCAAAAATATCCTACATATACATTTTATACTTTCCTGCTTCTCTCTCTCTTACTTTTTCATTTTCTCACACATCCTTCCATGATCCCATGATCCCACATTTCTCTCTCTTTTCGTTTTATTTTTTTATTTTCTCCCATTTTTATTTTTCTCTATTTGTTTATTTTCTCCTTTTTACTCAATATATTTTACACATATTTCCATAGAATGTATGTATGCCCGTAATACACTAGGACATTATGGGCATACATATGATTTCCATATAATTATATAAGCAAAAGCAATATTATATATATGCCCATAGAAATTGTATGTATGCTAAGCACATTTATTTATCTAGTTATATATTATATAAGTAAAAGCGAGTTTTCATGAGGAGTTTTGTGAGAACTCCAGAATTTTATAATAAATTTGTGATTTTATCAAATTAAAAAATAAATTTAAATAGTGTTGGGATTACAATTATATTTTAATCCTAACATTATTTACACCGTGTTTTCAAGCACGGGCATACGCTAGTATTTTAATAAAGCATGACGGTTTTTGAATATTCAACATATTTTTGTCCTATTAAGACATTTGGAAGGCTCAGATTTGTTCAAATTATAAAACAATGATTGAGATATATTTTTCAAAAAGTGTTCTACATATACATTTTCTACTTTCCTACTTCTCTCTCTCTCTCTCTCTCTTTCTCTCTCTCTCTCTCTCTTACATTTTTCTTTTCTCACACCCCTCCTTTCATGATGCCATAATTCCGCCTTCCTCTCTCTTTTCTTTTCTTTTTATTTTTTTTATTTTCTCCTATTTTTATTTTTCTCTCTATTTGTTTTTTTTTTTCTCTCTTTTTTTTTCAATATATTTTACACATATTTCTTTATAATGTATGTATGTCCATAATACACTTGGACATTACGGGCATACATACAATTTCCATATAATTATATAAGCAAAAACAGTATTGTATGTATGCCCGTGGAAATTATATGTATGCTAGGCACATCTATTTATCTAACTATTTATTATATAAGCAAAAGCGAGTTTTCGTGAGGAGTTTTGTGAGAACTCCAAAATTTTATAATAAATTTGTGATTTTATTAAATTAAAAAATAAATTTAAATAGTGTTAGGATTATAATTATATTATAATCTTAATATTATTTACACTGTGCCTTTAGGTACGGGCATACGCTAGTACAATGATATAGCTTAATAGTGACCTTTAAATTTAAAATAAAATACATATAAACATGATTTATATTTACAACAATATCACTATCACAACATTTTTATTATATTTTTTGTATAAATTTTTATATATGAATATAATTTTTCATTTTTATTTCCACCATTATATCTAGATCAATTCAATCTAGATATATTTAAAAAGTATAAAATTTGTACAAAGAATTTTTAAAAAATCTATTGAATGCAACAAAATAAGATAATGTATTGAGTTTTTATTTTTATTTTTTTGTATTTGGCAAATTTTAAAAAAATAAAAAAAAATCACAAAATATTATACTCCTTAAGTGTATCTGGATTAGATGTAATTAAAAAATTAAAAAAAAAATCTATAAAAAGAAAAAAACACAAAAAAATTAAAATTAAAAAAAAAACTTATGTTTTTTGTATGAGTTAAACCAAAGAAGATAATTATTATTACCCTTAAAATGACATCAACAAAATATCTGTATTATTTTTTTGTTTTGTATGTATAAATGTTAAGGGGCAAATATGTCATTTTAATCTAACAGGAGGTAAGTGTAGTTTTTCAAATGTGATGAGAGATCTGTATTAAACAAAAACCTCAGGGGATGTCAGTGTAATTTATCCAATAAAAAAACACACATGTGTTTTGAATTTAAAATGACATGAGAAAAAAAAAAAAAAAAAGCGAAACTTTTGTTTTTCTTCGAAAAGTGGGTAGGCTTTTTGACTTTTTGATTATTTTGGGCTTGATTTGGCATGTTTAAAAAAAGTCAAAAAGTCACTATCCTATTTAAGTCACATCATCTCATTTAAGTCACATCACCTCTCTAACACATCACTTCAAATCCAACCTAAACACAACCTATATTTCATAAAAAGTTAAAAAGTGTACTTATTTAGATCATCTCAAAGAAACCCTAGTCTAAGGCTAAAAATTTCATTTGAGTTAGACTTTTTAACTTTTTTTACTTTTGTGAGGAAAAAAAAAAAGTGAAATGATTATGATTTAGATGTGACATTTTGTTTTATTAGCTCTTTAACCTATTTTATCTTTTTGTGACAATTTTAGCCAAAAAACCCCAAACCTAACATGCCAAAGGATGGCTAAGGTTCTATTTGGTTTGATTTTCTATTTAATTTTTTTTTAAAAAAATTAAAAATTAAAAATTAAAAATTAAAAATTAAAAATTAAAAATTAAAAATTAAAAATTAAAAATTAAAAATTGAATTGGTAAAAAATAAAAATATATTTATTATTTTTATATAGTTTTATCTTTTGGGAAGGTAGAAATATTTTTTTAATATTAAAAAATAGGGTAAATTAAACTTACCTCCCCTGACAAATACAGAGACCTCCTATGTGGTTTTAATAATTACAATAACCTCCCCTACTTTAACTGACAATATATACAAACTACCCTTCTGTTAACTAGCCGTTAGACAGGTGATGAAAATTTCTTACATCAGCATATTATGGTGACTGAATACCAAAATTACCCTTTGTTCCTTATAGCCAAACAACCCACAACATCACAAACAAACATCGCTCTTCTTCATTTCCCTCCTTTCATCCTCACCCACTCCTCCACTGGTAGCATTACTGTCATCACCTCATATTCTCTCTCTCTCTCTCTCTCTCTCTATACATATATATATATATATATATAATCCTTACCACTTCCATCTCCTTATTATCCATTCCAAACATACATTAAATTTATACAAAAATTGCCAGCACAACCTTTTCTCCTCTAATCTTACACCCACTTTTCCATTCCAATATATACATATAAATATACAACTAGGAGGACTCCATATTCCATCATAAGTTGTAAGAACTAGCAAACTTCATAATAGCATGATTTGTCTCTGCCCAAAAGTAACAATTCATAAAATTTGGGAACTATAATATGTAGCAAACAGAAGCAACTAGAATAGCCTTAGCATACACATACAAATTTGTAAATTCGTATATTAGGCCATCCAGATTTAACATGAAAAAAATAAAAATAAAAAATAAACTAAATTAATTTAAAAAAAAAAAAAAGAATCAAAGAATGCATGCTACACAGGCAATAAAAGTAAAATTCATATAAAATGCTTCTCATTCATTGTTTAAAGATTAGAAACAACCCAATAGAATTCAAAGAATGGTCCATATCTACCGCAATCCAATAATGAAATTGGGTTTCAGTTGGTCCAGATTTTGGCATCTATAATGTATTATGAACCATCATGCCAGAGAAAATGAAAAATAATGAAAAAGAATCCAAAAGAATAAAGCCAAGCATGTTCAATTCCTTTTTCATTACAAGCAACAATAAATAAAGCTCATAAACCTGTTCTATTGTAACAATGGAACTGTATGGATTTTCTTTGGTTGAGAAGGCAACAGAAGAAAAAAGTCTGGTTTAAACAAAAATCAATGAAATCTAGTTTCAAAGAAGAAAAAAGGAATAGAAAGCAAGCCAGTAAGATTTATGAACTTTTACATCTATCCATCACTACCAGAATGCTTGGTGTATAAGACTTATGTTTCCTGTTTCTTCAACATTATTCCAATCTCAAGCCCAGAGAGGCAAAAGCTTCAATTTCCTATTTCTTCAACATTGTCCCAATCTCAGGCCCACCATTGCCATCCTCGCAATCAAAAAGAGATAATGCTTCATTTTTATCAATTGATGCCGTCCTCCATCTTTCCTTCTTCTACCGTTATCCATCTTCTCTCTTCCTCTCCTTCCTCTTCTTTTTCTTCTTCCAATCGCAACCAGCCGTCACAAACCCAGATCGGTCAATGCTACTGCCATCATCAGTCAACCCAGATCGGTCAGTGACGGACGACGGATAGGGAGTGGAGGAAAAAGAATGGGAGAAGAAGGAAAGACGGCGGTGGCAGATGGCGGAGAGAATGGGCACTGGTAAAGAAGAGCTTCTCTCTCTCTCTCTCTCTCATTTCTTCAGAGGCTTTAGATTGGTAAATGGAGGGAGGGGGAGGATCAATATATATTTTGTAGGGTTAAAAAACATTAAAGGGTATTTTTGTCTTTGTATGCTCAAATAAAAGAGTAATATGGTCCTTTTGTATAAGCAAATAACGTCGTTCGTGTAAAATTGACGGATTGGGGGAATCTTGGTATTGTCAGGTAAAGCAGTGGAGGTTACTGTAATTATTCAAACCACAGGGGAGGTCCCTGTATTTGTCAGAAACCTCAGGGGAGGTAAATGTAATTTACTCTAAAAAATATCTTTATGATGTTTATTTTCATCAAACTAGTTTCTATTTTTTCAAAACAAAATTCTGAAAAAAAAAATTAAAAAAAATTCCAGCACTCAAACCAAGCATGGCCTAAAGTTTTTCCAAAATTTCCGTGCCACGTGTAAAATTGAGTCCTTAAATGTTTGTTTTACAACCCATCTTTATTTTTTATTTTTTAAATACTCATGTATAAATATATAAATTTCATAGATTATTATTTTTTTACTCGGAGGTGTAACATATAACCATGATAATTGAAAAGACACTATTAGGACTCGTTTGGAAATAGATTATTCTAGTATTTTTTTGACTTTTTATAATAAAAAAATAACAAGAATAATGTGACAACATATAATTACTTTTTTTAACTTTTCTGACTAAAACTCAAAGTTACCAAACAATATAGTAAGAACAACATAATTAATACATATATGAGTAAAAAATAATTGGGGAACGAAATAATTGTGAGGAACATTTTATTCATCATTTTTTTTTTTTTTTTGTCTATAACCAGGTATATTCGAACGACCATGCTACGTAGCTCGAATTTCATGGCTCGACATTTGGCTCGACACCAAAACGACGTCGTTTTGGTGTCGATTTTTTTTTTTTTTCCTAGTTTTGCAGAACGAAGAAGAAGAAGAAGAAGAAGAAGGGAGGAGGAGGAGGAGGAGGAGGAGGGGGAGGAGGGAGGAGAACTGGAGGGGAAGGGGCCATAAAAATCGAGAGGAGGAGGGAGGAGAACTGCGGCGGGGCTGCGCGGGGCGGGCTGCGACGGCACGATCGGGCAGACGCGGATGGGCTGGGCAGACGACCGGGGCTGGGCAGGCGGGGCTGGATAGAGACAGACGATCGGCGAGCTGCGACGAGGACGGCGGAGGCGATGAGCCCTCTCCTCTCTCTTTCTCCGTCTCTCCTCCTCTTCCCCTCTCTTCTCTTTCGAGCCAATTTGTCGAGCTCTCAACCATTTTCCATATTCGAATTAGTTTACATGCATTTCAATTACTTTTGAGAGACCAATTATTTAACATTTATGTAATAGTTCTTTTACTTGCACTCATATTTTACAATCAGATATCACTCTCTTACATAGGTGAAAGACTCACAAATCTATGAGACCAACCTCATGTAAAAAAATTATATCCAATTCTATTATAAATTTCTATATTTTTAATTTTTTATATATATAAAGGCTTGAGACAGATAGTACTAGTTGTAAAGAAAGTCTATCTAATGCCAATGCCTTAATTTTTGCACTAATTGTTGGGACCTTAAAACTGCTAAAGTCAGTGTAGTCAACACTGAGGAAGATTAGTTGTGTGTGAATACCATTTTACAGCTGGTGGTTATTTTTTTATGGAGAGTTACATATAGGTGCGACGAAAAAAAAAATTATCAATATGCGCGGATATAAGTGTGTTTGTGGTAGGGTGTAAATGAAATATTATGAGAGTGCAAGTGTCACTTACACCTCCTCATGTATTGATAATTTTTTTTCCCTTCTCTCAACTACATATAGTTTCTCATGTCTTATCTAACAAAATCGCTCCGCTTCTATATCAAATTCTCTATTTTAAACCAAAGAAAAAATGTAATTAATCACAAAACAAAAGTCGTTTTGAGACACTAGGTAATTGTACGGGAAAGAAATACACCTTCTCGTATAATCCTGTTGATCAAGTCTGCGCTCCTCCGTACGACGTCGTTAGACCACCTGAAAATACACACGTGAGCTAGCCGGCGGGTGTGTGCCGGAAACCTCTCCGATGCCTAAGTCAGAAAGCTTGACAAATAGACAAAAGCTCTATGAATTCAGGGAGTAAAGTTGCATTACCTCTCCAAAGGTGATATTGGTGAGCTTATATAGATTTCGCGTGGCACAATCCTGGTAGGACTCTTATTCCCCCAAGTAGAGTCCTTCTAGGATTACTCCTCCATGCGTAGAGTCCTCCTAGGATTCATACTCCTGGAAGATAATGCCTATCCTCCAACACCCTCCTCACTGCTTAAACCAAGTGAGATGGTTCTTCTTAGGGCCGAACTACTATACGACCGAAGTAGCATTTACCTGTCAGACCGGCTGTACGACCGAGCTAACCCATAGCTCGGATTCGCCTTCCCATGTTCTTACTTCGGCTCCTCATGCCGAAGTCAAGTTAGCCGTACCAAGCCTCGACCGGTCTAACGATTACATCGGTTCTTTGAAACCCCGCTCCTACCTCGGCCTCACATGCAAAAGCCGAGCTATCCATAGAAGACTTAAGCCGAACTAACCTTTACTTAGGTCCTAAAACAGGCTCAACTTACCTCGGTTCAAACATAGCGACCGAGCTATCAAACAATCACGGCCGAACTAAGCCCATCCGCACCTGTGGCAATCTCTTACTTCGGACCGAACTACCGCACGGCCCATCTTCTAGGCCTCCTCAACACGGCCCACCGTGCGGCCCACAATCTCAGCTCGGCCCAATTTATCCATGTAAATTACCCTCTCAATTGCCCCTTAATCCCATCTGCGAAGCGTGATAGGGATTACCGGTATAACAAACCGGGCTAAGGTATTAGCCTATCCAGCCGAGCTATAACCACTTAGCCATTCCGGCCGAGCCGTAAGCCTTTTTGCTCCTCTAGCCGAGCTAAAAATCCATTCAGCTTATCCAGCCGAATTAAACCCAAGCCGAGCTGTGTACGTCCGGTCAAAAGATGTCTCTTCAATTTACAGAAACTGAATCGTTCAGTATTCCAATGACACGTGGCTCGCTCTGGTTGGCAGCTTAGCTGTCACGCCGTTCCTCGTACTCCGAAATTTTTGAACAGTTCCCGCCAGAAGGCTTTTCATCAAAACCAACTATTTTCTCTCTCTTCAAATCCACCAAACTTTTCATTCTCTCCTCTCTCCTCGTGCCCTTACTGTTTCTCAATCTCATACCTCTGAAGCTCTTGCTTTGCTGCCATTTGCTTCCATCTAGCTCCTCTGCTTCTCAACCAGGTAAACACACGAATCTGTTCTGTTTTTCTGTATTTTGCTTCACATGTTTTTGCAAAACACTCTTTTGTTGCAAGTTTCATACTTTCTGGGAAAACTTGTCTTATAAACTGTTAGAACTTTATAAGATAATCAATAGAATGCCATCTCGATCTTTATACCTACCCCAACCGAAGTAGAACAATGTTTGTGATGTATGCAAAGATATAGGCGAACTGAAACCGAACTAGCACTTGCGCACATCAAAGTAGTTTCAATAGGTCACCAACTAATCCACAAGAGCCGAAACAAAACCCACCGAACTAGAAACCATAGTACCTGACCGAGCTAAAACATCAGGGGCCATGCCAGCATTCATAGTTCCTAAACCGAACTCAGAAAGCTGCCCCTTGACGTCCAGCCGGAATAAGAAAACCAAAAGTAGAACCGAGCTAACCCAACGCCTTGCCTAAACCGAGATAACACGCCCTTCTTTAAACCGAGATAACACGCCCTTCTTTAAACCGAGGTAGATCCCTCAGTAATTCACCTAGCCGAAGTAAGGCTTCTGTGTTTCTGCTTTATTTTCGTAGCACGGTCCCTTGATCTGTGCTTAACCCTTTGTTTTTCACTCTGCAGACTTAGGTTGCCCAGGCACTCCCTCTGCGCACTCAACCGAGCTCCTGAGCACATCTTCTTAACCCGAGCTAATTTATTTATAACTTATACCACAAATGGGGAAGTACAGATTCCTAGTGGAAACCCCAGGCGGCTTAGCCGAATTTAGAAAGGATTACAACATACCAACCGATGTAAACCTCACCCTGGCCGAAACAGATGTAGACCCATGGGGCAATGAAGGCTTTGTCCCTTTTACCCTCCAATCCATAATAGAAACCGGACTCAGATTCCCAGTCCAACCCCTAATATGTGAATTTTTGAGACAAACCAGACTATGCCCCACCCAGCTGTCTACTAACACATACCGAATCATCATGGGTATAGCCGCACTAAACCAACAAACCGGATTAAACCTAGGTTTGGCCGAGATACTTCACCAATACTCCATAGGATCAAAAAATGAAGGCTGGTGTTACTACTTGAGAATACGCCGTGGCCGAGAGAAAATAATAAAACATACGCCGGACAAGGATTTGAACGATGATGACTTCTTTTGGGTCTCTGGAAATTATGAGGACCACCAGGCCCAGATTCCTGGCTGGGCTATAAACTGGAACAAAGGAATTCCTGGTATACTTACTGCGGTTTTCCATATATTCTTGTCTTTTACTTCGGTTTCTATTCTTGCACCGGACTAACAGTTGTTTCCTTTTGCAGACAAAGCCCATCTCCTCTCCAACTACGGCTACCCCAACCTCGGTGTTCTGCGCGTCGCACTGCGAGTAAAGGAGAGAAGTTGGGCAAAGCTCCTAGACTTCCAACCGACCTACCGTTACTCCGGTCGCCGCAAAGCAAGGGTAACCGACTTCCTGCTTGAAGACGCGCCAGAACCGGACCCAAACTTGCCTCAGATCAACCTTGTTCCACTCACCGCTGAGCAAGAAATGGCTAAGAAGAACAGATTGAAGGCCCTCCTAACCGAGACACTCCAGCCGAGGTTCAGGGAATCGGCCGTGCCACCGAGACCGTGGTGGCACTCCCATCTCAACGGCCATCTTCATCACGACCAAGCAAACGTGCCCGGACTAACCAAACCGAGCCACGTCTTGCTGATGAAGACGAGACCGTCCTGCCAGCAAGTCCTCCCCCAAGCCCTCAACCGAGCCTCCAACCGGAACCCACCGACCGAACTGCCTCTCCCAAGTGGACTCCTGTACTCACCTTCAATGACCGAGACATCACCACGTCTGATTCGGTGGTCTCAGAGAAGGACCATCAGATGGCTTTCAATTTGGCCAAGAGTGTGTGTCTCCCCAAAGACATGGAGCACCACTACAAACAGCTCAACACCGAGCTAAAGTCAATCCGGTCCTCTACCAAGTCCATGATCCTAGTAAGTCAGTATTCCTCTCTATGTAAGGTTTTTTCCAACTCGGAGTCCGGCTGACGTTATTTCTCTTTTGCAGGCCATCCAAAAAAACCAAGTTACTCACAGGAGGGTCATGGAGCTCAGGAGGAGTACCAGAGAGGCCATGGCTGAGGCCGAACTGAAAACAGCCGAGCTGGAGGAGGCGAAGAAGCAACTGGCCGAGCTCAGGGCAGAGAACGGTCGTCTGACCGAGGTTGCTAACTCGGTCGAGGCCGAGAAGAAAAAAGTTGCCATTGAGGCAAAAGATAGATACTTGCGTAGCTTGGCTGGAATTGAAAAGAAGAAGGACGCCGAGATAAAGCACTTGAAGGAGGAGGTGAAGGAGGCCGAGAAGCGGGGCTTCAAGGAGGCCGAAGACGCCTACATTCTTCAATGCAATGCGGCAAAAGACCTGTTTTTTAAATGTGGCTGGAGGGCTGCGGTGGAGAAGCTCGGTTGTACGCCTGACACTGAGGTCTACAACGCTCCACCGTACTCCATTCCAGCCTCACTCTTACAATACGCGGCCGATCTACAAAAAGCCTTCCTGGAGGGGTCCGGTGATGATGATGATGATGAAGATGAGGAGCAAACTCACACTCCGGTTGTCAACGAGCAGCAAAGCGATAAGGCAGTTCGGTCTGAGCCATTTATTGAGGATCCAACTCCTGAGCTTCAGCCGACTGACCCTGAAGTTCAGGCTGACACCGAAGTTCCACTTCAAACCGTGCTCCCTTCTGATACCGGACTTCAGGCGACTGCTGATGCGGAATTCGATGCCGAACTAGACGCACTTCTTCAATGATTGTTTTCTTTCTTACTTTTCTTTTATTTCTGAACTCTGTAACCGGGCTACGGCCCCACAATTGTACTTCCTTTTTTCTTCAATGAAAAAGTCATCAACTCTCATTTCGGTTTTGTACTTGCATTCTTGTACTTGTAATGAATTTTTCCATGAACTTATTTGTACAACTTTCGTCTCGGCTAACTATCTAACTCACTAGCCAACCACTCTTCAGCCGATATAGCTTACTTCGGCTGAAGAGTACAAAGTGTTGGTTTTAATCCAGCCAACCACTCTTCAGCCGACATAGCTTACTTCGGCTGAAGAGTACAAAGTGTTGGTTTTAATCCAGCCAACCACTCTTCAGCCGATATAGCTTACTTCGGCTGAAGAGTACAAAGTGTTGGTTTAATCCAGCCAACCACTCTTCAGCCGATATAGCTTACTTCGGCTGAAGAGTACAAAGTGTTGGTTTAATCCAGCCAACCACTCTTCAGCCGATATAGCTTACTTCGGCTGAAGAGTACAAAGTGTTGGTTTAATCCAGCCAACCACTCTTCAGCCGATATAGCTTACTTCGGCTGAAGAGTACAAAGTGTTGGTTTAATCCAGCCAACCACTCTTCAGCCGATATAGCTTACTTCGGCTGAAGAGTACAAAGTGTTGGTTTAATCCAGCCAACCACTCTTCAGCCGATATAGCTTACTTCGGCTGAAGAGTACAAAGTGTTGGTTTAATCCAGCCAACCACTCTTCAGCCATAAGCTTACTTCGGCTGAAGAGTACAAAATGTTGGTTTAATCCAGCCAACCACTCTTCAGCCATAAACTTGCTTCGGCTGAAGAGTACAGGGTGTTGGTTTAATCCAGCCAACATCTAAGTTGGTTTTTCCAGCCAACTTAGAATATCATGTTTGGTTATTCCGACCAAACGTCCTGCAGCCTGAATCTTATCCTGGGCTTAGGAGGGGTCATAGTTGGTTATTCCGGCCAACTATGTTTACAATACAAACTTTCTAAAGCTACTTTCTACTGAAAACCATAATGCTGAAAAGAATCGACTTTGTTTTATTGAGAAAGTAAAAAATTACATACTTAAAAGAAAAGAAGCTAAAAATAAAACAGCTTGAGATTGGCCGTGTTCCATGGCCTGGGGATTGCTTTGCCGTCCTCATCTTCTAAGTGGTATGCCCCTTTGCCTGCTAATCCGACCACTTTGTAAGGTCCTTCCCAGTTAGGTCCTAACTTGCCATCTCCTGGAACTAAGGTGTTCCCCATTACCTTGCGCAGTACCCAATCTCCGATCTTGAATTGCCTTGGATGCACTGTTTTGTTATACTTTCTAGACAACTCTTGTTGGTAGGAGGCGATGTGAACCAATGCTCTGTCTCTTCTTTCTTCTGCAAGGTCAAGCTCTAATGCTATGGCTTCGCCATTTAAGTCTGGATCAAAGTTTTCGCTTCGGATTGTGGGGAGGCCAACTTCTAATGGGATGACTGCCTCCATGCCGTAGGCTAAGGAGAATGGTGTTTCTCCTGTTGACCGTCGCGGCGTGGTACGGTAAGCCCATAAAACATGAGGGAGCTCTTCTGCCCACTTGCCTTTTGCTCTTTCTAACCTTTTCTTCAATCCGTCCAAGACGACTTTGTTTGAGGCCTCTGCTTGACCATTTGCTTGGGGATATGCCGGTGTGGAATTATAGAACTCTATCTTGTACTCTTCACAAAAGCCTCTGAAAATCCTACCGTCGAATTGAGTGCCGTTGTCTGAGATCAGTGCCTTTGGTATGCCAAATCGAGTGATGATATTCTGCCAGACAAACTTCTTCACATCTTTTTCCTTGATTGACGCCAAGGCTTCTGCTTCCACCCACTTTGAGAAGTAGTCAGTTGCGGCAAGAAAGAACTTCCTGTTGCCTGGAGCTATTGGAAGTGGGCCTACTATGTCCAACCCCCACATTGCGAAAGGCCATGGACTGGTTAGAGGTAGAAGTTCTCTGGCAGGTTGGTGTATTTGGTGTGCGAATTTTTGACACTTTTCGCACTTTTTAACATACTTTTCCGAATCTGCTTGCATGTACGGCCACCAATATCCTTGTGAGATTGCCCTGTACGCCAGCGATCTTCCTCCCTGATGGCTGCCGCAAACACCCTCATGTATTTCGAATAGGAATGCTTCCACTTTGCTGGGGTGAACACACTTCAAGTAAGGTCCTGAGAATGACTTTTTGTATAGTGCCAGGGATGGAGAGAGCCAAAATCGCTGCGACTTTGCTCTGATTCTGTTGGCTTCTTTCTTCTCTTCTGGTAGGGTGCCGTCTTTCAGAAAAAGTATGATGGGATCCATCCAAGAAGGGCCTAATTCTGCGCAACATACCTCTTCTGCTTCTGGGTCTTCAATGCTTGGTCTAGGCAGATAGTCGATTAGTAATGGGTGAGGAATGGAGGTGTCTGCCATTGAGGCGAAGCCTGCTAGCTCGTCTGCTCTGCCATTTTCCTCTCTGCCGATCTGTTCTATCCTTACCACTTCAAACTTCTTGATTTCTGTTCTGACCAATTCTTGGTACTTGGCCATTCTATCATCTTTTGCCTCGTAGTCGCCAGATATTTGGTTTACCACCAACTGTGAGTCGCTGTAAACCATTAGTTCGGTGGCCTTCATGTAGAAGGCTGACTTTAGGCCTGCCAGAAGCGCTTCATACTCCGCTTCGTTGTTTGATGCTGGGAAGCCAAGGTTGATCGCTTGCTCCACCACTAGGCCATCTGGAGAGATGAGGACTATGCCAAGTCCTGCTCCATGTCGGTTGGATGCTCCATCCACGAAGAGCTTCCACATCTCTCCGACGAACAACTTCCAGCAGGTGGAGGGATCAGATGACGCCTTGGGATCTTCCATGATGCTGGTGTCTTCTTCAGAGTCCATGCTCGTTGTCTGCCCCTTACTTTCCGTTTGCACCAAGCCTTCATCTGTTGGCGAGTCCTGACTTGGTGTAGCATGGTCTGTTTGTTTCTCGCCTTCTCTACTCTGGTCTGCCTTGGTCTCTGGCTGAGTAACCTGCACTAGGGGTTGCGCTATTCCGGCGTCAATCTCCATCCCTAGTTCGGTTGTGTCAGTCAGGTCAATTGGGCAGACTTGATGGCTTCCAGGGGTGAACTCTGCGACGAAGTCTGCCAAGGATTGGGCCTTTACTGCGGTTCTGGGTTGGAACTTGATGTCGTATTGTCCCAATTCGACTGCCCACTTCAGAATTCGCCCAGAGAAGTTCGCCCTTTCGAATAAAGCCTTAAGTGGGAAGGCTGTGAGAACAACTATGGTGTGGGCGTGAAAGTAATGTGACAACTTCCTTGAGGCCATCATTAAGGCCAATGCCAGTTTCTCCAGTGGCAAATACCTCGTTTCAGCGCCTAACAACGTCTTGCTGACGTAGAAGATTGGAAGATGTTGGATGCCTTCTGCACGAACCAATACTGCACTTACCGCGTGCTGAGAGACTGCTAAGTAGAGGAAGAGTTCTTCTCCAGGTATTGGGGTGACAAGTAGTGGTGGAGAAGACATGTATTCCTTCAAACTCTCCAGAGCTCGGTCGCATTCTTCGTCCCACTCAAACTTAGCTTTTAGTGACTGAAAGAATGGACGCAACCTGTCTGAAGACCGGCTGATGAATCGGTTAAGTGCTGCTGCCATGCCGGTGAGATGCTGCACTTCTTTTACTGAGTTAGGCCTCTCTAACTCCTGAATTGCTCTGATTTGGGAGGGGTCCGCCTCAATACCCCTGTTGGTCACCAAGAAACCTAGAAACTTGCCAGACCCCACACCGAATGCGCACTTAGAAGCGTTAAGGCGCAGCTTGTGTTTCTTCAGGATCTGGAACATCTCATCTAGGTCCTTTAGGTGGTCATCCGCATCCTTGCTTTTGACCACCATGTCGTCGATGTACGCCTCCATTGTTCTGCCTAACAATGGCTCGAACATCTTTGTGACCATTCTCTGAAATGTCGCCCCTGCGTTCTTTAGGCCAAAGGGCATGACCTTGTAGCAGTATAGTCCTCTTGGCGTGGTGAAGGACGTGACCTCCTGGTCTGGTTTGTGCATGGCAATTTGGTGGTAGCCTCTGTATGCGTCCAGAAAGCTAAGTCTGTTATGTCCTGCCGTCAAGTCTACCAGTTGATCTATCCTTGGTAGGGGGAAGCTATCTTTTGGGCACGCCTTGTTGACCGTTTTGTAGTCGACGCATACACGCCACTTGCCATTCTTCTTTGGCACCACTACTGTGTTGGAGATCCATTTGGGGTAATGTACCTCTCTGATTGCTCCTGCCTCCAGCAGGTTGCCCACTTCTTCTGCCACTATCTCAGCGTGATGGAGTGCCGATCTGCGTGTGCGTTGAATGACCGGTCTGGCAGATGGGTGGACATTGAGTTGGTGGCAGATTAGGTTTGGATCAATGCCTGGCATGTCGTAAGGCGTCCAGGCAAACACTTCGATGTTGGAGGTCAGGAATTCCATAACCTCCAACCTCTCAGCGCTGGATAACGTCGAACCAAGCAAAAAGAACTTATCCGGGTTCTTTTCATCGATTCTTACCTCCACCAAATCTTCTATCGCTTTCTGATCAGCTGCTTTGCCAACCTCTGCGAATAGTTCATTACTCTCAGGTTCTTCAATCGAATGAACATACCCCTTGGCCGCACGGCTTCCGTTTGTTGTAACGAAGCATTGTTTGGACATGATCTGGTCCCCATATACTTCTTCAATTATGCCGGTATCGTTGGGAAATCGCATCACTTGGTGGTAGGAGGATGCCACTGAGCGCATGGCATGCAGCCATGTTCTGCCCAAGATAACGTTGTAGGTGGAGGGGACCTTTATCACCCAGAACTCCACTTGTTTCGTTACACTCCCTGCTCTGACTGGGAGGATAATTTTGCCGACGGGCCACTCTGGCATGGAGTTGAATCCGATAAGGGGAGATACGGCAGGCGCCAAGTCTTTATCTTGAAGCTTTAGTTGCTTGAAGGTTTCATAATACATGATTTCGCACGAACTACCTTGGTCAATCAGAATCCGCTTGACATCAAAATCCTTGATTCGGAGAGTGACGACCAAGGCATCGTTGTGAGGGCAATAAATCCTTGCCAGGTCTTTATCTGAAAAGGACATGACATTTGTGGCCTCCATCTTCCCCTTTTTGGCGACTGGTTGGGCACTTAGCACCTCTCTGAAGTGCTCAGCCTTTTTGATTGAACCTCTGAGCTCGCATACACGCTCAGGTTCAAAGACTCCATGTATTACGTTGATGACGCCTTGAGGTGGAGCGTCGTTTGGCATTCCATTGGGCACATTGTGGTCCTGGGGGGCTGGCTGCGCCCCTCCTTCTATGTATTTGTCCAGGTGACCCGCCGCCACCAACTCTTCCAGATGCTGCCTCAATGGTGTGCAGTTTTCAGTGCGGTGCCCCTTTTCTTTGTGGAAGGTGCACCTCGATCTGTCATCGTAGTCCTTCTGAGCTTCGCCTAACTTAGCTGGCCACTTGACGAAAGGCTCGTCTCGTATTTCGCTAAGTATACGGTAGATCGGTTTTTTGAAGACTGTGGTGATGGCAGTGCGGACTCTCAACCATCTTTTGTCTTGGTCTTCTCCGTTGTCTTTCCTGCCCTGTCTATTTCGGTTTTGGCGATCTACCGTATTGACCTTTGCCGAGGTCTTCTTCTCTGGTGTTGTGGTCGCGCCAGATTTTGCCTTGGCGCGAGCGCCATCCTCTTCTACCCTGATGTGCTGATGCACTCTCTCCATCAGGGCTTCCATTGTGAGAGGTGGCGTCATGGTGATAGAGTCCCTTAGTCTATTTCCGACTGGAAGGCCTCTTTTGTACTGCGCAATGGCGAGGTTAGTTGGGCAGTCCCCAATCTGGTTGAACGTCTCCCAGTAGCGACTGTTGTATGACCTCAGGGTCTCCTTGTCGCCCATATCGATGGAGAGTAACTGGTCGATCTCCACCGGTGTTTTTGTGTTTGTTCTGAATCGTGTTACAAACGCCTCCGCCAATTGCGCCCAGGAGGCAATGCTGCCCTCTGGAAGTTTCTCAAACCAAGTCAAGCCTAGGTCACCAGGCTTGAAGGGAATAGGATGCACATCAAGGCCTCATTCCGCCGGTATACAGCCATAACCTGGCGAAAGTGGCTCAAGTGTGAGTAAGGGTCCGTCTTCCCCTCATATGTTGTGAATTTGGGCTGTAGGAAGCCTGACGGTAGGGGCGCGTTCTCTATTGCTGGGACGAATGGTGAGGTTTGCAGCCTCGCCAATGCCTTGTCCGCTGGTTCGTAGGCCGGGCGCGGTATTGGCATTCCAACCTCGACGCTTCCATGCGTCCGAGGAGCCAACCGTTGTAAGGCAGAGACTCTGTGCGGATCGCGCGCTCTTGCGTCCTCCTTCCACCGCGCTTTCTCTTCTAGCACGGTCCGTAGGTCGGACGATCTGGGCAACTCTGTCTGCCTAGACCTTGTCTGGTGTGAGTGTGAGGGCCGATATGTGCTTCCTTCGGTGTGCGACCTTTCAGACCTCGTCCTCTCAGGCCTGGAGTGATGAGTTCTGGAGGATCTAGATTGCGCGTCGCCTGTCCTGAGGCTCTTGTTCTCCCCTTGTGAGGGTGTAGTATTCCTACTACGACTTTCGGAGTGGCGAGGGGGCGTCTTGTTCGTGCGCCCCTCTCCTGTCGCCACTTCTTTTCCTTTCACCTGACGTTTCAGAGATTCCATGTCTGCCGCCATCCGACGGATCAACTCGTCTTGTTCTCTGACGCGATCTTCCAAAGTTTGAGGATCAATTCTGCGTCTTTGTCTTTCTGGGCTTTGCGAACGAGAGGGATGAGGGCTGTTATTCCGCCTTCGTCCCCTCGCATCTCTCCTGGAATTTTGTCTGTGTGATTCCAGGTTCGCCATGGGAGTGACCACGGGTAGGCCTTCGCGCCTTGCACCCCCTTCTGGAGTTAGTCCGTCGACGGCGGACTGAGGTAATTCTTCGTTGTTCGCCATTGATTTTTGGGAGAAAAAGCTTGATCAAGAGGTTGTTCTTGTCTGCCTTCCCACAGACGGCGCCAATTGTACGGGAAAGAAATACACCTTCTCGTATAATCCTGTTGATCAAGTCTGCGCTCCTCCGTACGACGTCGTTAGACCACCTGAAAATACACACGTGAGCTAGCCGGCGGGTGTGTGCCGGAAACCTCTCCGATGCCTAAGTCAGAAAGCTTGACAAATAGACAAAAGCTCTATGAATTCAGGGAGTAAAGTTGCATTACCTCTCCAAAGGTGATATTGGTGAGCTTATATAGATTTCGCGTGGCACAATCCTGGTAGGACTCTTATTCCCCCAAGTAGAGTCCTTCTAGGATTACTCCTCCATGCGTAGAGTCCTCCTAGGATTCATACTCCTGGAAGATAATGCCTATCCTCCAACACCCTCCTCACTGCTTAAACCAAGTGAGATGGTTCTTCTTAGGGCCGAACTACTATACGACCGAAGTAGCATTTACCTGTCAGACCGGCTGTACGACCGAGCTAACCCATAGCTCGGATTCGCCTTCCCATGTTCTTACTTCGGCTCCTCATGCCGAAGTCAAGTTAGCCGTACCAAGCCTCGACCGGTCTAACGATTACATCGGTTCTTTGAAACCCTGCTCCTACCTCGGCCTCACATGCAAAAGCCGAGCTATCCATAGAAGACTTAAGCCGAACTAACCTTTACTTAGGTCCTAAAACAGGCTCAACTTACCTCGGTTCAAACATAGCGACCGAGCTATCAAACAATCACGGCCGAACTAAGCCCATCCGCACCTGTGGCAATCTCTCACTTCGGACCGAACTACCGCACGACCCATCTTCTAGGCCTCCTCAACACGGCCCACCGTGCGGCCCACAATCTCAGCTCGGCCCAATTTATCCATGTAAATTACCCTCTCAATGGCATTACAAAGTTGAATAAAAAAAAAATGGCATTACAAAGAAACCGAATTCCTGCTTCTAACCCATTAATTAACCTTTTGACTAGGTGGTGTTTAGCAAATTTTTTTTACTGGCCTTTTTTCACTTTTTAAGAATTTAAAAAAATTAGAATATTGTTATTTAGGCATAAAAAATAAATTTTTTTTTTAGATCCTTATCAATTAATCATTTTATTGACATTAAATTTAAAAAATGAGTCTAAACAATAGATTTATAAATTATTTTAAAAAAAAAAATTGATACATTAGGCTCAAAAGCTGATTTTTATTAGTAGGAAAGTTGACTTTTTTTAACCCATCCCAAACCCCGCTTTAATTCAAGTGGTTTGTACTCCTTGGTCTCTAAGATTGTGTTTGATTCAAGGAGTGATTTAAATAAATAAAAAAAATTAGGTAAAATATAAAAAAAATATATTTATATTTTATTTAATTTCATATTTTTTTTTTCAAATCTCTCTCCAAATTCATAAACCAAACACAACCTAAATGAAGGTTTGGAGTTCGAACTTATTCATTAAATGTAATTTAAATTATTAACTTGTTAGCATCTTATTCTTTTTCTTTTTTTTAAATAAAAAAATTCATTAAATATCATGCCTGACATGTCTCTTTCTTTTAAAAAAAAATTAGTGTGTGCGTTGTGCTTTTGTTCAAAAAAATAAATAAATAAATAAATAAAAATTCATCAATAATTTTTTTTAAATATTCATATTTTTTAAAATTGTAGGTCTACATTAATATATATTTTTTTAATTTAAATTGTTGGGTTTCATATGAAGGGTTTACAAAATAAGCTAGGGGTTGTCAAATGAATTTGTTCTGAGATGTCTTATGCTTTATATTTGCAGAAATGAACCTTTTTATAGAGGGCAGATGTCATTAACCCAGAGAAAAATGTCAATTATGTTACCCCACATCTATATATTATATAAAAAAAAATAGTGTTTTTAGTAAGGAATCTCATAAGAGTTTCAATATCTCATACTAATTTTTTTTATTTTCTTAATTTTAAATAATTAAAAAAAATTTCACTGGCTAGCTTTTATTTGATAATCCCACATCAGGAAAAAAAGGAAAAAAAAAATGAGTTGTTTTACTCATATAAAAGAAATCTTATACTCCAATCCTATTTAGTGAGGAGTCTTATGAGAATTTCAATATCTCATACTAATTTTCTTGATTTTCTTAATTTTAAATAATTAAAAAAATCTCTATTGCCTAGCATTTATTTGATAATCCCACATCGGGAAAAGGAAGGAAAACATAAGTTATTTTACTCATATAAAGTGAATCTTATACTTCTATCATATTTAATATTTTAGTGTTGTGCATGTTTCAATTCAATATAGTTTAAATTTTAAAAGTTTAATTAATTAATTATGACCTAACCCATTAGGCTAAATCATTTTTGATTTGTTGGTTTAATCGTGATTTTAGCAGTTTTAACAAAATATATTGATTAGATTTGTTTCATTCGAAATAAACTAAATATTGATCTGATTAAAGATTGAAAGATTGAGATTGCTTGATTAAAAATAAATTTTCTGTCCAAATTATTGTTAATTTTTATTTTATAATCCCATATTGGAAAAAGAAAAAAAAATGAGTTGTTTCACTTACATAAAGTGAATCTTAATAGTGTAGTATTAAAATTTTAAAATTAAAATAACATTTAAAAGTTTTAATTAATTAATTTTTGTATAAGTTGATTGGTCATTTAACCTAACCGATTAGGATGAACCATTTTGGGTTTAACCGATTCACCGATTTAATTGCGATTTCTCATACTAATTTTATTAATTTTAAACAATTAAAAAAATTTCTATTAGCTAACTTCCATTTAACCATATAAAAATAAAACTATAATTTTATAAGAAAAATGGAAATTTTAGGGAGAAGCCTTCTAGGAGTTCCAAACCCTTATTCTAAAATTATTGAATTTTCTTAATTTTAAATAATTAAGAAAATTCTCGTTGGCTAGCTTCCATTTACCTTTTATTTTACAATCTCACATCGAAAAAAGAAATAAAAAGTGAATTGTTTCACTTACATAAAGTGAATCTTATGCTCCCATCTATATAAGAAAAATGAGATTTTTAGTGAGAAACTCTATGATCAATATCTCATACACATTTTTTTGATTTTCTTAATTTTACACAATTAAGAAAATCCTCATTGGCTAACTTCAATTTAACTTTTATTTTACAATCTCACATACACGTTTTGATTTTAAAAATAATTTTGTATGGGATTTTGAAAATCTCATAATATTTAATTTTAAAAAAATTCACTATAAGAAATTGCACTTTTGGCGACTAAATTTTTAGTCGCCAAAAGTAAGGCTTTTAGTTGCCGAAATATTTTACCGACCAAATATTTTGGTCGCTGGATTTGTCACGGGAAGATTGTCGGGGAAAGTATTGGCGACTAAAAAAAATTTAGTCGCCAAAAGTCCTACAAAATGGCGACTAACGTTTTAGTCGGCAAAAGTGAAAGGTATTCGCAACAAAATAGATTTAGTCGTTGATGAGGCAAATTGGCAACTAAACTATTAGTCAACCAAAGGATACTAAATTTAATCTAAATCACATCTTCAGCTATTAAATTTTTTGTCGCCAAAATTTCAAGTATCTACGGCGACCAAAGTTTTAGTCGCCAATAGTGTTGTTTTAGCTACTAAATGTTTAGTCATTGAAAGTCCGATTTCTTATTTAGCTACTACACAATTTAGTCGGCGAAAGTCTAATTTTTTTTAGCTACCAAAGCTTTTGTCACCTATGATATAATTATTATGTTTTTGGAGACTAAATTTTTAGTCGCCAAAAGTGTTTTTCTTTTTAGCTACTAAATAATTAGTCGCCTAAACTGTTTTCAATTCTTTTTGGCTACTAAATATGTAGTCACCAAAAGATTTAATTCTTTTTTCGCTACTAACTTTTTAGTCAATAGATACAGACCTCTCCCCTCTTTCAGAAACTAACCTGAATTTTTAAACCCTAAAATCATTAATGTACTCCACTTATTAATCTATGTCATTACCCTAATAATTTATTATACGGTGTACATGTACGATGCCTATCTAATCCAAACACAATTCTATTATAAACACAGCAACAAACATATAATAGCAATAAAGAAGTTGAACTCACTAAATTCAAAAGCATAGATGGAATTTGCAGTGGTGATGGGTTATTGTGCAGGTGGTGCTGAACAACACATCATTCAATATAAACACACTCAAGTCAGAGGAGTCCATGGGTGCTATAATTTTGCACCCAAATTAGACCAATGAGTGTGGAGAGACAGAGCAAGAAGTCGGAGTCCAACAAGATCCCAAATGTTTGATATTGCACTATATTTTTTTATTTGGATACCTAGCATTTGTAATATGAGAAACTTATTCTTCTCAATTGACTCTGAAAAACCTAACACTCAAGATTGAAATTTCAACAATCCACAATCCGAAATAAAACCACTTCAACCAAACCCATTTACAAAATCAGATAAAGCCCTAAAAAACCATTTACGAAATCAACACAAAATGAAAGAAAAAAAAATCATATAAAAACCCTACAGAAAGCGTGAGAAATGGGGAAGGGAGAGACAGCGAGAAAGAGAGAGAAAGAGCGAGACCCAGATCGACAGAGAGGGAGAGAGACCGAGAGACAAATACCTGTAATCAGTGGTGGTGCTGATTTGCAGTGGTCGTGGTGGTGAGCGCCGGTGGCCAGCAAGGGTGATGATCGGCGGTGGTGAGCGGCAGTGAGGATTGGTATTGATTGCTCTCTATGTTGGTGTGTGAGACATAACAAAACCAAAATGTGTTTTTTTCTGTAAATGGAATACTGGGCGCGAATATTAATGACTTTCCCTTTAAATTTTTTTTGAAGCTTTAGCAACTAAATGATTATTTGTCGCAAATACTCATTAACAGCGATTAAATATTGGTCGCCAAACGTAACATTTTTGGCTACTAATGTTTACTTTCGTCAGCAATCTTTAATATACAACGACTAAATAATTTTTTGTCATCAAAAATTCATGTAAATGTGTCATTTTTTTGCTACTAAATTTGTTTTTGTCGGCAAATGACATTATACGCCAACGAAATGAAGAATTAGTAGCGTAAAATGACAACAAACACTGACTAAAACTATTTTTGGTTGTCAATAAGAATTCTATGTCGACCAAAATAATATAGTAGCTAATAAATGCCATCAACGCCGACTAAATCAACTTTTGGTCTTCCAAAGCACTATTTTTGGTGACTAAAATTTTTTGGCTGCCAATTTTAGTCGCCAAACATGCAGTTTTTTGTAGTGATTACAATCCCACATCGAAAAAAAAAGAAAGAAAAAGTAAGTTATTTCACTTATATAAAGTGTTACAATCTTACATCGGGAAAAGAAAGAAAAAGTGAGTTATTTCACTTATATAAAATGAATCTTATAATGGCGGTTTTAAGGGAGAACCCTTTTAGAAGCTTCAAACGTTCATTCTAAAATTATTAAATTTTCTTAATTTTAAACAATTAAGAAAATTTTCATTGGCTAACTTCTATTTACCTTTTATTTTAGAATCCCAAATCGAGAAAAAAAGAAAAAACTGAATTGTTTCATTTACATAAAATGTATCTTATGCTCCAATTTACATAAATTATTAAATTTTCTTAATTTTAAATAATTAAGAAAATCTCCATTGGTTAGCTTCCATTTAACTTTAATTTTACAATTCCACATCGAAAAAAGAAGGAAAAAGTGAATTGTTTTACTTATATAAAATGAATCTTATGTTCCAATTCATATAAGCAAAAAAAGATTTTTAGTAAGAAGCCCTATAATCAATACCAATTTTTATTTTTATTTTCTTAATTTTAAACAATTAAGAAAATATCCATTGGTTAGCTTCCATTTAACTTTTATTTTAAAATCTCATATAGACGTTTTAATTTTAAAAGTAATTTTATATGAGATTTTGAAACTCTCGTAATATTTAACTTTAAAATAATTATAATCCCACATCAAGAAAAAAAAGAAAAAGTGAGTTGTTTCACTTATATAAAGTGAATTTTATACTCTCATTAATATTATAATATTGTGCATGCTTCAGTTCAAGATAGTTTAAATTTTAAAATAAAATTTAAAGGTTTTAATTAATTAATTTTGTTGTAAATTGGTTGATTTTTTGACTTAGCCAATTAGACTGAATCGTTTTCAATTTGACTGATTCACTGGTTTAACTACGGTTTTAGCTATTTTATCAAAATATATTAGTTAGATTTGTTTGATTTGAAATAAACTAAGATTGACCTTATTAAAAATTGAACGATTTAGATTGTTTGATTAGAAATTAACTTCCCATCCAAACCTGTTAATTTTTATTTTACAATCCCACATCAGGAAAATGAGGGAAAAAATGAGTTGTTTCACGATATAAACCTTATGCTCCTATTTAATATTATAGTGCTGTGTATGTTTCAATTCAAGAAAATTTAAATTTTAAAATTTACATAAAATTTAAAAGTTTTAATTAATTAATTTTTCTATAAGTTGGTTGGTCATTTGACTTAGCCGATAGGGTGAACCATTTTTGGTTTGACTGATTCGTTGGCTTAACTGCGACTTTAGAGGTTTTATTAAAATATATTAATTAAATTTGTTTGATTCGAAATAAATTAAAAATTGATCTAATTAATGATTAAATGGCTAAAATTGCTTGATTCGAAATAAACTTCCCGCCCAAACAATTGTTAACTTTTAAACAATTAAGAAAATCCTCATTAGCTAGCATTCATTTAATTTTTATTTTTATAATCCCACATCGATAAAAAAAGGAAAAAATGAATTGTTTTACTTACATAAAATGAATCTTATGCTCCCACTTATATAAGCAAAATGAGGTTTTTAGTAAGAAGCCTTATGATCAATATCTCATACTAATTTTTTTGATTTTAATTTTAAACAATTAAGAAAATCCTGATTAGTTAGCTTCCATTTAACTTTTATTTTAGAATCTCACATAGATGTTTTGATTTTAAAAATAATTTTGTATGGGATTTTAAAACTCTCATAATATCTCTCCTTAAAAGTATTCTTTTATAAAATATATAGATATATCGATAATCTCAATGTCACTCTTACTGTTCTTTAATACAAAAATTATAAGATAATTATGATAATTTTAAATTTGTATTTAAAACTTATAAATTCTGAGATAAATTATTATAATTTTAAATTTATATTGTGTCAATTTTAAATTTAAATTAATAGATTGTTTTTCATATTTAGTGACAATTTAAATTTTAATAAAATAAAATTAAAAAATTTTAATTAATTAATTTTTGTGTAAGTTGGTTGGTCTTTTGACCTAACTGATTAAGCTAAATCATTTTTTTGTTTGAATGATTTGCGGGTTTAATCATAATTTTAACGGTTTTACATGTTACGATAATTCTTTTTTACTTATTAAGTTTTTAAAATTTCTTTAATTATTTTCCTTTCAAAAACCAATATGATAATTTTTTAAAATTCATATATTTTTATTCTAAAATAGTGAAGTATTAGAATTATGTTATTTTTTTATAACAAAGTATAATTATAATTATTAATTGTCAATACAACAATTTTAATCTATCTATATTATAAATTATAGTAAAGGAACATTTAAAAGAAAATCCTTAAACTTATATATAAAATTTTATTTACGAGAGACAAAATATAAAAAAAATTAAATATAATTATCATATTTTTAATAAATAATATATTATTTTATCCCGTGCATAGCACGAGTGATATATTAATTGGAGGATTAAGGCAACGTTCAGTTTTATAATTTTTATTGTCCATAGCGAATTTAATCTCTCTATTTTTCATAGATGTAAAAACATTGTCACACAATACATATCTTCTGTTTTGCTTATTTAATTTATTTTTGTTTACTATTATATGAAGTAAAACCATTTGATTCTCGCATCAACCGAAAGCATATGGGAACATGCATTCAAGGGTTGTGGATAACACATTTATACACATAATCAGAATTAATAAGACGCAAAATACACATAGAAATAAAAAATCAAGTACACATAAAACATAATAAATTACGTGATTTAATCTAAAATTAAAGTTTCATCCACAGTTATTATGATTTTTACTAGGTAGAAATTATCCCACATATATTAATCAAGAGATCAACGAAGAATTGAGCCATATCCTCCTGACCGGCGGTTCCCTGCCGGAGGGCACTCATATGATCAAGTTAGATAGCATATGTCTAAGATGAGACTGAATAAGTAAATAAAATGGTTTAGGCATACCTCCCCCTAGAGTTGAAGAATACATTCCGTGTGTGTTAATTTCCGACCATACTGCCAATCAAGCACTCAGCTGGAGAATACTGGCATAATAAATTAAGCCCGAACGACCTGCAACAGAAAGAAGAGATTCCGGCGGTGGTTCGTCCACCCGGGGGCACTCTGACGATTAAGTCAGTAAAATATCTCTCAAAAATAACCAATAGTGCTTAACTCACCAGACAGAGCATAAAAAGACATACCTTAGACCCATGGGGGTACCTCTCTTTTATAGCCAATACAATCCTAGTCCCAATAGAAGCCTAACTCTAATGGACTTAGGATTACTGCTAATCTTGGACTCCCAGTAAGATTAGGATAAACTCTCTAAGAGTCTTATCTTTACCCAAACTGAAGTCTTCTCCTATTCTAGGACTCTTGTCCCTTATCCGCTTATCTCGGATTCCGGTATCTTCGTAGACAACCTCGCTTAGCCGAAATCATCTCGGTGTCATGACCAGGACACGTGACACCTCGGCTGACACTTCGGTGTCACCTCGGCTACGTGTTGTCATTCAAAATTTATGTCCCCACAACTGCCCCCTAGGTTCTATTACCTCGGCATCCTGAGGTGATGGAACCTATATCATTTCTTCCATTTAGCACGTCGGCTAAGCTCGCTTCATCATCTATTGCCGAAGTCAGAACTCGTCGCTCAATATGATCAAGACCTATAGTCTGCCTTCATCAATGCCTTAGAACCAACGACCAAGTTCGTTTCAAGTTTCTCAGCTGAAACCATCCTCCTAGCCGAGGTATTTCATTTAATCAAGAATTCCAAGAGTTCCAGTACACGTATGCGTTAGCACGCACAGTATTTCAACCGTTTTTACCACGTGTCTTTCCCCTACTAGACCGTACCTGATACACGCCATCAAGTAAGCACGTCGTCCAAGGCACCATAATTGTGATTTTGCCACATTTCATGCTTTCGATCAAAAATCATCTCTCTCTCCGTCTTTTCACTTCTGCATCTTCGTTCTTGGTCAAACTTTCTCTCTCAAATCCTCCATTGCTGCTTTTGTGAAGCTTTCTGCAACCAGTTTCACTCTCTTCCTCCGGTGAGGCTTTCGTTGCACTTCTTTGCTTACTACCACTGTCTGATACCGGCGTACTTTACACCGGCCTTTTTGTAATCTAAACAATCATTCTTAAATGTTAGGTCGAAGTGCCTTCTTTCTTTTTCTGAATACATTCTTTAATTTCTTCTTTCAACGTGGTTGTATATGTCTTCTTTTTACTCTTGTATGATTCTGTACTTTAAAATAATTTTCATGTCTTCAAAATACACCTTAACTATGCAATCTCCTCGGTCGTACCCACTAATCGGTTAATCTCAGCCTCGGCTTAACACTTGAAAATATTTTTTACAATATTTTCACAAGTGTTATTTACAACTCCATACTTCACTCTTAGCAAGACTTCTGTCTTCAAATTTCTTCCAAGTCTTGGCAACATGGTAATCTTGGCAAGTATGTAGATATTTCTTTCAACATAACCTTGGCTTAACTTATAAATTTTTCAAAATTTCAACAAATGTTAAACCAATCTTCTTTTAACATAACCTCGGTTAATTTCAACTTGTAAATTTAAATTTCAACAAGCGTTAAACGTGACCTCGGTTTAACTTCAACTTGTAAATTTCAATTTCAACAAATGTTAAATATGTCCTCGGTTTAACTTTAACTTGTAAATTTCAATTTCAACAAGTGTTAAATATGTCCTCGGTTTAACTTCAACTTGTAAATTTCAATTTCAACAAGTGTTAAACACGACCTCGGTTTAACTTCAACTTGTAAATTTCACTTTCAACAAGTGTTAAACATGTCATCGGTTTAACTTCAACTTGTAAATTTCAATTCCAACAAGTGTTAAATACGACCTCGATTTAACTTCAACTTGTAAATTTCAATTTCAACAAGTGTTAAACTAGTTTTAGGTTTCCAAGAACCATTTTCCAACTCTTTGCTCCCTAATGTGAACCTAAGTTCCACTTGGGTTCTCATTAAGCATATGGCTTTAACCTTGTTGCCGAGGTCAGATTCAAACAAAGACTGGCCGAGGTCACCAACCTCGGTCTCTTTGTTAATCTGACTGGCATGCACTTGGCTCCAATTTGTGTTTCAGCTGATATGCCCTATTGCCGACAACTTTTCTCAGGTTGAGGTCCTAACTTTGAACTCTCTTGGGCTGACCTTCTTGTTGTAAGCCCTAGCAAGTTGTTGCTGGTATGCCCCCATCCGAATTGATGTTCTATCGCACGTTGCAAGTGGATTTCAAAGTATTTTCATGCTTTTTTACATAGGTTTCAACTTCCTTTTGCACGTAAGGCCAAAAGAATCCTTACGATATTGCTCTATGGGCAAGGGATTTGCCCCATGCATGGCTTCCACATACTCCTTTGTGGACCTTATAAAAAATTCTTTAACTTAGGCCAAGCTCTTCTCTTCTCGGACTTAATCATTTAGGCCGAGATCTTGTCTTCTGGGATCTGAGATCCGAGATCTGGAATCCGGGATCTGCTCACTTGGGCTGAGCTCTTGTCTTCTTGTATTCAGTATTATCTCGGCTTCGCTTCGGCGAACCATTTCTCTTCTCTTGTTTGGACGCCTTTGTCCCCGGCGTGTCCTCATCGGCTCTGGCATACTTTTCTATCCTGGCCATCAGCTTCTCCATACTTTTCGATAATGTCTTTGCCAGTGATTTTCGAAGCAAACAGTCATTCTTCAGGCCGTTTTTAAACGACACAACCGCCACCTCCTGGTTGCATCCTGGTATTCGGTTGAATATCTTATGATACCTTTTGGCATAGGCCCTAAGGCTTTCATCATCGCCGATCTTCAGGGCCATTAGGGCATCCACCCTCAATGGCTGTAGCTTGTTTGTCACAAACCTAGCCACAAACATCTCGGCCAGGCCTTCCCAGGTTTTCACAGTTCCTTTCGGCAACTTGTGAAACCAGTCCGATGTGATTTCTCCGAATGATGAGGGGAACATCTTGCAGAGCAATGGCTCATTCCCAGTGTACAACGCCATGGAGTTCAGGTACAAGCCGACGTGGAAGTTGGGGTTTGACTTACCGTCGTAGATTTGGAATTTCGGCATGCTAAATCTCTTCGGGGCTTCGAATTTGTCCAATTCTACCGAGAACGGCGTTTTCAGCTTGACCGAGGAGGTTACCTCAGCATCTTGTTGCTTCCTCTGTAGGTGATCCCTCAGATCTTCTTTGGTCCGTCTAGGAGCTCGGCTATCTCCTGACTTCAGCCTTTTCGATGTACTATTCCCAGTTTCGTTATGGGTCCTTTTGGACTTCCTTCCATTGGTTGCGTCGAAGCATAACTCCTGTCCTTGAACATGCCGATGTTCTTTGGGGTCGGCTTCCTTCGTGCGATGCATTCTCCTCGATTCTTCCCTTCTGGACTCTCCTCGCCCGACCTCCCTTGAAGGCCGGTGAGAGTGTTTTTCGATCCTGGTGTGCTGGGAGACTGTAAGGATTGTTTTCTGCCCCTCTTTTCGGGCATCCTCCTTTGCCGTTGGAATCGGCGTATCTTGTAGTGGGAACGGTGGCTGCATGACGTTATTTTGCTTCATGAAATTGACCACTGTTTGTAGGTCTACCAATTTGTTCGCCATGGCCTTTACCTCATTGTCCCTCCGTAGGCATCTTTCTTTCCATATCTGGAGGTCGTCCTTGTTGTAATACCCGCTCCGGTCCGTTTTCTTTGGTACGTCGCTTTCCTGGCCGACGTCCTTTCCTTCGTGATTCCTATCGTGAGTCTCTTTGTTGTAGTTATCTTCTTCGACGTCAAGGTCCACAGGTTTCTCACTCCCATTAGGAATGTCGTCCCCAACCTTCTCTTTTTGTCCGTCGTTGGTCATCTATTCTCCTTTCTTTCCCACAAACAGCGCCAAATTATGTGTGTTAATTTCCGACCACACTGCCAATCAAGCACTCAGCTGGAGAACACTGGCAGAATAAATTAAGCCCGAACGACCTGCAACAGAAAGAAGAGATTCCGGCGGTGGTTCGTCCACCCGGGGGCATTCCGACGATCAAGTCAGTAAAATATCTCTCAAAGATAACCAATAGTGCTTAACTCACTAGACAGAGCATAAAAAGACATACCTTAGACTCGTGGGGTGCCTCTCTTTTATAGCCAATACAATCCTAGTCCCAATAGAAGGCTAGCTCTAATGGACTTAGGATTACTGCTAATCTTGGACTCCAACAGGATTGGGTTAAACTCTCTAAGAGTCTTATCTTTACCCAAACTGAAGTCTTCTCCCATTCTAGGACTCTTGTCCCTTATCCGCTTATCTCGGATTTCGGTATCTTCGCAGATAACCTCGGCCTAGCCGAGATCATCTCGGTGTCATGACTAGGACACGTGACACCTCGGCTGACACTTTGGTGTCACCTCGGCCACGTGTTGTCATTCAAAATTTATGTCCCCACACATTCTTTTATATAGGCTAACTTGCCACTCATTTTGTCCAATGAGGTTAAACCACCAATTTGATCCAATGAAAATGAGCCACTTGTATGGCCCAGAATCCATCTGATACATGTATGCCCGAACCAGGTGGCAAGTTGGCAAGTTGCATTGTAAGATATTATTATCTTCATTCTATTTCCATGTAGGCATTGTGTGGACCCGCCTCACATGGGTTAATTTTAGGGTTGGATATAGGGTTATTTGAACCGCACAACCCGTCCAACTCAAATCGATCCGCATACAAATAAACGGTTTCGCAGACACAATGCGAGCGGACTCTGTTTGAAATATGGCATGATTGCGGGTTGCAGGTTTAACCCGCACCTGCAAGAATCCACTAGCACTTCGACTTTTTTTTTTTTTTTTGAACCTGGACCTTTGTTATTTTATTATTATATTTTGGATGAATGTAAAAGTTAATGAAGAATTACTTTTAGGTAAGCTTAAGATTTTGAATGATTTTACTTTAATTGTATTGTTGGGTAGTAGATAGTGAATAAGATTGATGATCTAGTTTAGAATTTTGAAAGATGTGTTGTTTATGATATGATTTAAAAGTTTAGGATTTTGAATGATTTATTTGTATTAGGAATTAATTTTGTTGTGTTTTTAATTTTATAAGTTTTAATTTATTAATTATTAATGTTGGAGCATTTTGGAAAATAGGAAGAAAATGGCCTAAAATAAATATTTACAAAATGAAAAACAAAAGGCTCCAAAATAAATTTTTAAAGAAAAAAGTCAAATTCGCAAATCGTCCCCACATCTGCGAACCCTATCTGTACAAACCGCAAACCACACTGCGAGCGGTTGCGGGTTGAATTTTCTCCAAACCGCATATATTTGGGCCAATTCAAATCAATCCACAAACTGTTTAAAACTGACCACAACAATTCCTAATTAATTTTTATCCCTCCACAACTACAATTAAAGAATAACATGTGAATGATGTGAATCTATAACATGTTAAACACATGAACTAAAATTTTGTGAGGCAGATATGAAAGGACAAAATAATGTAGTTATATATATATCTAAGTTTGTGATCTAAGAATTTGATTGTTTTAACATTGGCTTCTTTTTATTTCTTAAATATTTTTTTGGATACTAGTTGAGAGACTTTTTATCTCCATTGAAAAGGACAACACAAAGTAGCCTTTATTAAATACCTAACAACTTGTATATAAGCCTCGCTGCTCTGTCATATGCAGCACATTCTATGCATGATGTCAAACTATTTATTAAAGTCAAAATGTGGTCCTTGCCTTAGTGCTTAAGTATCTTCCTCTATCCATGGCAGCTATTAAGGAAGACTGGTAGTTTTCAGGATTTTGTTCTCTTGGTAAATTATATATGGAAAAAATAAAAATAAAAAAATTCATGATATATAAATAGAGTTTCTATACAGAAATGTTGAAAGTAATGATGTATGTTTTATTTATATGCATTTATTGAAAATCAAAAATTCTATATAAATTTGAAAATGTCATTATCATCTTATTTTATATGAAATTTCTATACAAAAATTTCAGACGTCGCATTTTTTTGTTTGAAATATTCTATTAACTAATGAAATTAGGGAGTTGTTATTCTCAAATACACTCCAAAACTTATCTTCTAGTGTGCATGGAAAATTGTGTCAGCAAGTGTAATTTTAGACATTTTGAAATGTGTTAATAAATAATTGGAATGAAAATAACAATTTCCTAAAATTATGTGGTGTCATCTTAAATATATCAAGATTGAATCATGTAGGAAGACTCACCCTAGTTACTATAGCGACCCCACTCCCAACTCTAGCTGAGAAGCAACTAAGTAATTTCATTTATTTTTTTATTCTTTGATAAATTTAATCTTCAAATATAACATAAATATAACAGATGCAAGATTGGTCTACCATATGCTACACTCAACGGGGTGACAGTACTTCCAGATTAATAATAAGAATAATTAAACCCAATCTAACCCACTTTCATCAATTAAGTGAAAGATAAAATCAATCTTATTCATCTCTTTTTGTTAAAATTGTTATCGACTACATTAAAAATTCAACACATAACTGATAATGTTATTTGGATTAATACTTTATATACTCTCTCATTTTTTCTCACAAAATTATAAAAATTGCTAATTGAACCTATTTGCAAGTTGCCTAGTCGCTATAATCATTTGAAACTGTCAACTATTAAGTTAGTCCAGATGCGGGCAACCAAAATCTATGTACTTCATTAGAAAAAATACGAGAGAAAATGTTATAGGCCTCAAATTCACTACCAAACAACTGATCAAATGTCTGACATGAGTGTGGGGTTTGCATTATCCCATACCCATGTAAGATATTTGGCCATTTATTTAGTAAAAAATTTGATATTTTTAACATTACCCAATCACGAGTTCAGCTTCTCATTCCCTCCCAAATGTACAAAACTAAATATATAAATAATATTTATATTTTTTTTGTTTGTTTCAAAGCTCATTGTGGCTACCTGTTCCAACCTTGAATAAAACGGTTCTCAGTTGTGCCTTTTGTTTCACAGAAAAATTAGGCCTGAAGCATGTGGGCCTGAGGGTCAGCCCAGACCGCTTTGGTAGGGCTTGAGCTGAGGTCTGAAAAAGTTGGACACTGTATTGATTATAAAATTTAGTTTGATAAAAATAAACATTATAAAATATTTTTTAACTTAAAAAAATTAAAATGATATGAAAATAATGAGTTTTTTATTTATTACTTTTTCACTAAATTAAAATTTTTTTTTTTTCAAAAATTTTTAAAAAATAAATTTTGAAAACTAAGCCAAACTAATTTTGAGAATGTTGTTGCCATATGGAAAGGGTTAATTTCATTTTTATACATTAAATTATTCTCTTTTTTCTTTTTGGGTAGGTAATTTTATTTATTTATTTATTTTCCTTCATAAACTATCAATTTCATTTATTTAGTTTTTAAAATTTATAATTTCAGTTCATATCATCTAATTGTGGACAATATGTTTCAATCAACCATGATAGAAACCTAACATAACGAGTAAAAACGTAAATTTACAATATGAACAACATAAATCATACAAGTTAACACTCATCTTGTTACACTCTGCAATCAAACACCCATCTTATTCTTTATCTCTCATTTCAAAATATTCAATAAAACAATAAGTATTTAATTGTAGGGTTTAGGTTGTTCAAATTTTAAAATGATATTTTCACTCATTAAATTAGGCTTCAACAGTAAGTGATTTGGACAATTTTGGCCGTAAGTCTAGCCAAGTTAGGTATGTATTAAATTTTTGATTTTGTTTGTATCCATCTTGTATTCTATAAATTGGCGTTTACGCCAACACAATAGATAATGTAAATTATCTCAATCTTTGTGTCTCCAACTTCATCTCTAACTTCTCCATAACTCCATCATAATTCCATAATAGAAATAGTAGAAAGCTCATTTCCTTTTCTATTTTGTAATTGGTATCAGAGTCTGGCGAAGAGCTTTCAAAAGTAAGATCAAGCTATGTAAGTATTTCTCTTTACGTCTAAATTTTTGATATATATAAGTGTGTTTGGTGTGCTTTATGCTATAAAAAACAAAACAAAAAAAATTTCTTAGTCAAGTTTAGTATTTAATTGTGTATCTTTTGTATTTTATATTTTTATAATTATTTGTTTCATTTATAGTTGTTGTAAAACCTATATGCTTAGTGTATGTCAAAGCCCATATACTCATTAAGATCTTTTGACTATTGGCCATAATTAAGTCTTTAAGATCATAAAGAGAGGTTTTAGGCACTAGATAAATACACTAAGAGGGTCATAGGTATCAACAACAATTTATAATGGCAATTAACCCTGAAGATATAATATGCTTTGGAAATACAAAAAATAATGTTAATAATAAATATGACCATAGTTTGCATATTACTAAAGAGTCTGCAAATATAAATAGTGCGTTTTCCAGTTTAAATAATATTAATGATATTATGTGTTCTTGGTTTTCTAAATTAGATAAAAATCAAAAAATAAATCAAAATTATCTAGAAACCAAAGTTGAGTCTATAGAATCTAAAATAACAATATGGGTTCTATAATAAATATTAACTTAAATAAAGAAACAAAAAACCAAATAGACAATTTGGTGACAAAATTAGAAACTATGTCCTTCTTAAACAACGATGGAATGAATAGTCCATGAGATAATTCCATTCCTAGGCTATTTTATGGTACAGAAGATATTATGGTACTTCAAACCAATACTTATAACAGGACTGAATATGAAAATGTTGTTGAAATATTGGATTACTGGAGAAAATTATATAAAGATCCAAATTTAGGTATTGATGAAAGAAATAGACTACTAGACCAGATAAGAGAAATTTATCTAGAACATGAAGCCATTTTACAGCACTTTAATTATGATATTAATATGTTAACTAATGATGATGACAGCCAATCATCCTCATTGAAGAAACATTAGATCAAGATATTTTACCAGAAATGAAATAAAGGGAAAAAAAGGCAGAAGAGCCAATTGATCCCAAATTATTTGGCACATGGGGAGATGGAGAAAATTTTGACTTTATTCAAACAAATGAAGTTAAAAATGAAGGTAACACTGGAAGTACCTCCAATCCTACACCTGAGCCAGTAATATCTAGAAAAGATAATAATCATAAGTATCTAATAGCTCAAAATGGTAGTTATTTAGACTTGTCTCATGTTCCATTTAAGGATCAGTCACAAGCAATTGATGATTGGGCACAATCCTTGTCCATCATTATTACCAATTATAAAAATAGTTGGTAAAAAAAAATTTTCTTGATTGTATTGCGGCAACTCTCCAGAGAGATGTGTTGCAATGGTTAAGATAGTGGGAAAAATCTGAAATTGGAAAAATTCAAAAAACAGCTTTGTTAGCAAATTTTCTTACACTTGATACGATATTAGCTGAACTTGCAAAAATCATAAAAGAAAATTTATGTGATTTTGCAGGAGATACTAATTTGCAAGTAGATGCAAATTATATTTTGACTAAATTAGAACTATGTAATATTTGTCTTTTTGAAGACTATGTTCAAACTTTTAAAAAATATTATTATCTTATTGATCCACCAGCAAATCAACCCTGGTTAGATCAATTTTTCCATAAACTACCTAATCCATGGGATGAGTTATGTATTAAAACATATCCTGATTTTCCAAAAAAATGGAGAAGGAAGATGATAATCTTTGTTTTCGCATTAATTATGTTCTAAGACTGATAGTAGATCGGTGTCTAGAAGCAAAGGCGAAAAAACAAATAAAAAATCAAATTTCCAACTCACAATATGGTTAAAAATGTTGTGATAAAATTTTGAAAGAAAATTGAAAAATTAGTTGTAATACATTTCCTAAACGAAAAGGATTTTCCAAAAAACGCAGAAAATATAAATGGAAATCTTGGAAAAAGAACAAAAAATTTTCAAAAAAGAAAAAGTATATTCGAAAAAAGAAATCAACAAGTATTTCAAAAAAGAAAACTTGTAAATGTTATATTTGTAACGAAAAATGTCACGATGCACCCGAATGCCCAAAAATGTGAAAAAAGTGCAAAGAAAATGATCAAAGTTCTTAAAGAACAAGATTTTGAAATAATATGTGGCGAAGAAATTCCTGATGAAGAAGAAATCTTATATAAAATTTCTAGTGATGAAGAAAGTTTAGATGAAGAACTAATCTTCATGATGACTAATATTAATAGTCAAGAAATATTTTAAGAAGCAAATAGTATATCTCAAGAAGAATTACAAGCAATTCGACTTCGAGATGTAATCGGAAAAGAAAAACTTTTACTGACGAAGAATTAGCAAAATTTGAAAAAATGCAAGAAGTTGCCGTTCCAGAAATTTATAAACTTTCACAATTCAACTTCTTTTCAGCAAGAATGTTTGAACAATACAGTGGTAACACTCAAGCAAAATGGTCAGAAGAAGGAAATATTGATATTGCTTTTTTTGATAAGAAAAATGTTATAAGATGGAAAAAGAAATATCCTGAAATTCAATATATTCATATTGGATTAATTCAAGTAACCATAACAGCCTTATTTCGCCAAGGGATAGATACTCCTATTTTGGCAGTAATTTTTGATAAAAGATTTTCTAACCCAATGAAAGCAATCATTGGAGGAATCCAATCTAATTTGGCTAATGGAGTAATTTAGTTTAATGTTAGACCAAATTTTTTTATTTCCATAAATTATCTTAATCTTGAAGACATAGTTAGAATAAGAATTAAAACACAAGGATTAGGAATGAAATCAAATTCCATGATTTGGCTATTCGTTGGAAAACAATTCACGAATTGACCAAATTTCCTGAAACAAAAACAAGATCAAACGATAATAAAATCGTTGAAATCTTTGAATCAAGACCATTTGACACGGTACTACAACCTTGTCTAATGAATTGGAGCGATTTAGAAGTCCCTCAACAATGATTAATCCATGACCTAGTGGGACAAGGAGAATCTTCTAAAACAAAAAATCCTGCACAATTACAAATGCAAGTATCAGGAAAAAATTTATATATTGAAAATACAATTCCAAAAATTAAAAGATCAAATTTCGTATTTGAAAAAGATTTTCCTAATAAATCATTTTCAAAATTAAGCATCGGAGAATCGAGTAATAATTCTAATCAAGAATCTATTACTTCAAACAATGTTCAGATTCCTATTTTCTCAGGAACAAGAAGACAATTTGAACATATCAAGTCTGAATATATGTATCATTTTCAAACAAAAAATGATGATATTATTTTTTCTGCTAGCCAAGGAAAAAGAAGATACACATATGTATTGGGAACATTTAATTTTGCAGGTTATAAACCCTATAGCCTCAGTGTTCTCATAGATACAGGAGCCACAATCAGCTCATGTAAATGGAATGCCATAGCAAAGGAAAAATGGACATTAATGAAACATCCAATTTCGGTTACTGAAATTGATGGCAACCATACTTCCATACAATTCAAGACTAAAAATATAACTATTTGGTTAAATGATAGCAAGTTCATCATACCAAAAATTCTATGTTTTCCTTATATGCATGGAGATTTCCTTCTTGGAAATAATTTTATATATAGATACCTTCCAATGCAAATACAGGAAAAAGCCATTTCATTAAGCATAAACAATGTCTTAATTCATATTCCCTTGTTAAAACAGCATAAATACATTTGTGATAAAGAGTTTACCCCCATTCCGCTTGGTGATTAACCCCTATTATCAAAACCATTGATGAATCACACTGGATTTATAAAATTTTAGAAGAAAATTTTAGTGAATATCCATTAAAACTATGTCAACATAGTCCACGTTATTGTAGTTTGAAATTAAAAGACCCTAATGTTATCATTAGAGTAAGACCAATGATCTATACTAGACAAGATATAGATGAATTTGATATTCAACTCCAGGAACTTTTAGACAAAAAGTTAATCAAAGAAACTAGAAGCCCTCACTCTAGTCCAGCTTTTATGGTAAGAAACCATGTTGAAATTAAAAATGGAAAAGCCCGAATGGTAATTAACTATAAACGGCTAAATGAAAATTTAGAATTTGATGGATATTTTATTCCACGAAAAGATGTTTTGATTAACTTAACCAAATGATAAAAAAATCTTTAGCAAATTTGACTGTAAAAATGGATTTTGGGAAATTCAATTAACTGAAGAGTCAAAAAAATTGACAACTTTCAGTACACCTAGAGGACATTATCATTGGAATGTTATGCCTTTTGGGTTAAATATAGCACCATAGGTATTTCAACGGTAGATGGATACAATTTTCAAAGATCTTAAAGATTGTTGTGTAGTTTATATTGATGATATACTTACCTTCTCTAAAACCAAGGAGGAGCATAAGAAACATTTAAAATTATTTGTGAAAAATTCCAAAAACATGGAATTATTTTGTCGCCAAAAAAGATTGAACTAGAAAAAGAATCAATTAAATTTTTGGGAATAATTTTATACCAGAAAGGTTTAAAATTACAGGAACATATTTTGTCCAAAGTACGAGATTTTCCTGATACTCTTGAAAATATAACACAATTACAGAGTTTATTAGGCATTTTAAATTATGGACGAAATTTTATCAAAAATCTTTCAAAAATAGAAATTCCTTGGTTAACCAAATTAAGGAAAAATGTTATTTTTGAATGGACAATAGAAGATGTTGCTTTAATTAAACAAATTAAAGAAAATGTTAAAACTTTACTAGATATTTATCTTCCTAAAACAGGTGATAAATTAATTTTAGAAACAGATGCCTCAAAAGCATGCTGGGGATGTGTTCTTAAAGCAATACCAAGTAATTTATGGCATGATAAAGAGATACCTTTATCAGAAAATAGGATTAGATCAAGAAAAAATCCAATACCTATAAAATTACAAAAAGAAGAATTAATTTGTGGATATAATTCTGGAATATTTAAACCAAATGAACAGAAATATATTATTTTTAAAAAAGAATTGCTTGCAATAAAATTGGTAATAAAAAGTTTTCATATTTATTTAGCCCTAGAAAATTTTATTGTACGTACTGATAATAAAGCAGTAAGAGATTTCTTTATCAATAAAAAAATCTATTGAGCAAGGAAGAAGATTAGCCTGGTAAAATAAAATTTCTGAATATACTTTTGAAGTAGAACATCTTAAAGGTACTAACAATTTTTTTGTAGATTTTCTTAGTAGGAATTGTTTCAGAAAATTAAATTACTAAACAAGTAATTTTAATTTTTATAGAAGACCTTTAGACTAAGAGGAAACAATGGACAAGGGTAAAAAACCCGCTTAAGGAGATTGGGTGACAAATGCTAAAAAAGAAATCCCTAGACAAGAAAGGGTTTATGTTGTATTCGCAGGAAAACAACCTAGACTTTACACAGACTAGAATGAATACAATAAGTAAGTTTGCGGATTTCCAGGAGCCAGTCATAAATCATATGATAGCATGACCAAAGCTAAAAAAGCTTTTTACAGTGCACCAGCTATGCCTGTTTTTCAAAAGAATTTTTGTCAGATGAGAACTAATCCAGTTCCAACTAATAATCAGACATCTAAACCAGATGAATTTGAGATAAAAGATTTTTTTCAACCTTGGTATATCTAGAGAAATTTATACAGAACTCAATGGAGTTTGGAAAACTCACATTGTAGACAACAAAGTGAAATTTCGAAAACACATGGGAGTTCTGGCCAACAAATTAGCTGTCACGACCCAAACCTGCCCCTATGGGTTTAGCATCGTAACCGGCCAGTAATCCGAGATTACCAAAGGCCTGCTTAACAGTAATACAGTAAGACAGAGTACAGGGGCTGGCGGAAGCCAAAACAGTAATTTAAACAATGTCCAATGAGCTGTGACAGTCTGTATGCAAAAAGACTTTTCATACATATATACAATCAGTGCAAAACAGTATATACAATATTTACAATTATTCAGGACAGGGACTTAATCCCTATTAAAACAGTTCAGTAACAGTCTAAACAGTTATTACAAAACAGATGCAGAGACAGACGGGGGAAATAAAACACCCCTAAGCCATAGCTTGGCAGGCTCGGAACCTCGCAGTGAGGCACATAGGTTGGCTTGACAAAACTGGAGTTACCCCGACGCTTCTAGCAACGGTCCGGTGCCTGAACACCTACATATATGTATATAAACAGTGAGCTAAAGCCCAGTGAATAACCTAATGCGTAAAGAGGTTAAGAATGAATGTCCTTTCAGTATTGAAAACAGTCAATTAATTCAGTATATCAGTCATTCAGTCGTAACAGTCATATGTGGTACATCCATTAGCATAGCAGTACAGTAAACAGTAGGTCTTAAAAGACCGAGCAGTCAATGATGGCCATCATAACAGTAAACAGAAGTTCCAAGATAAGAACTGACAAAGATCTCTGTAACAGTACCAGTGACAGTAAACAGTAGTTGCTATGGATGCCACAATACAGTTCAGAATAGAGGACAAACATTCAATCAGTAAACAGTATTAGTTCAGAAACAGTACAGTTTAAACAGTCACATTTGAACATATCTTTACACAATTGTTACTCACAGAGTTCTGGGCTACAGTAAGCTAGAGCGCGTCCTCAGATGCCAACCCTACACAGTTTACAGGATGAACACACACTAAGTTCACATTCGGGAAACAAGGACTTAGTCCCTACTTAGACTCGGTGTGGTTCTACATCTAAATCCTCATTAAGATGCCTTAAACTAGGCCTAAGAATGCCTAGGGTGGAATGAGGATGCAAAGATGCACTTTAAAACATTTTTCAGAATTTTCAGAAAACATGGGATCTGCTTGAGCACAAGTTTCCCTGCTTGAGCGTAAAGGCAAACAAAATACTCCGCTCGAGCGCGAGTTACTCCGCTCGAGCGGACTGTAAAACATGCCAAAAGTACTAGATACGTGAAAATCACACTCGATGGCGCTCGATAGCCGCTCGATCGTGAGAAACAAGGTCCCGCTCGAGTATCTAATTCCCCGCTCGAGCGGACTGCAAAACAATGCAAAGTGTTGGGAGCACGAATTCCCCGCTCGAGCGCAACTTTCCCCGCTCGAGCGGAAGACCAAAATCTGGGTTTTCCAGATTTGAGTTCCAAGCTCAAACTCAACCTTAGGTGCATCAAAACCAAACCTTTTGGGCCAATTTTCCAGAAAACATTCCAAAACTCATAGTTTAACATGATTCAAAGCTCAATTGTAAAATCAAAGCCCCAAAGGAAGATCAATTGAGCCCAATTTGAAACTAAATTTCATGAATATGAAGAACATGTAAACATGCATGAATTTAACCAACTCAAGGCTCCAAACACATGCGCAAAAGAGTCTATATCTTCAAAAACATGGTGAAATCATGGTCCATTGTAAAAATATGAACATGCATGTATGATTTCATGAAGGACAACTTCAAAACTTCAAAATAAAAGCATGCATGCAAGAACTAGGCTCCAATTCAACATATATGGACCAATTCTAGACTCAAATCTCAAACTTCCATGTACCATGCAAGACAATACACAAATACATCAAAGAGGGATTGAAATCCTTACCTAGATCTTCAATTACAAGTGCAGAAGTTCAATTAGGCAAATCTCCTACAATTTCTTCAAGTCTTTCAAGCCAAACCCTCAAGAACAATTCAATCTCCTATCTCTCCCTCTCTCAGTCGGTTTGTCTCTCAAATGGACAGAGCAAATGTTGTGTTTAAGTGTAATGAAGCTCAACATATTTAGGTAGTGGGCCACTAAGGATGGCAATAAGGTAAATAAACCCAAGTCTTGTAAATTAGCATTATTCAATCCAATTTAATCATACCAAATCACATTTTAACTGAATATATCATAAAATGACATAAATTCTAATGATCATAAAACATCAATCAATTTCAGTTTCGGCCGCCGATAAGGCCTTCAATTCGCAGTTTAAAACTTAAGGCAAGAACAGATAACTTAACAGTCAACAGATAGACATACAATTAAACAGATATACTCAATCAATTCAGTTCCAGATTTCAATCAGTCAGTTCAGTATTCCAATCAATTCAATTACCAATTATAATTAGTCTCAATTTAGCAGTAATCAGTGGTTAATCGGTAAACAGTGGTGAGGGTTGTCACATTAGCTGAGCAAACAGCTAAATTAAAAGATTTGCAAAATCTTTGTTTCAATACCCTTAAACAAATGAATTGGAATGAAGATTTTAATTTTGAAAAAATAAACAATATTCTTCAGCTATCAGACCTCATATCAGGTGGGTTTTCTGATCCAATTTTTGAACAAATAAAAAGAATTTGTCTTTTGAAAAAGCAAGAACTTTGCTTCCAAAAGAAATTTTTATGTTAATCAAAAATCAAGTTGAGGATCATCGTGATAAGATTAGACAAATCTTAGAACGATCTTATGATAAATTAAATTTTAAAGATGGAATTCCCAAAATAGCCATCATGGCAAATCATGACATGTGGTATTTTGAAGATATAGATTGAGGAATAACTAATCAAGTTATTTTTCAAATTTTAGATGCAATCCAATGGATAGAATATCCAATGATCATCAAAGCAATGCTCTCCTGGGTAGTAAAAGGCTTCCAATGGAGCAAATATTTTACTTTCTGGATCTCCGGCACTATTGGTTGGCGGGAACGAGAACATTTTTTCCAACCATACCAGATTTGGTATCTTAAAGAAATTGAAGATTTTGAATTTGAAGATGATTATTTAGATGAAGATCGCCGAAGAGAGCGATTGGAAAATATCCAAAAACTTTCTTTGATAGAATATTGGATAGACAGTCTAATATCTGTTTCACAAGCAACGTCCAATATCCATGACTCAATAAAATTGCCATTCATGGTCACAGATGGTAGAATACTATTTGTAACCCATTTTCCCATAACATATCAAAGGTCTCCTACACAAATTAATGAGGCTCTTGACTTGTTATTAAATCTCAAAAAGAGAAATAATTTGGATCTTCCGTTGGAATTAGCCATGACCGCAGATGATGCAGAACATTTTCGGAATGAGCAATACAGCCAGGATCCGGATTTCTCTCTATTAGAGATTGATGAAGAATATCACAATCTCATCAACAGGATGGAAGCATAGTGGACCCCACTATCACATGCAGCTGTCTCCTAATCAACTCCAACCTTATCCAAGACACATGGAGCAACCTGCATTATTAGGCGGAAAGTGGTCAAACAAATCCTTTCAGCTGACACTACAAGACAGAAAAGATCTGCCAAATCTTATCTGTTTCTGTCTATCCCTTTGAAAACTGGAGAGGGAGTAGATAGTGTATGTATATAATTGTAGTTTTTCTTTAGTCTTTTTTTTTTTTTGTCTCCTTGTATTTATTTTTATGAATACATTTTGTAAAGCCTATGACTAGGCTTGACTAGGTAGTTTTTTGTGCAAATTTTGGCCGTAAGTCTAGCGAAGTTTGGTATGCATTAAATTTTTTGTTTTGTTTGTATCTATCTTGTATTCTATAAATTGGCTTTTATGCCAACATAATAGATAATGTAAATTCTTTCCATCTTTGTGTCTCCAACTTCGTCTGTAACTTCTCCATAACTCCATCATAATTCCATAATAAAAATAGTAGAAATCTCATTTCCTTTTTTGTTTTGTAATCTTCTTCCTTGCTCAATAGGTTTTTTATTGATCAAGAAATCTCTTATTGCTTTATTATCAGTACGTACAATAAAATTTTCTAGGGCTAAATAAATATGAAAACTTTTTATAGCCAATTTTATTGCAAGTAATACCTTTTCAAAAATAATATATTTCTGTTCATTTGGTTTAAATGTTCTAGAATTATATCCACAAATTAATTCTTCTTTTTATAATTTTATGGGTATTGAATTTTTTCTTTGTCTAATCTCATTTTATGATAAAGGTATCTCTTTATCATGCCATAAATTACTTGGTATTGCTTTAAGAACACATCCTCAGCATGTTTCTAAGGCATCTGTTTCTAAAATTAATTTATCACTTGTTTTACGAAGATAAACATCTGGTAAAGTTTCAACATTTTCTTTAATTTATTTAATTAAAGCAACATCTTTTGTTGTCCATTCAAAAAATAACATTTTTCCTTAATTTGGTTAACCAAGGAATTTCTATTTTTGAAAGGTTTTTGATAAAATTTCATCCATAATTTAAAATGCCTAATAAACTCTGTAATTGTGTTATATTTTCAAGAGTATCAGGAAAATCTCATACTTTGGACAAAATATGTTCCTGTAATTTTAAACATTTCTGGTCTAAAATTATTCCCAAAAATTCAATTGATTCTTTTTCTAGTTCAATTTTTTTTGGAGACAAAATAATTCCATATTTTTGGATTTTTTCACAAAGTAATTTTAAATGTTTTTTATGCTCCTCCTTGGTTTTAGAGAAGGTAAGTATATCATCAATATAAACTACACAACAATCTTTAAGATCTTTGAAAATTGTATCCATCCATCGTTGAAATACCTGTGGTGCTATATTTAACCCAAAAGGCATAACATTCCAGTGGTAATGTCCTCTAGGTGTACTGAAAGCTGTCAATTTTTTTGACTCTTCAGTTAATTGAATTTGCCAAAATCCACTTTTACAGTCGAATTTGCTAAAGATTTTTTATCCTTTGGTTAAGTTAATCAAAACATCTTTTCGTGGAATAAAATATCCATCAAATCCTAAATTTTCATTTAGTCATTTATAGTTAATTACCATTCGGGTTTTCCTTTTTTAATTTCAGCATGGTTTCTTACCATAAAAGTTGGACTAGAGTGAGGGCTTCTAGTTTCTTCGATTAACTTTTTGTCTAAAAGTTCCTGGAGTTGAATATCAAATTCATCTATATCTTGTCTAGTATAGATCATTGGTCTTACTCTAATGATAACATTAGGGTCTTTTAATTTCAAACTATAATAACGTGGACTACGTTGCCATAGTTTTAATAGATGTTCATTAAAATTTTATAAATCCAGTGTGATTCATCAATGGTTTTGATAATAGGGGTTAAATCACCACGCAGAATGGGCGTAAACTCTTTATCGCAAATGTATTTATGCTTTTCTAGCAAAGGAATATGAATGAAGACATTGTTTATGCTTAATGAAATGGCTTTTTCCTGTATTTGCATTGGAAGGTATTTATATATAAAATTATTTCCAAGAAGGAAATCTCCATGCATATAAGGAAAACATAGAATTTTTGGTATGATGAACTTGCTATCATTTAACCAAATAGCTATATTTTTAGCCTTGAATTGTATAGAAGTATAGTTGCCATCAATTCTAGTAACCAAAATTGGATGTTTCATTAATGTCCATTTTTCTTTTGGTATGGCATTCCATTTACATGAACTGATTGTGGCTCCTGTGTCTATGAGAACACTGAGGTTATAGGGTTTATAACCTGCAAAATTAAATGTTCCTAATACATATGCGTATCTTCTTTTTCCTTGGCTAGGAGAAAAAATAATATCATCATTTTTTGTTTGAAAATGATACATATATGCAGACTTAATATGTTCAAATTGTCTTCTTGTTCCTGGGAAAATAGGAATTTGAACATTGTTTAAAATAATAGATTCTTGATTAGAATTATTACTCGATTTTCCAATGCTTAATTTTGGAAATGATTTATTAGGAAAATCTTTTTCAAATACAAAATTTGATCTTTTAATTTTTGGAACTGTATTTTCAATATATAAATTTTTTTTCTGATGCTTGCATTTGTAATTATGCAGGATTTTTTGTTTTAGAAGATTCTCCTTGTCCCACTAGGTCATGGATTAACCATTTGTAGACACGCCCTGGTGGGGGCCTCAGCCTACAGTTCGGACTCAAATTGTCACGGTTCTTAATCTGAACCAAAGAGTCCAAATCCGGCAAATCATTTTAAGAAAACAGATTTTTAGAAAAGAAGTGCCAAACATGGACTGCTTTGCCAGATACAGAGTCGCCACCTAAATATTTTTAATGGGGGAATTTAGGAAACCCTGACTCGTTTGCCTAAGGCCATGTGTCCGTCATCACCAAAGTTGCCTCGGCTTGGGAACTTGGGTACGATTGGGGAAGGTCAGCTATGAGCACCCCCTCTCACCTGATCTGAAGATCGGCCTCTACTAACCATGATATCTCGTTTTTGAAAACGTTATGTGTTCTTATTCCGATTAATTTAGCTAATCTTACTATGTGATGCGCACAACACAAAAGTATAGACTAGATCACCTAATTTGGAACGAAGTATTGCATATCCATTTGTTTGAAAAAAAGTGATTTGAAATTTGCTACTCGCAAGTAGGCTAAAATACGGATTTTAATGAGTTGTTCCAACTCAAACAATCCAACCTTCACCCACAGGCATTCAGGTAGTTAATCAAATAAGCATTTAGCCACATGGTAAGCATGCTGTCATGTTAACATTCACACTCATGCAAGATGCTAAAGCATGAATACTTACATCGTACTCCGAGCCAAAACAAAGAACATGTTAGCAATCATGCATGATCCAAGTCCATGTTAAGTGGCTAATGCAACGCATACAAAATGTCACTAGAATAGGCTCGGCTAATCCTAGGATGGCATGTGGGATGCAACAAGTAGCACGTATTCAAGTTAGATTTGGAATACTATGTTGTTAGTATGATGCGGCGAGCCCGGTGCATGCAATACTGATGAATGATGCACGCATGCATAGCATAAGGATGCTAAATTAAACATGTTTTAATACTAACCATCAAAAGCAGGTAAGTAAAAGGGAGAAAGAAGTGGGGGTTGGAAGACATGCACACACGCACCCACACTTATTACAAATTTGCCCTCGCTCAGAGGGACCGAAAGAATAATATAGATTTAACTAACCTACAAGCTAATTAAATATTACAGACCAATTAAACTAGTTAAGCAAATTAACTAATCTAATAAAACAGTAAACGGCCTCGGAAAGAGGGCCCAATGCAATGTGTGCTCGGCTCTGCTCGGAAGTCCACTGCCATGCACAAGTTGCCTCTGTCCACACTGTTTTCCTTCTCTGATCATTGCAAAATTCCCAAGGTGCACTCTATAAACCCTGTGGGATACCACCTGCCAAGGGAAATGGTCACCGGCCAAAGGAAATGATCACCGGCCACTGGTTAAGCTATCAGCCACCAATTGTTGGTCGGTCGGCACTAAAGATGGCCGGCCGGCCAAATCTTTCTGCAGAATCCTGTTTTGACAGCAGCAGAGGGCAAAACAAGGCATAACAATGCATTTCAAGCAAATGTGTGCACCAACACATCCCTTATCATGTTTGTGACTCAAAGGGACATCGTTCTCGGTTCTCGGACCACCAATCGCGCATTTCGATGCGTGATGGTCCAAGAAACCAAGTTATGCACTTTGATTTCAAATGAAATGCACATAAACAAGCAAGGAGCGCAACCTCTATCATACTTAATTCAAGAGGCTAAGCATGCATGTCAATGCAATGTAACCTAGACATATGAGCTAGTATGCAACATGAGCAATGCGAACAAGCATACAAGGCCTGTGACAATCATGCTAACCAATAAGTATGCCCAATACAATGGGGATGTTCAAGCATGCAAGCAAGCATGTGACCTCATTCAATCATGTCACAACACATGGAGCAAACATGTTGAACAACCTAAACATGTGATAACACACAAGTATGCAACAACACACAAGGTGAGCATGCAACAACATGCAAACTATGGACTTAAACTAATTTGGGCAGCTCTATACTAAGCCCAAAACAGTGGCCAACATGCTCAAGAATGAAGACAAAATGACATGCAAACATGGATGCACACAAGGACCAACACTTAGGCATATAGAAACAACTCTCAAGCACATTTAAGAGGATGCAAACATGGACAAATGGCATGCATTATAAGCTCTGAAAATCATGTTAGAGAAGGTGCCAAACCAATCTACAATGCAAGCTAGGCATGCCACCAAGCCCAAGGACTTAAACCATGGCCATATGACATATGAAGCAAATGACCAAAATGAACTAAAATAGTCCTAAATCATGCAAAAGTAAGCCCCAAAAACCACTTAGATGGCATCTAAATGATCTAATCCTAGAGGTATACACAATGGCACAAACATGGAGCAAGAAACACCAACCTTTTAAAGCATGAAAGGGGCATCAAATGCAAGCATACGAGCATATCATGAGGACTGAAATGACATGACAAGTGGTTCCAAACCACTGAAATGATGCAAGGATGGCATGCTAGAGGGGTCAACACTCAAGGCTCATAAGGGGGATTACATGGTAGCTATACAAAGCAAATCATGGACGACCCAAATGACCAAAAACAGACCTCGAGCACATCAAAACATGCATATAAGCTTCACAAAGCTAAGCCAAAAATATGCTAGAACAAGGCTCAAAGCACAAAGCATGTTAAGGCTAAAACATGGCATTACAAGACAAGTATGCAAGGCATGCAATGTGTGTCTAAACCAAGTAAAAACAAAGGTAAAACATGGCAAAATACTACCAAATACCTACTGAAACATGACCAACATGATCTTAAACAAGGTGCTCACACATGAGGCTTAAAATAGCAAGTTTAAAGACAACAAAGAGAGGGGATGGCCCTTTCCTTGTTGGGACCTTAAACCACCATCCTCACCACTGAAATCCCTCAAGATTTCAGTGGTGAGGAGGCCCAAACAAGGTGGTCCCGGAGCTCACCAAAATAGCACAAAAATGGGGCCAAACAAGCCCTAAGAGGGGTGAAACAACCCCAAACAACAAAACACTCTTAAACAACTATTTAAAGCACTAAAAAAACAAGACTTTTATTAGTTATATATAAAGTCTAAAAACAATTGCAAGATAGGCTAAAAGACTATGTAAAAATGGGGTAAAAAGGGACAAGAACCTTACCCTTGATGACCCTCTTCAAGAACAGCACTCCAGCTGCTTCCTTAGCTCCAAACCGAGCCAAGAACTCCAAGAACAGCTCCCTAGCACCTCAGTAACCAAGGTAAGGTGTAATGGTAGGTGTTTGTGCACAAAACTAAGACTAAACACACATGAGGCAAAAAAAGAGGGAGATATAGATATGGAATAGATACAAACTCCAACCCTAATATCAGAGCTCCTCTGAAAATTTTGTAACCCTAATGGAGGGAGAAGAGGCTCCCTCTTATAGAGCTCACTCTTGCAAAGCTTCTCAAGTAAGCTAGTCAAGAAGGAGATCCCTCCATACGTGTATGGAGGGGAGCAAAGGTGTATGCCAGCTAGCACAGCTGACATAAAAATATCTGCAAAAGCAGATACACAGTGGTCGGCCAGCCGAAAATGCAATTTGACCAAAATAGATGGCCGGTCGGCCAAACATTTGGCCGGTGGCAACAAACCAGTGGCCGGTGGCCTCAAGCCATGGCCGGTGATGTGTGGGGATGGTCAACAAGCCATTCCCTGCCCCTCAAAGGCAAAACACAAGTGTTTGGTGCAAAACCAGACACAAAACAGTCAAGCCAAGAGATCCTGAGGCAAGGTGCGTCGCCAAGACCTCCGGGAACTCAAGACAAACACAAATAAGGATGATCAACGAGTGTTCAAGCGGTGACGTCCAAGTCTTGAGGACGGTCAAAAATGGGATGTCTAGTTGCCCCTCTTTGACAGAACTCAAAAGTCATAAGAATGACGGGAGTGAGTGTCAAAGCCCAGAGACGACCCATTTTTGACAAGGCCGAAGACTTAGACAAACATGCAAGACAGACAAGATATGCGCCCGAAGGCAGGGGCAAAATGCAACTGACAATGCAAGAAGCCGAACATAACTTATGATCATGCAAAGAAAGCTGTAACGAAGCATAACATGCGATAGTTTTAAGCTAGCAAACACAAATCCAACTACACTACAATGCAGAAAGGATATAAGAGAATTATGCAATTCTCGATATGTCTCACTCGGAGAATACAATACCTGTGCGGTTCGTCTGGTTGCACCAGCTTCAAATGAACCGTACATACAATATTGTGCCTGCAAAAGAAAGCAACTTAACAAGTACGATATTGTTAGCAACATGCATAACATGCAAAATGAATGCAAAATGATATGTGTAGACGTCCCCGAACGCCCCCGGAGGGTTAAGTCCCGTTCCGTTCATATTGGGGTCACTACAGTTCAAGGACTCAAATGTCACAATTCTTAATCTTGAACCAAAGAGTCCAAATCCGGCAAATCGATTTTGAAAACAGATTTTTTTTGAAAAGAAGTGCCAAACATGGATTGCTTTGCCAGATACAGAGTCGCTACCTAAATGTTTTTTTTAATGGGAAATTTAGGAAACCCTGACTCGGTGCCAAAGGCCACGTGTCCGTCATCACCAAAGTTGCCTCGGCTCGGGAACTTGGGTATGATTGGGGAAGGTCACTTCGTGAGCACCCCCGCTCGCCCGGTCAAAGACCGGCCTCTACTAACCATGATATCTATTTTTGAAAACATTGTGTGTTCTTATTCCGGTTATTAGCCTAGGTTACTATGTGATGCGCACAGCATACAAGTATAGACTGAGTCGTCTGAATTGGAACAAAACACTTCATGTTTGTTTGTTTGAAAAAATGGTTTGATGGTGCTACCCGCAGGTAGGCTAAGACGTGGATTTGCCACCCTCGGGTGGGCTTAAAAAACATGATTTTGCCACTATCTAGTGGGCTTAAAACAAACATTTGATGAATTATTCCAATCCGAATAACCCAACCTCCACCCACAGGCATCCAAGCAGGTATATCACATAAGCAATTAGCCTCATGGTAAGCATGCTATTCATGGCAGTCACTCACACGCATGCAAGGATGCTAAAGCATAAAACTCACCGAGTACTCCAAGCCAAAACAGAAGCTCATTAGAAATCATGTATGATCCTAGATACACAGAATTGCCTAATGTAACACATGCAAAGATGCAAACTATAGCAGGCTCGGCTATTCTAAACATGGCATATGGAATGCTACAGCTATCATGTATTCAACTTGGAATTGAAATACAAATGCAGTTAGTATGATGCGCCGAGCCCGGTGCGTGCAAAACAGATGAATGAATGCAAACATGCTATCATACTGTATGCCAATTGAAACATGCTCTAATCTAACCATCCTAAGCAGGTAAATAAAAGGGAAGAAAGACATGGGGTTGGAAGACATACATCACACTCACGCACACTTATTACAGTTATGCCCTCGCGCAGAGGGTCCGAATAAATATACAGTCCCGAATAAAAGAATAGTACAGTCCCAATAATACAGTCCAAATAATGTACAAATTCCTAATTAATTGACAAATTAACTAAGAAAACTGTAAAACTGGCATGCAAGCCACGGACTGCCTTGATTCCGCTCCGGGTGATGAATGATGCATGTTTAGGCTGCCTTGCGCGGAAATCCACTGGGATGCCCCAATTAGCCTCTGTTTGCACCTGTTCTTGAAATGCGTGCCAAGCCCCGGAAGATTGCTGATTCTTGATTTTGCTACAACAGAGAGCAGGAAAGAGGCATAGCAATGTATTTCACGAATGTATGCATGTCTCGATCCTCGTGCCACCAATCACGCATCTCGATGCATGATGGCCGAGGAGTCGATTTGCACAATTCAATATGGAATGAATGCACATGAAAACACAACAAAGGCCTAACTCCATCATGGGCAATCCGGAGTGTCGGTGACTGGGGAATTGAGACACGTTCTGTCACTCGGAGTACGGAACATACCTCCTTTCCCGTGCCCGGGCTAACTCTTATCCCGAACACGATGCAATATGCATGACATGCATGAAATGCGACTAAGATACATCCTAACATGCAACATGTGATGAAATGGCATACATGATGCACGAGGTGAGATGGCATGCACAATGCGCTAATATACAACCTAGCATACACAATGCTATGGAATGAAATGGCATACACAATGCGTAATGGACTTACACTAACATGAGTGGACCTCAGCCACACTCACACAAGAGGCCATCAGGATGAAAACAAGACAACTCGAAATGCGTGCACGCAAACCGAGGGCCGACCCTCAGGCACCGAAATGCCACTCTAACAAGACATGGCAAGACATGGAATATGCTATGCAAACATGCAAAAATCAGTGGCAAAATGAGATGCAAAACAGCCCCGAAACAAGGCGAAATGACACCCGATGCATGGAATCATTCCCGAAACATGAAACTAGGCGTACAGAATGGCCTACAGCTATACAAAGCATGCATAATTGGTACATGAAGTGTAAAGGAAGAAGCAAGGCAGCCCCAAAAAAATCATTTTTACAGTTTAAAGTGAGGCCAAAAAGTGAGCACAAGTAGGGCTAAATTAGCATACAAGAATGGCCCTAAAAGTGAGACAATGAAGAAAGTGGTAGATGTAAAGCCCAAACAGAAAAAGACCCTTCTACAATTTTGAAGAGAGGCCTAAAATATGAACACTTACAGTTTATGGAAAACTCCAAAACAATATACAAATATACTCAAAATGTCATGCAAGATAGGGCCCAAAAGAGGTTATAACACAAAGTATACAAAAAATGCCTCAAACAGGAAAAGACTCTTAATGAAAAATGACAAGGGGGTCAAAATATGACCACTTTTAGTTCGGACCAAGGTCCAAAAACAGAAGAAAAATAGGC